>NW_020769332.1:13489781-13508180 GCF_900518735.1 Pseudonaja textilis
CCTCCTCCTCCTCCTCCTCCTCCTCCTCCTCCTCCTCCTCCTCCTCCACTCCCAAATTCCTGTTCTGACTAAGGCTTATGGAAACACTAACAAACACACGTTAGTCCCCAAACCCATTTTTCTTTATTTCAACAGCCATGAATTTTACTCATTCACAGCCTGTAATGAGTCTGAAACAGTTTGTAAATGGTCCCATGGAAGTCTGCCAAAGTCCTTCGGGGTAAGTCTGATAAGCACGCACCTTTATCTTCCTTGAAATGCTGCCAACGACTAAATGTCCAATTAGTTATACAAGGCCAAAACGGAACACAAATTCAACACCGAGCTTCAGGTTTCAAACCGACCAGTAAGAACAAAGTTGCTTCCTGCAAAGGTTCCTGTCCCTCTGCCTCTCCTTTATGTCTTATGGGAGGGCCAATCACCTTCAAGCCTTACTCCCAAGTTACCCCTTTTGTCTTAACTGTTCCTGCCTTCTGGCAGCTCTGTGCACATGCACCCGCTGTTCCTCTGCCTTGCTGCTGTCAGATTCTGGAGGCTCCAGAGTCAGCACATAACTCCCAGATGGTCCTGGCCTCATCTCTGTATCAGAAGCAGGACCCTTTTCCGAGTCCTCCCCAGACTGTCCCTTGTTCCTCCACACTGTCTCACTATGCTGCCGTATTTGCAGGCTGCCAACGGACCACAAAAATTCCACTCCCTTCTAGCACTGATAATGTTACCTGTTGGGGTAATGAAATGTCTGTCAGAAGACATTTCATGCAATAGGTCCTTATGGATTCAATAGGTCCTTATTTTATTGCTGATACTGGCCTTGTTTTCGTCTTCCCCCAATATACTGAGAGATGCCGCTATTCGTTTTTACTATTGTATCATTCTTTTTAATCCTGTCATCATGCAGATTTCCCCTTCTGCAATGGAGATGGTCTTAAAACGGATGAAACAAATACTTCGCGAAATGGTCAGACAGACTAAATTATTTATTCTTAGGCCATAGCCTCATGTGTGAAAGTAGCTATTTCCTAAAATTAGCATCAACACAAATATAAAATTACATGCTGGTTAAACCTAATAAGAGAAATGCGCTTGCATTCCAATCTGGGGACAAAGAAGAGCTCGCAAGTCAGCCAGAACTGGTCCCTGCAGAAGAGAAGATTACAAATACAATACATTTTGCCAGTTGGTGCATATTCATGTCAGTAGACACTGGCTGAATATCAATATAAAAGAGAGAAGACTCTACCAAGAGTCTAATGTTGGAAAGCGTGCTACAACGTGGTTAACAGCTTGTTTGCTCCTTCATTTTTACGAGCGATATATCACAAAGCAAAACAAAAATTCATCTGAACATCTTCTTCATAGGAACATACATTTCATGGGAGGTTAGGCAACTGCTGAGTGACCAGACATCTTTATCAGAAACTCAAAGCCTGGGAGATGCCCAAAAGAAAAGCGTAAAAAGGTGTTTTATGTATTTATCCTCTATGTAAAAGGATCCCAGGAGAATGCCACACATTTTTGTAGGAATAATACGGTCCACCATTGGCATGGAAAGATGTCCAGTGCAGTAGTGGGATTCAAATTTTTTTTACTACCGGTTCTGTGGGCATGGCTTGTTGGGTGCGGCAGGGGAATCCCTACAAAATCCCCCTTCCCTCCCCACCCCACTAACCTGCTTTCCAGCTCCGTTCTCCTCTGCAGGGCAACAAAAGAAGACCAACCCGATCAGCTGAGACTCGATGGGAGGCAGAGAAGAGATGAGGTTGGCAGTGCCAGTCAGAGGTGGGATTGGCTGGTTCTCCGAACTACTCAAAATTTCCACTACCGCTTCTCCAGAACTGGTCAGAACCATTTAAAGACCACCTCTGGTCCGGTGACTAAACCAGCCTTCTGGGTCTGTTATGGGGCATCCACGCCATCTTCCAGAAGAACCGTTCAAAGCTCTGACAGTTACAATACTTATTGCGTTGTTTCTTCGTGTGTCTGTTTTTCTGGGCCAACGAGCCTCGTTTTATTTAATTGCTTTAAAATTGTACAGCTTTCAAATCGCCTACCCAGGAGGGACTTTAGAAAATAATAAAAACAAACTGCCCACTTGCCAGAAGCTCGGCTGGGGTGTTTTCATTTCATGCCATTCTAATCTGGTCCAAGGTGCCTCCTAATTCTCGGCTGGAACAGGTGAAGGGAAGATGCTCATTTTCACTATCAATAAACTGTGAAATGTATTTGAACGTGTTTTAATTATAAATGGCATTCGTAAGAGCTGTATCTGTGGGCAGGCTATTCTCTGAAAGATAATGTTGCTTCTAATACAAATAGTGCAAAAAAAAAAACTATAGCGAAATAGCTCCCAACTTGGTTACTAATGATGGTTTAACAGCCTGGAGATAAAATTCAGAATGTCTTGACAGCAAGGTGCTTTTCTAATTTCCATATTTTTGCATGATATTTATTTAATTAGCTTAAATACACAACAACTTAAATCTTGCTCAAAAACATTTAAATCCCTAGTCTTTTAGGAGTACTTCTCCAACAAGACAAATAAAACAACTATTTTATGGTGCAATCAACCATCCTATGTGTCCCATAAAATATTTCAGTGCATCTTTACAATCAAGTTAAAAACAGTAATAAAACTGCCATACTAAAACAGTTAATATGCAATGTATGCATCCATATGGGTGGGAGAGGGACAGGAAGGGAGTGAATAGAAATAAATAAAACAACTTATTTCTTCCATCATACAGATGAGTTCTTGCAGGAAAGTCCACTTTGTGTGACACCCACTGTAGAACTTTCCAGCCTGAAAATAAGTAAACATAATTGTACACCAAAGCACATCACTTCCAACACATCCAACCCCACATACAAGATGTCCACTTGAAAACCAACCTATGATTGTAACATTTAACAAAGAATATTCAGACAGGCTGCCCCAACTAAACAGTAATTACTTTAATGATTTCCTGCAATTCTTGCTGTGAACAGCCAACACTTTTTTTCATCTTTACAAGGGATTTACGAGCCAAATAATCCTGTCACTAGCAACCGCTAAATGGTATCACCATGAATTATTGTTTGTTTGTTTTTCCCCTACAAAAATGCTTTTTCGGACATAGCAATGGGTTAAAGGTGTGCTAAGATCAGTGGGAAACTACCACTGCTTGTCCAGAGGCAAGGGCCCTGTTGTTATTTTTGACCTCTTATCGACATGACGAATGTTTCTTAAAATATTAAACATTGTACCATGGACTGCATTCTTTGGAGAGATCGCTCCAAATTGGGAACTGTTTATAACCGTACCATTAAAGGCAGTCTCAAACTTATTTTAGACGATGAGACAGCAGAAATTATTGTTTTCCATGCCTTCACATCTGCTCAGCTGCTGTTTTTGGTGGTGAAGGGACAAGCTGAAGAAAACATTTGCCCAACTGTTTGGAAGAGCCTATTTATTGCACAGCACCCAGTCTGGAGGTGGACAGCACACAATTTCCACGCATGCTAAAAAGACACTTGTTTTCTGTTAGGCACAATTCATAACAAGATAAGTTAGTGAAACAGAGTTTGCTTTGGGCTCCAGAGCCAAACTAAATACGTATATCACCCTCATATCACCCTTGTAACCAATGCCTGGAGAACAGGATTTTCTTGACAAGATCACCAACATCTCTTCCACAGTTCTCTAATGGTTCATCACAAGCAACGTAAACATACCAGTTACAGGTGTGTGTTTTTTAAGAAATATAATCCACATACTGTTTGTCAGTTACTCCTGTGGCCAAGTAAAATCTGGATCTCTTCTTCTGAGTCTAGAACCATATGTCTGGTATAGGCAGAAGGATCTTTGGGATGCTTAATCTTTGCCATTGAGCATTAAAAAGGCACTTCTGCCAACCTTACAACATTTTCTATACACTTGTTTTGGCTTTTAGAATGGGGTGTCCAACCTCAGCAGGTTGTGGACTTCAGCAACTTCAACTTATGGACTTCAACTTCAGCCACATGCTAGCTGGAAAATTCTGGGAGTTGATGTCCATGGGTCTTAAAGTTGCCAAGGTTGGACACCTCTGTTTTAGGCAGATGGCCTTTTGAATGGTTACTTGTGAAAGCACATTTCCTTCTGTTTGTTCTGATTATTAGTTGATTTTTTTTTAACAGGTACATTGATCAGGAAATGGAAGGATCCTATCAACGGAACTGAACTGCTTTTAGTCCAAAATTCTACTCAAGTGTTAGTGAAAAGCAAAGGGTTTTTATCTTCATTGGGGCTTTGACGCAAAATCGTAGCTCATGACTGATATGAAGCTTCCCAGTTTGCTTCAGTTCTGCACTTCTCTGTGATATGGAACAAGAAATATTCTGAAAACTCTTCATATTGACAAGAATAAAGTGTATTGCCCCCAGAAATGCTGTCCACAATTAATTATGCGCCATCAAGTTGTTGTTGACTCTTAATAACCACACACAGAGTTCTACGAGATGATCTCTACACCAGAGGTGGCATTCAGCAGGTTCCGACCAGTTCTGGAGAACCAGTAGTGGAAATTTTGAGTAGTTCAGAGAACCAGCAATTACTACTTCTGACTGGAGTTTTACAGTATCCTTCCCTTGCCACGCCCACCAAGCCACACCCACAGAACCAGTAGCAAAAAAAATTGAATTCCACCACTGGGGTACACATAAGCACCATAACTTCAACATGAAGCTGTGAAGATCATTTGAAGTCTGGGTGATTCTGGGGAATCCTTCAAATTGAAAAGTCTTCATTAAAGATGTACCTGCATATGATAATTCTTCAGGAATCAAATAGACCGTGAAAAAAATCTGAATGCCAGACAGCTTATTTGTCTGCAGCGATGATTATAAATGCCATCCAATACAATCAATACTAATTCAGATACTGAAGCCCCTTTTTTACTGTTGTAATTAAAATGTTTTTCAGCTTAAACTGAAATGACAGCTACTAAGGCCTGACCTCGTAGATACTGCTCTTTTTTTAACACCAAACCTTTAACCCTTTCTTATAATGTTTTGCTAAAGTTATTAACAGTCATGAAATGCAGCAAAATGGCAGAATTCACTCTGTCAGAAATGTCTAATTCTAATGCTACTTAGGTACGCACAACAATATATCACCCGAATAATAAAATCGTGTACACATTATGAATTTACACTAATTACACAATAATTAAAATGCCCATTTACTTAGAAGAGGCACCGTTCACTTTGTTGCTTTTATTAACAAAAATCACTCTAAACTGTATGAAAATGCAAAGAGAGAGTCTTAAATCAGTTATATAGCCTTAACTTACTTAAATTAAAAACAGCATTGACAAATAGAGAGATTCGGCATTAAAACTAATCTAATTTCTGAAAGAGCTGCAGGTTTGTAGATTAAAGGGTCTTAGCTGCTATACTCATACATTTGATTTGTCTGAAATATTTAGCGACTTATTATGTTTTAATCCAAGGTAACAATATGAAATCAATATTCTGAAGGCACTGCGAGAATAATTAGGAAAATGCAATGAACATAAACTACCCACCTAAAGTTTCATTACATGCTGTCTCTTTACATTTAATCCATGGGGATATAGATATAGATATAGAGTTGCATGCAAGCCACAAAGATTATTTGCAGTCATCTTTATAGTAATTTATAGGAGAACGGGGTGGTCCTTAGGTGCATAGTTGAGTGAGTTATTGGGGACTTGTTGCTATGCAGGATTATAGATTTTTATGAGTCTACAAGGGAGTTGCAAGCTGCCGCCTGTTTCCTCACTGGATCCAGACTCCCTCTACTGGACTTCAACAAAAGAGATCGTTTTGTGCAGTGTAAACTAGTCAGCTTAGGGATTGTTCCCCCAGCTGCAGTAAGTAACCTCTGGAAAAAAAAAAAAGAATATTTTCTGTTTTATTTGAGTGACAGCTTTGCACACTTAGCTGCTGCAAATCATTCTCAGAAGACAAATTGGGTGAATTTATCTACTCACCAGCCAAATGTGGTTGTGCTAAATTGCTTCTGGCTTCCTGATATACATATGGCTCATAGAGGCACTCATAATTCTTGGCAATGGTGAGGCTTTTTTTTTTTTTTAAGCGAGATTATTCAAAAAAGGAGAGGCTAACAAAAGGGACACAGTCCAGAAGCTCTTTAATTCTGAATATTGCCGCCCTATGCCATGTCTTTCAACGCTATCAGTTTTGGGGGGAGGGGGGATGGGAGTTGTACTGTTATTTTATTGGACTGGCTGTACCCCTGGTTCTCTTTAACTGCATTTGGCGCATAGCAGAGATAGCAAAATCATCTCCAGATCTTTCTCCTTTGATCTCTCAACTGGAAGGCTGCATTCACCAGATGCCCTGTACCATAAACTTGACAGCCATATATTTATGCTGATGTGTGGCCTCACCCCATATCTACAATACAATGTTCTGTAAACCTAGAAATCGGAGCTGGCTGCCTAAACCACATTTAAGTTATCTATGGGTTAAACGTATCATATTATCACAGCCTAACACTTGAACTGAATTCCATCTAGATACAAAGGAGTATCTACTTGTCCTGGCTGTTTCAGGAAAAAGAAAGAAGGGGCGGGGGGAACACAGCCCAATCTCTGTAGCAGCTGTATAAACACTGATTTTTGCTGCGGGAGTCAAATAAACAATCCAGCACATTGCAATGGTCTGGTTTTGAGAGGGAGGACTGCCTAGGGTGTACCTGGAGCTATGGAACAAGAGAGGTGCCACCTCTAACGTGGACTCTGCTGCTTCTGCCTGAAAACTACACGCTGCAATTTGCATGGGCCAAGCACTTGTGCCAAAGCATCAGCGGTGGTTTAAAAAAAACCACACACACACACACACGCACACCTTGCAACTTGGCTACCCTGCAAAATTTGGATGGCAGAAATCCAGTAACTGCAGGGAAGACTGAAGGCAAGGTGTACAGTCGGGGGCTCTGATTTCAGAGGCAAAAAAACGCCACTTTGTTCCAACGGGAAGTCAGTATTTTTGATGCTGCAAATGTGAAAAAAAGGTATAATTAACACCAGGTGTGTAAATACCCAGTCCGTTCAGTGTTGCTATGACACTGCCAAGACATCAACATTTTTAACAGACAAGGCTCAGATGGACACTTAAATGCCAACTGTTAAGTATGATGATTGCTAAGAGATGCCATAGCTTGCAACTGGTTATTTTGAGGGGACGGGGGGGGGATGATTTTACAACCCAGGAGGCAAGAAATTATCTTCCATAATTTGTTTTGTTTTGTTTTTTTAGTTGGTGAATTCTGACAGTTTACTCACCCAGGCAATGTGGAATTGCGGGAGAAACTTTCTTTGGAAGGACTTGGTGATAAATGAACTTGAAGATTTGATATTTTGACTGAAGTACAGAGAATAGTGTTCAAGTATTGTGTGCTTGTGTTTCTTGGAATTCATTTCAGACGGGAGTCACAACATTAGAGACAGACCGAACTTCAATCATACCATAGATATATCATTCTTTTTTTTAACCATATCTTGCAGAAATGCCTGAGCCTAACAAAATTTTATTGGGGTAACCAACTCAGCATTTTTTTTTTAAGTGGGTGCTTTTTATTTCCACTCAGAAAACAAATAGTTAAAGGCTGAACTAGTCATATCCTTTAAAACAGGAAACAACCTACAAATTCAGGACTCTGCCTGCACATCCATTCTGGAAATGTAATGGGATTTCATCATTGTTTTGGCTTCCTGGACTTTTTTTTTTAAACAGAACAATGGAAACAATTATTTAATGTGTGATTCCAGTATTGCTCATATAACTTATTTCCAGTATCCTGGCAACGTAGCAATGCTAGGGAATTGTAGAAGTGAGTCATGGCTATCTTCAGCCAATTGGAAGAAGAATTAGCTTCAAAGACTTCCTTAGCAACCTTTAGACTATATTATTGCTTTACTATACCCGAGAATGAAGTACCTTTTGCATTAATAAAATGGAAAGGAGCAGTCAGGTTTAAAAATGACAGAGTATTTTGGGTCCCGCTACAATTGCGCTAAAATAGCTATTATGTCTCTGTAGCAGGATGGCTTGTCCAAGGAATTGACCAAACTGACCAGAAAGCAGGATTCATTCATGTTCTGCAGCATGTTTAAGCCTTATGAACGGAATGCACATTCGACAAATAGACAATTCCTTGTATTTAGAAAAGAAATTACACTGATATGATCTAGTTGGAGAAGTGTTGGACTGGGAACGAAGACACTAAAACAGGAGGGCGTCCTACCTTGGCAACGTTAAGACCTGTGCTGGCTGGGGAATTCTGGGAGTTGAAGTCCACAGATCTTAAAGTTGGCAAGGTTGAACACTCCTGCACTAAACTTTAGATCCAGCCTCCCTGCAGTGGGGCAGTCCTGGCTTGGAGGGTTGTTGTTTTCGGGGATGCCGCCTTGAATGGGTAGATCAAGGGTCTTCCAACTTGGCAAGTTTAAGACTTGTGGACTTCAACTCCCAGAATTCCTGAGCTAACATGACTGGAGGAGGAGGAATTCTGGGAGTTGAAGTCCACAAGTCTTAAAGCGGTCAAGTTTGAAGACCCCTGATCTATCACCTATCACCTATCACCTATCAATCTATCATCTCTCTCTCTCTCTCTCTCTCTCTCTCTCTCTTTCTCTCTCTCTTTGTACCTATATACCTATCTATGTATTATCTATTTATCATCTATCATAAGGGTCTTCCAACTTGGCAAGTTTAAGACTTGTGGATTTCAACTCCCAGAATTCCTGAGCTAACATGACTGGAGGAGGAGGAGGAATTCTGGGAGTTGAAGTCCACAAGTCTTAAAGCGGTCAAGTTTGAAGACCCCTGACGTAGATAATACATAAAATAAATAATCCATTTTTGCTTCTGATGCAAAAGGCAAGAAAGTCTCCTAGGAGACATAACCACAGCTTCTTCAACTTCTTCAAACAAACTACCCCACCCCATCCTAGGAGAAAACAAGTCATTAAGATAGGGAAAGAAGCTTCAGTTGCTAAGTTAATGCTAAGAGCCATGGCGGCGCAGTGGTTGGAATGTAGTATTGCAGGCTATCTCTGCCCACTGCCAAGTGTCTGATCCTGACCGGCTCAAGATTGACTCAGCCTTCCCTCCTTCCAAGGTGGGTAAAATGAAGACCCAGAATGGTTGGGGGCAAGAGGCTGACTCCGTAAAGTGCTTAGAGAGGGCTGTGAAGCATTGTGAAGCTGTATATATCTAAGTGCTATGGCTATTGCCATTGATAATGCACCAGCATGTTCCTAAGCACTTTTCTGCATTCAAAGCCCTAAACCTACACAGCCCTTATATGAGTACACACACACATACACACACACACACACACACACACATGGTCTCAGGTAAGAATCAACACCATCAATGGTCTTAAAATGAAAGCATGGTTAAAAACGGTTTCATTTCTGGGAAGCCGACGTTAAAATCAATTACATTAAAGGAAATATTTATTTTTAATTGGTTTCAACCCAGACTGGAATTACGCCTCCTCCGATTCACCGGCGTTATCGGGATTGTCGATTCTATGGGCTGATTAAAAATGAATAGCCCTCACCTGGGATTAGAGACAAGCGATCTGCAATGATGCTCGATTGGCAGACGGGTGGGGAGGAGAAATTGGCCACATGCCACCCAGCCTGCCCCTAACAAACACCTTCTGTTTGTGCCAGCCAGCTTAGAAGGGCAACCGAGGGATCCCAAACAGCCTCACTCCAAAGCCCTTGGGGAAATTTAATGCGGAAACCAGTGAGCCAATTTTACACGGCATCAAATAAGCCTGTCCCTAAAGGAGTAGCAACTTACAGGGCTCGGCATGGGTGTCACTAGATATCTCCGTACAACCTGGACAGGGCAACTAGCCAAAGGTTTGAAGGATGCTTCCTACTCAAAGGCCTGCAACCACCTGCCTTTGTTACACTCATCCCGTCTTCGACAGTCCATAAGATGCTACAGGCACCCAAGTTACATGTTTGTGTGTGCAGATGTCTTTTGTTCGAATCCTTCTGGAAGCTCAAACGCCGGCAGCAGCCCAAATCCTGTGAGCAGGCACCTCAAGCTCTAGGGTTCATAGGATTTGATCTTTATCCCACCCCTCCACCCCCGACAACTAAAAGCAAGCCCTGCTTTGAGTAGGAAGAGTAATTATCGTCTCGGGCTGGTTCCACGAGATTGTAAACTATGACTTCTCGGGCCTGCTTTTTCATTCCGAGGCAATCCTGGAAGCCAGGATCAAAGCGGAGATAAGCAATGGGGAGGAGAAATCTGTCCAAGTTAATATGATGAAAACTGACAGCTCTGCTGGGTGGCCTTGTTAACATCACAGGCGGTGCAGCCCTCCAAAGGTTGCAAAAACTGCTCTCAGCATCTTAACTTCCTGACCATTTTCACCCTCCTGGCACCCAGCCACTGGCGCCGCTTCCCCTTCTATTCCGCTCGTGAAAATTGTGTCGGGCATTTTTTTGTGGGCAACTCTTGAAAAGTTGCTGCTTTCAGAAACAGGTTTCCCACGTTACACTGCATCCAGAAGGCCACCCTTTTCAATAGCCGCAGGACGAAACGTGCCAGATGATTATTGAAGTTATCTTAGTTGGTGTCAAAAAAAAATTTCCCTAGCTTTTCCTTGGTCTGGTATTAGCAAAGGTGCTTTAAACTTCTCAGGTTTGAAGTACGTCTTATGGAGACATATTTGAGACCAACTGAGGAATGAACTTGGTTTGTTTTCAATGCAGCTATTTTCTTCTGCCACCAGAAGGATTTGGAGTTTGGGACCTAGTTTCATTGCAAGAAAAGAAAGTGAAGGAAGGCACTGATTTCCTTGCACTAATAACAGGGTGCTTGCTCTGTTAGTGTGTTCAGAACTAATCTGCTTACATGAATATGTGATAGAAATCAATCTTAAATCCGAATCGGTGGTAAATATCATTACCCTCTCTGCTCAACTTTGACTGACAGCTGGATACCGCCTACATGTACAAATTGACAGATGGGGAAATAAAAGCTGGAATATGTCATAATTTACCACATCATCATGCCTATTTGTTTCAGGTTGCAATGATTCAGCAGTAAACATAACATGCCATTAAGTCAAGATGAATGACAACTAGAGGTTCCATAGCAGCAAAACCATACAGCTACTTTTTAATACAGTTTATAGCGGTGGCTTAGGAAAATTGTAACTTTGCTTTTTAAAAAAAAAAGAAGAATGAAAAGAAAACTCGGGGCATAGCTGGGCCAAAAAATTAGGCTCTGCTTCCATAGATTTTAATGTTTTTTTTTAAGTTATTATAGCTGCCAAATTTTCAAGTTGCTGTATGCTACCGTAAGCCCCATTAAATACTGTTTTCTAGATACAGAAGCCCAGCTCATGAATATTTTAAGCAGATGAGTGTGATGTTCTGTTGGAGTGAGAGGAGGCTATCACTTCGACCGTGTTGCCTACCCTGGGCAACACTTAGGTGATCACAAAAAAAAAAAGGATGGGGGGAAGAAGTGAACATGTTCATTTTTCCCAGGTTAAAAAAGGAGATGTTACTGTAATCAAAGAACTGGAGCAACCACAGGCTCGTGTAAAGAATCTGGGACGGTAGATAGCAAATGGATTCCAACTGAGATTTGATTGCATAAAACAATAAGAGGTGCTTCTTGACGTGCAAGAATTCGATTACTGACGGTTCAAGGTTGCAACAACACTGCAGAAAGCGACTTACAACAGTCCTCACAACCACAGCAGCATGCCCACAGTCACATGATCAGAATTTGGGGGTTTGACAAACGGCGTGTATTTAGGAGAGTTACAGCACCCCAGGGGTCATGAGGCCACCATTTCCAACCTTCTGAGTAGCTCACAGCAACAATCAATTTTTAAATAATCAAGCTAGCAATTAAAGATAAAACACGGCAAGTATGATGAAGTGACATATGTGATGTACAAGATCATATAAGACCCCTCACATCCTGGACATAAACTGTTTCAACTCCTACCCTCAAAATAGAGCACTGCACACCAGAGCAACTAGACAAAAGGACAGTTTGTTCCCCCGGAATGCCATCCCTCTGCTAAACAAATAATTCCCTCCACACGGTCCAACTATTGACAAAGTCTGCACTACTATCACTATTAATCTTCTCATCGTTCCTTGTCACCCATCCCCTTCCACTTGTGACTGTATGACTGTAACCTTGTTGCTTGTATCCTTACGATTTATATGGACTGTTTCCTAGAGTGATTTGATTGCTTATTGCACTCTATGACTATTATTAAGTGTTGTGCCTGATGATTCTTGACTCTCGACAAGTGTATCTTTTCTTTTATGTACACTGAGAGCATTTGCACCAAAGACAAATTCCTTGTGTGTCCAATCACACTTGGCCAATAAAGAATTCTATTCTATTCTATTCTATTCTATTCTATTCTATTCTATTCTATTCTATTCTATTCTGTTCTGTTCTGTTCTGTTCTGTTCTGTTCTATTCTATTCTAATTTCTATTCTAAATTTTATTCTGTATCCTGTTCCATCCCATCCCATCCCATTCTATTTAAATTCCATTCCTATATCCTTCTATTCTATTCTATTGTACCCTATGACTATTATTAAGTGTTGTACCTGATGATTCTTGACTCTCGACAAGTGTATCTTTTCTTTTATGCACACTGAGAGCATTTGCACCAAAGACAAATTCCTTGTGTGTCCAATCACACTTGGCCAATAAAGAATTCTATTCTATTCTATTCTGTTCTGTTCTGTTCTGTTCTATTCTATTCTGTTCTGTTCTGTTCTGTTCTGTTCTGTTCTGTTCTATTCTATAAATAACCGATGCACGAATTTTAAGTCAAGTTCTGTTTTCTACAACACTATGCTGGTTTCCTGGTAGTGTATATTTTTTAAAAAATGCTCCTATGAAGAAGGGAACAAATAGAAAAGGGAACGGAATAAAATTACAATATTGCACAGCAGTTCAAAGTAGGCATCCCAGAGTGATAAACACTAGATTGGCAACCATTCTGGGCAAATGGGTGATAACATATTGCAGCATCAATGCTCCATATTTTAAAACCCCTGGGACACCTGGAACTGGTCTTGGATAAAACGAAGGCTGAGCATTTGTTGCTTTTGGTATTCAAAAAAGCTTCCTATTGACAGGACATCTGGCAGCGGGGAGGAGGGGAAATGAGGCATTTTCAATCCTCGATCTGCCATTATCATAAAATAATATTAAGAAAAGAAAAAGTATTAAGTATGACTTATCTACTAGGAGTAAAGACGAAGAAGGAACAACTAATTTTCAGAGAAGGGCGTTACAGGTTTCCACAGAGAAACTCCTAGCCAGATTTCTTTGTCTCTCATTTAACTGACATGGACAGAAATTCTATCAAACTTCACAACCTGTTTTATACTTAAGTATGCAAGATATGCTTTCTTATCTGAAAGAGAAAAGTGCCTAAATTCCAGCCAGTTTCCAGAAAAGCTAGGAAGAAGAAAACCTACATTTCTTGATATTTGGTGTAATTTTAGAGTTCTAAACACACACACACACACACACACACACACACACACACACACACCAAACCCCAATCATCTGCAATGATCCATCATAAAAATAAGAAACAGGAAGAAAGCTAAATGGGTTCACCAGGTCACCCTTCACCAACCTTGAAAGGCTACACTGGATCTACTTCCGAAGCAACAGGTCGAGAGTTGGTTGGATCACACCCAGCATCAGAGCTGTAGATTATACTGGATAAAGTTCTCCAACGAATCATACACAAAACCACTTCCTTTTGGTGGGGGAAGCCGCCAGAAGTTACACCATCTCAGTTCTCAGATTTGTTAAGATTTGGGGGGGGAGGGGGGGGGAGATAACAAAATATCCAACTGGAAGTGTGAAGAGCCAAACTCTGCCCCTATCTGAATGGCAATTCTTCTGTAATAAATGCCAGCTTGGAAGAACTGACAAGATCATTAGGCGCCTTCAGATTATTAGCCTTTCAAGCATGCAGGTTGTCTGTAATCATCTCAAAAATTAACAATCCTCATCAAGTGAAGATTCTAAACCCCACCATGTAATTTTCTTCTTACCTGTAGCAAGTAACAACCGCCTGCAAGGAAACAGCAGGTGTTCCCCCCCATTCCTTTCTCTAGAAGCCCATCTTTGTCTTCACCTGCAAAATTTCTCCTTCCCTCCTAAGAAGTTGTAAATTTAGCACCTACAAGGAGAGGCAGCTAAGGCAGATGGCAAGAAAAAAACAACACAACAACCGGGATAACAGGAACACAACCAGATGGTTGCTGCTTTTTAGGAGTGAACTTTTTTTAAGGGGGGAAGGGAAGGGTGTTGGAATGAAATTCTGGGAGAATGAACAACCTGCCCAGCCCTTAGAAATATTTTTCCCGTCTCTTTGGAGAATGCATTTTCTCTCCCTTGATTTCCATACATTTGCAAAGTTTGTACACATGATTTATGTCTTTGCAAAAGGCAAGGCACTTGAGCAAATGAATTCAATTGTGAAATATCTAGTAGGAAAAAAAATTAAAAACCTCACACCATCTCAGAGTTACCTGACAACTGTCCCTCTGAAGATCTGAAGGAAAATGAGCTGACTGGCTAACACTGCAAATTGCCATTTAATTTAAAAGTCTGGTTTAAGCTCTGGAGGAAGGGAAGGGAAGGGAAGGGAAGGGAAGGAAAGGAAAGGAAAGGAAAGGAAAGGAAAGGAAAGGAAAGGAAAGGAAAGGAAAGGAAAGGAAAGGAAAGGAAAGGAAAGGAAAGGAAAGGAAAGGATTCAGATGTGATTGGGCAGAAGAAAACTCACTGGAGGAACAGAAGGAAGCTAAGACTTACTACTTCTATCTACAATAGAATATAATGGAGACACAGAATGGAGAAAGAAAGACAAATAAAGGAACGTTTTCAGGGAGGAAGGGAGTGAAGAGGAAGGACTTGAGACACAGATGGACAAAAGGAAGGACCTTCGATCTGACCCTTCATGCTGATCAGGAAAGATCAGATCCACACCTGAAGGTCCAGTCAAAATGATGTGCTACTATTCATGCACAGGAATCTTCTCATCACAGTTAGCCCCTGCTTGGCCTAAGATAAGGGTCTAACTTTAGAATTCAGGGAAGGTGAACTTAGTTCGCTTGTGACTATGTAGGGGATTCTAGGCTGATGCCTCTTTTTACTCCGCCCCTCCCAGGTTCTGCCACTCCTTCTCTTTACACTTCACCAAGTCACATTGTGAGGGCACTTAAATGTTGAAAGACCGATCATTGGAGGTGGGTTTGTCATACTTTGTATGGACTAGGTTGTGTGTTTTTTTTTAACAAGGCCATTGAAAAAATAGGGGAGGCCACATCCTGAGAAAGTAAGACTGCCGCGGAAAGAACAGATGGAGCTCTTTCGATCCTCAACCTGACTACCTGCATTGCCAGGCTCTAAATAGACCAGGTGGAAATCTTGCCAATTTCAAAGCAGCGGTAGAGATATTATGGGCTGGGATCAGAAATGGATGAATTGTCAGTTGGACCATCTCCCAGAAGGCTCAGCAATGGGACAGAGAGGCAGAATCATCAAGCTTGAATTAAACTCAACGGGGATGAGAAAAAAGCACCTTTCCCCTTTCCTTGTACAGGTAGTCCTCAACTTATGACCACAACGGAGTCCAAAATTTCTGTTGCTAAATGAGGCATTTGCAAAGTGAATTTCGCCCCATTTTACAATCTTTCTTGGCCCAGTTGTTAAGTGAATCACCACAGTTGATAAGTTAGCAGCCTGGTTGTGAAGTAAATCTGGCTTCCCCATTGACTTTGCTTGTCAGAAGGTCGCAAAAGGGAATCACGTGACCCAGGGACCCTGCGACCGTCATAAATATAAACCAGTGGCCAAGGTTCTGAATTTGGATCACCTGACCATGGGGATGCTGGAAAGGTTGTAAGTGTGAAAAACGGTCAAAAGCCATTTTTCCCCATGCAGCTGTAACTTTGAACAGTCACTAAATGAACTATTGTAAGTCAAGGACTACCTGTACTTGTCTGACTTCCAATTTAAGTCCTGAGGCCAGTATTCCAGGTATTGCCTAGAACCGTGATGGCGAACCTATGGAACGCAGGCCAGAAGTGGCACACAGAGCCATTACTGCTGGCACACAAGCCCCACCCAAAGCAGGTCTACTATGCATGCACTCCCGCCGCGTGCCCGCCAGCTGATTGTTGGATATCTGGTGCACATGCATGTGGGGAGATGGCATGCATGTGCAGAGATGTGCAGTGCACGCAGGGGGGGGTGTTTCTCAGGCATGCACAAAGTCACACAGTGCACGGGGTTTCTTGTGCGCAAAGTCGCACAGTGCACGGGGTTTCTTGTGCGCAAAGTTGCACAGTGCACGGGGTTTCTTGTGCACAAAGTCGCACAGTGCACGGGGTTTCTTGTGCGCACTGCCTTCTGGGTGCTGCAAGTGTGCATGCAATTATCAGCACAGGAGCCCCAAAAGGTTAGCCAGCACTGGCCTAGAAGGCTCATCTCTAGGATGGTTCTGTTGCAAAACTCACTTTCCTGATTCAGGGGACAGGAGCCTGGCCTTAGATACCAGGATGAATAATTCTGTCTATTCCGGTTAGCAGATGGATTGGCAGCACATAAAGAATATTAAAATGGTGGGTAGCGAAAGCCACAATATTCTGAAGGAGCATAATGAGAAAAAAAAAAACAAGACAAAACAATCTGTTGTATCTGAGTGAAATTAAGTGTTTTTATGCTAAGCTTTGAAAGAGAACCCTGGTGCAATTGTCTGACTCTCTCCATGCCGTTAACTCTGCTCTCTCAGATCTGATACCAAATGTCTTTTCATTTGGTCTCACAAGAAATGTTATTATTTGGCTTTTAGAATAGACTGTGTTGCCTCTAGCCAAAGCTGCAAAAAGAAGTACACAGCTGTCAAAACCTGTAAGTTGTTTTCTTGTTGTAAAGCGTGCTGTATTCACAGAATGATGAATGATCAGAATCGTGGATCAGATCGCTTCTTCCTGCCGAATCGCTTTCTATTATGGCATATTTTCTCTCTTTTTTTTTAAAAAAAAAGAATAAAATCCAGGCTACCAATATCATCGACTGAGTTGTGTTCCTGTACTTGTCTTGTGTGGAAACTTCAAAAGGTTATTGGTGTACCGAGTCACCAAACCGCTATCTCATTTTTCATTAATCAGACAGGGCTGACCCTTATCTGTCCCTTAGTACTGGCATCATATGGAAGTTAGAGTCCATTTTTTTTCCTGACTTGCTCATAAGTCAAAATAAAGAGCAGATTGCTACTGCGAAGCATAACAGAGCTTAAGTGGGGGGAGATAAAAGTTCTCTCGAAGTGCCAGAAGTAGAAAACAGACGAGGGGAAGGATTTCCTATCTAAGTTTCTCTTTGCTTCTCTTTGGTGAGACAATAAATACAAAGGACTTTCTCAACGATGACAATACATCCATCTTAATATCATTATCACCCTTCTCCTCGGAGTAAAAACTGAAATACATTTTCCATCAGGTCTTCAGATTCATTTTGGCTACAAGGAGAAAAGTTTCTTTCTTACAATCCAAGTGCGAAATTAGTTGTTGTTTTTTTTAAAGGATGCCAATTTTGATGTTTCCCAAGGCAACAAATTGCCGGTGCTTAATGAAGAGGCGAACCTTAAGGAGCTAAGTATTTCCATCTGTCTTCCCCTATGCCATCCCTGGGGTAGCAGCAGTGATACTTACTCCAAGAGATCAGTCATCATGTTTCCAACAATGCTGGCAAGGTGACAGGAAGAATTCCAGGCCATTTTGGAAAATACAGTTTATAGAAAAGTTCTTGCCAGTGAAAAGCAAATATATACATTGAACTAAGGCAACAAGGGAGGTGGGGTGACTATCTAAATTACCTGCATATTAGTAGAAATATCTTTCTTAAACACCAAAGCTCAAGCCAGAGCTGGTTCTATTTAGGTTCAACAACATCTCTCAGAGAAGCTTATTAATAAGCGTTTTTGCAACCAGTTGAAATGAATTGCAAAGAAAGCAGTTCTGCTGGGTTTTGTAAAGCCCCCTCCCCTTAAAATTTCTGATCTGATGATGTGCAACCTGTCAGGATAAATTTCTATCGTCTTTCTACACTCTATCTCTGGCTATATTGTGACTTCTCAAATATTTTTCTGTGTTTGATGGATAACAAGTTTGTAAACTGAGAGATATTTTTGAATTCTTCATCCCCTCTAGGTTAAATGCTGTTTCTATTCTATGAAATTATTAAAATTAACACATTTTGCCAATGCTGCCAATTCATATATTTGATGTCTTAAAAGACACATAACAATATGTTCCTCTTCCATCCGTTTTTTT
>NW_020769332.1:13512155-13544433 GCF_900518735.1 Pseudonaja textilis
CTTGGGATACATTGACTAGAAGTTCTCCACCAACATCCAACTGGTGACGGCTTTCAAGCAATGGATCATAATGAACTGTGTCTTGTTTCAGTCCTAAGTAAAACACCATGGCTGAGTTCACAACTCTTGCAAAACCCAAACCAAGCTACATTATGGCTTAGCCCAAGCCTTGCCATAGTATGTCTGAATTAGGTCTTCCTTTGCCTTTAGAAAACCAGATGGGATCATCAGCCTATGAAACACGTGGCTTAAAATAAATGTTTTCCGTATTTTACACTTTTTACATCTTTATGGAGCTCTGGAATCTTCCGTCATTTTAAAGCACCATTTTGTTTGACAGCTAAGTGCATTAGTGCATGCTTTTATGAGAACTGGATTTTTTTCTCCTTTTTAGCAAAGTAATTATTTTCTCCTGTACTTCCTAAGAATTATTCCACATATGTTAACATAATTCTATAACTTCAGCCCGCATTCATTTTCAGTCTAAGTTCATCCTGAGGGCATAGACGTACCTTAACAATGGGACTGCATGGCTAAACAGGAAATACTGACTAAATGGAGTTAAAATAGCTCCAAAATAAATATGAGGGAAGGAACAGGGAACCGATCCAACAGAATGTCTCTGCCTTGGCAATTTAGCACAAGTCCATTGCTAGACATTTGGCAATCTAGCAGATACCAATCTAGAGTTGTCTGCAGGATATGGGCACCAAGGTCAGGATGGCAGGACTAAAGGTCCATCTGTGCAAGTGTGCTGGTCTTTTTCTTGTGGATTGCGTCATCCCACGGACTCTAGAAAGAGTGCAGATTCTAGAAAGAGTGCAGAGAAGAGCAACCAAGATGATTAGGGGACCGAAGGCTAAATCATATAAAGAACAGTTGCTGGAATTGGATATGTCTAGTTTGATGAAAAGAAGGACTAGGGGAGACATGATAGCAGTCTTCCAATATCTCAGGGGTTTCCACAAGAAGAGGGGTCAAACTATTCTCCAAAGCTCCTGAAGGCAGGACAAGAAGCAACAGATGGAAACTAATCAAGGAGAGAACCAATTTAGAAATAAGAAGAAATTTCTTGACAGTTAGAACAATTAATCAGTGGTACAACCTGCCTTCAGAAGTTGAGAATGCCCCAACATTGGATGCTTTTAAGAAGAGATCGGACCACCATTTGTCTCAAATGGGTTGGACTAGAAGACCTCCGACTCTGTTATTCTGCTATTTCCTACCTTGACTTCTTGACCCTTTCCTGCAGATATATTTTTGAGCCTGCAAATTTGAGGAACCACTGACTTGGGTCCCTACAGAGAGCTCTAATCTTATCCTCAAATTCAACACTTTTGTTTATAGGGAACATTTTAAGGAGTTGCTAGGGAACAGATCCAGCTCAAACTTTGGGGATGATTGATGGAAAAGCTTAAAACAGGGATATGTTTTTGGAAAGGCAGTGGAAGAAAAGCAATTCCTCTCCCTCCTCAGCCCATCTGCCTGAGTGAACATGATTGATCGGCGCATTTCCTCCACCCTTCCAAACCCCATCAGGTGGCACTGTTGGGATGCTCACTACCAGGCCGTGTCAACGGCACTGATATGTACCACAAAAAAATCTAGATTGCAGCTTTTTTTACCCCCACCCCCTGTGTAGACCGCGGAGCGCTAAAGCAACGAGGCCATTAAATAAACAATGACAACAAAGATGTTGGGACATCAGCTGTGGGAATATTTGGAAACCTGCAAACCAACCGACTGCATTTTTCTAAGAGCCCTTCTGGAACCATTCACATCTATAGTGTTTCTGTTTGCTTGAGCTCTCATGCTGGCTAATGGATGTCAAACCAAGATGTGCAGGCAGCAATGGCTGTTTTTCTGCCTACGTGCAATCCAAACCATGTACAGTGGAATCTGTCAAAGCTCTGGTTTCCCCACCAGATTTCTCTTCAGAGCACCTGCTTTGTCAACCAGGACAACTTTAAGATGGGTGGACTTCAACTCCCAGAATTCTCCATTCTTTCATAGCCGTTCTTTTTCAGGGGATTGAGATGATTACTCCAGCCAGTGAGTCCTGTATGTTAGCTAGGCAAACATGGTGACTCACGATATTGAAACGTGATTCCATCCGTAGTAAAATGTTCATTGGAGGAGAGCTTGAGATTTGTCTTGGATCAAGTAAAACAAGGAAGGAAAGGAGAGCGGATGGATCGATGGATGGGAGGAAGGAAGGAAGGAGAGCGATGGGGAGGAAGGAGAGGAAAGGAAGGGAGGATGGCAGGACGGAAGGGAGGGAGGGAGGGAGGAAAGAAAGAAAAAGAAAGAAAGAAAGAAAGGAGGAAGGAAGGAAGGAGAGGGATGGAGAGGAACGAAAAGAGAGGAAAAGGAAGGATGGAAGGAAGGAAGGGAGGGAGGGAGGAGATGTGAAGGAAAGAAGGAGAGATGGATGGATGTGTGTGTGTGTGTGTGTGTATGTATGTATGTATGTATGTATGAATAGATGGATGGATGGATAGAAGGAAGGAAAGAGAGCAATGGGGAGGAAGGAGAGGAAAGGGAGGATGAAAGGATGGAAGGGAGGGAGGAAAGAAAGAAAAAGAAAGAAAGGAGGAAGGAAGGAGAGAGATGGAGAGGAAAGAAAAGAGAGGAAAAGGAAGGATGGAAGGAAGGGAGGGAAGAGATGTGAAGGAAAGGAGAGATGGATGTGTGTGTGTGTGTGTGTGTGTGTGTGTGTGTGTATGAATAGATGGAAGGAAGGAAGGAAGGAAGGAAGGAAGGAAGGAAGGAAGGAAGGAAGGAAGGAAGGAAGGAAGATGTTCCCTACATTTAGGTATTCCCAGCTAAGTATCCCTCACTATTTTCATCTCCCAATCAGAATTAGATAAATTACAGGGACAGGGACAGATTTCCTGCTATTTAATGTTTCCTCTTCTCCGTGTGGACATTTGCACAAGAAGACAGGGGGAAAGAAAAAATGGTGCTGGATATGGTGAAAAACAAGGGATGTGCTTGAGGTGTCTAATAGGAGCATCACTTCCTGCATTTTGGCTTCACTTGAAGATAAATTTCTGGCTCTCCAGAGGACAATCCTGGTGGAAAAGTAGAAATGAACTATTAATCCACTGCTAACTGTGACTTATTTCTCCTCAGCCAGCCGTGGTTTTTATTTATTATCTAGTCATTTCTTCTAATTTAAAGATCTTAAAACACTGAGGATGGATCTCTTGAAATATTCAAAGGCCTTTTAGAAGGATTCGTTTTTGAAGTAGTTGCATTAAGATGACCTGGATACGACTGTGAAGGGCTCTGCTCTCCATGGATTTGTGTGGCATCCATTTCCTCCTCACGTCCAAAATTTATTAGCCTGTGGTGAAAGGATGAAAACAAAAATATTAGCAGCTGATCTGAGGCAGGCTGGAAGAGCGCTGGGATCAATCAGGACCAAAGAACTGTCAAAATGCTCTTCTCTTCCTCTTCCTTCTCCTCCTCCTCCTTCACACATCATTCCTTCTCCTTCTCTTTCACCATCATCATTCTTCTTCTTCTTCTTCTTCTTCTTCTTCTTCTTCTTCTTCTTCTTCTTCTTCTTCTTCTTCTTCTTCTTCTTCTTCTTCTTCTTCTTCTTCCTCCTCCTCCTCCTCCTCCTCCTCCTCCTCCTCCTCCTCCTCCTCCTCCTCCTCCTCCTTCTCCTCCTCCTCTTCCAGGTAGCCTTACACCAGAGACTGAGAAATATGCCAGCCCAATCCAGTTGGAAGGAATGGGAATCCCAGATGAAATGGTTCACTTAACAACCACGGTTAAAAAAAAAAACCAAAAGGTTGTAAAATCAGGTACACTTAAAAACCACTTCGTTTAGCAATGGAAAGTCTTATAATTCCCAGAATTATAAATCAAGGATTACCAATATGGCATGGTATAGCATTAATCTAGCTATCTGCTTTTTTTCTTTCAATTGATAGGTTGTTGTTTTTTTTACCCGACTGGACCTTGTAGGATTTGCAAGTCCAAGTATTTCATCCTTTAAGGTCATCTGCTCTGATGGCCCCTTCTATATCATTTTCCTACTTCATAAAGCTTGACTTTCTTTAATTGGGGACATCTCGGTTCTCCAGCCAAAGGCTTTTCAGCTAATGAATGCGGCTCACTAATCACCAGCGTGCACCCAAACCCAACTGACGGGGACTGTCAATGTCAGAGTTGCAAGCCATGTTCGTTTTGAAAAATATCCAGAGTGGAGAGGAAGTGAACCGACAACGCTTCTGTTTACTCGGGATTGTATTTGAGCTGCGGTCTTAATGAGCTCCCCGAGTTTAAAACTACTGTGTCTGCGTGCGCGTACAGCTGCGTCTTAGTTAAATGTTTGGCTGGCATTACTTATCGAGGGCTTAAAACTCAATCTGGCAAATTTCGAACAGCAGGGAGAAAAGAAAAAAGAAAAAGAAAAACGCAGGCGCCTCGGAGTGATGAAACCAGGGACGTTGAAAATATGTTTCTCAAAAAAGTAATATAACAGATTCGGTGTTCAGTTGCATATCAAACAGACCTGGCTTTCCAGTAACTATTGTCTCCTAATCTAATCTGGCATCGATTCACAGCATACATAAAGCAGCCATTTTGGGAGGCATGCAGGCTTGCTCTGGAATGGATGTTCTTCTCCGAAAGAAGTCCTGCAGGACCCAGAGGCTTGAGGACGTTCCAAGACCCTGCAGGAACTGTGCATGGCTTCCTCAGAGCATCTCCAGATGGATCCAGTTGTGACGGTTGGTGTCTACGGAAGGGAAGGTGTTGTGATGGATTACAGCGGAGAAGCTGTTTCCCAGGAGGAAGGGAGTGTCAACTCAAAAAATTTTCTCTGGTCTTTTAGAGTTGCCAGCAGAAAGCGAGCGGAGAAAGTAGTGCATTCCTTAAATGCTTATAGATGATTTCTAGGAGGCCGAAGCTTCTGGCACGCAAGATTATTACTGGAGAGCATGCTTGATGACCCTTGGTTATGGATGTGACCCATGGGAGAATATACATCCGGGGGATGGTGGGAAAGACCAGGGTCAAGGGTGAAATGAATGGTGTGTCTCAGAGTCGGCTACATCCAGGTTGCACCGGCATGTTCGCTCCTAATAAATCTTTTTTTTTTAAACTCTGAGAGATGTGGCTAGAGACTCATAATTTGAATGGGAGTGGATGCTGGAGTCCTGACAGGGAGCATATTCCAGAAAGGGTGGGGGTGAGATAAGTGGTGGCACAGCCCAGAGCTGGATAAGAGACAGAGAACGTCCATTGAAAAAAATCCATTGGGGTGAGAGAAGTAAGGGTTTAGTCTGGCAAGATTCTGTCTACCGGATAGGAAATACAGCAAACCGAACTGATCTCAACGGATTTGTTTTGGGTCAATATGTCCAACATGAGCCCAGGATGATCTTCTCAGAGGGACTGTCAGAAGCGAAAAATCAAGACCACATGTTAAACTCTAATTAAGTTGATGTATTGCTCATGCTTATACGTTTGAATCTAATCAACTAATGGTCAGCACTAAATCGATGCTGGATAAAGAGTTTACAAAATTCAAGAGGGGGTGGATTTAAGAGGTGTGGTGGCACAGTGGTTAGAATGCGGTATTGCAGGCTAATTCTGTTGACTGCCAGGGGTTCAATCCTCAACAGCTCAAGGGTGAATCAGCCTTCCATCCTTCTGGGGTCGGTAAAATGAGGACCCAGATTGTTGGCGGCAACATGCTGGCTCTGTAAACCACTTTGAGAGGGCTGTAAAGCACCGTGAAGGGGTATAGAAGTCTAAGCGCTAGTGCTATTTACATTTGTGGGAACGTAACGATTCCAGGCTAATTCCTCTCTTGAGTCCACCTGCAGGCTTTGCCTGTGCTCCTCCTACATGGATAATGATTTCTCCCCCATTTTCTGTTCTGGGATCCTTCTCTTACCAAGAATTACACCTCAAAAATGCCATGCAATAAAATAAGCCTCTTTTTTTCCCCAGCAATGCTCATTTCAAACACTGGTAAACGGTCGTACCCCCCCCTCCCCAAATAACCTGTACTTATGACTTATTAAAGAATCCTTTGAAATATAAAGTGACACAAAGCTCACCCAAGCAGAGGCAACCTCGGGGAACATCTAAATGGAAAACCTAAGAACGTCTCCACCATTTGGAGAGAACCATATCCCAATCCAACTGCCCAAACTACACCCCCAAAAAAGATGCATGAATGGAATCTTGCTTTACAAGCTCTGGTTTAACTGACAAGAATTGGATGATATGGCCTTTTTGTTTTGTTTTAGATAAACATTCCTCTGCGATGTGTGAAATGCAGTTGCTGAATAGAAGAGAGAACAACAGTCTGCAAAATGAATAAAATATATGAATGCTCTATTCTAGGACAGTAAGTTTTGTGTTTTTTTTTCCGGAGCACTTCGCAACATGACATGTAGCTACATGTTTTATTTAAATGGGCTTTTTAATGCCACATTGCCAAGTTTTATTGCGGCAATGTCGTTTATCCTCCAAGTTGCATAGTAAAAGTAATGGGAAATTTGACTCAGGATTGTCATAGTGCGGAATCGGATTCGTGCAAAAAATAAGACAGGGTAATTCTGAGTTTTGTCCTTCACAGCAACACTTTTGACGTCTCTGGCAAAGTGCTATCTCCATCTATAGCTTCTCCTGAGGCTTGGCACAGCTGCCTCGCAAAACAAGAGCGACAAAGCCCGCCGTCATCATGGGCCACGAAGCAGCAAATGGGCAGATAAAATCTGCAGAACACACACACACGTTTGGAGGAGCAATCCTGGCAAAACGGAAAGTAAGGAAGACTTCATCCATCAAAATGGTATAATTGGATTAATCATAGATAAATTATATATCATAAGGCATAAGAGAAAAGTTTTAACTGATAATAATGAGATAGTGACATATGTATAGAATAGGTGTATATATGACATAAATCAAAGGCTATAATTAAAAAAAAAGATCTTGCAAACTGTAAAATAAATATGAATGTTTTAAATTTTTCTTCTTTCTTTTTCTTTCTTTTTCCTTTCTTTTCAATCTTTTCTTTTCTTGCTTTTCTTCTTTCTTTTTTTTTCTTTCATTTATTTGTATATGTATTGTTGGCTGTTTTTAACTGTTAAAACTAATACATTGTTTTATTAAAAAAAACAGATCTGGGGTCTTCAGAGCGCGGCTTGGGAAGCAACTTTGCAAACTGCCTGCGTTTCTCACTGCGCCTTTGCAATGGATGAACAGGATAATAGAGTTGGAAGGGACCTTGGAGGTCTTCTAGTCCAACCCCCTGCTCAAGCAAGAAACCCTATACCATTTCAGACAAAGGGTTATCCAATCTCTTCTTCAAAAAAACCCCCCAGTGTTGGAGCCCCCACAACACCTGGAAGCCAGTGTCTATGGAGATGCTCAGTCATCCAGAACTGAAGAAGCTTCTTGGATGAGAAGTGATACACCTTCAAGGAAAAACATAGTCTGGTTGCCTTTTGAAAAAGCACCTTTGGGATATCTGGAAGGCAAGTTGTTCCACTGGTTAATTGTTCTGACTGTCAGGAAATTTCTCTTTAGTTCTGAGTTACTTCTCTCCTTGATTAGTTTCCATCCATTGCTTCTTGTCTTGCCTTTATCTGCTTTGGAGAATAGCTTGACAACCTCTTCTTTGTGGCAGCCCCTCAAATATTGGAAGACTGCTATCCTGTGTCCCCTGGTCCTTCTCTTCCCCAGACTAGCCAGGCCCAGTTCCTGCAACCGTTCTTTGTATGCGTTAGCCTCCAGTCCCCTAATTCTCTTTATTGCTCTCCTCTGCACTCTTTCTAGAGTCTCAACATCTTTTTTACATCATGGCAACCAAAACTGGACAGCAGGATTCCAAGTGTGATCTTATAAAGCGGTATTAACCCTTGGCGTGATCTCGATTGTATCCTTCTGTTAATGTAATTTAGGATTGCACTATGGATGCCCGTATCGTGGATGGATATGGAGAGACCAGAAACATCTGTCTGAGGCCAGACTGGTATTAGATCAAGGCACTGAGTTCAGGGGCAGAAGGCCACATAGACAAATGCGATTGGCGGCCCAAGAAACTCAGCCACCCAATGCTTAACCGTGTTTTATTCACTAAGATGACATTGGCGGCTTTTGCACAATACCAGAGATGGGATTCAGCCGGTTCTGATCAGTTCTGGAGAACCGGTAGTGGGAATTTGGTAGTAGTTAGGAGACCCGGCCAATCCCACCTCTGACTGGCCCCACCAACCCCATCTCTTCTCTGCCTCCCATTGAGTCCCAGCTGATCGGCTGGGCCTCCTTTGGATGCCCTGCACAGGAGAACGTAGCTGGAAAGCAGGTTAGTGGAGTGGGGAGGGAAGGGGGATTTTGCAGTAACCTTCCCCTGCTATTCCCACCAAGCCATGCCCACAGAACTGGTAGCAAAAAAAAAAATGAATCCCACCACTGCACACTATGTTAAGCCATAAACACTGATATGTCCATCCTATCTTTGTTTGTCAAGCCCAGCCCAGTGACATTGGCGTTCAGTGTCTTGTGTGAATAAAGCTGGCCTTGCCATTTACACAAGGTTGTGCCACCAGCCCTCTTTTAAAAGACAAGGAGAAGGAGAAGAAAGAGAAGAAGGAGAAGAAGGAGAAGGAGAAGGAGAAGAGGGTGGTTGTCAAAACGGCCGTCTGGTTCCCCCCATCTTCCTTCTCCATTGCAAAAGCCTTGGACCGCCCTGTGGAACATCCACCTGCCGGCCTTCAGGGACCGAGGCAGGCTGGCTGCCGTGAATGAGTAAGTCTTCTAAGCGATTGAGAATAAATCAAGGACGCCGCATTGCCAAAAGAGGCTCTGTTCATTTATTTCTGACAACTTTGGGTTTAGCGTTAATTATTCATCAGGTTTGCTGCAAAGATGTGCAGGCGGGCGGCTCTGTAAAAGGAGCCAGTGTGTCGCGACACAGAAAGTGGGTGGCACCTTTGCAAGGGAGGGGGACGAGAAAGGGGGGGAGGGCTGAGATTTCTATAGGGGGAGCTGTTAAACCCCTGAGGCATCTACACTCAAGAAGAACTGCTCTACCAGCACAGCTGGAGCAGAAGAAAAAGTGGATTTAGAGCCGGCTGAACGAATTACAACAGGGTGTGGATTCGCACCATCGGTTAAGTCATAAGCCACAATTTAAGGCCAGAGCAGGGTGGGCCTGAAATAAGCAAGCCACGTTTCAGCTTTGCCTATTGTGTGAATTGGCCTGGCCACCCCGCCAAGGTTTTTAAGTTGGTTAACCCCCTGTTCAGAATAACAGAAGACCAGAGTTGGAAGGGACCTTGAAGGTCTTCTAGTCCAACCCCTTGCTTGGGCAAGAAACCCTATGCCATTTCAGACCAATGGCTGTCCAATCTCTTCTTAGAAACCTTCCAGTGTTGGAGCATTTACAACTTCTGGAGGCAAGTTGTTCCGCTGATTAATTGTTTTAACTCTCAGGAAATTCCTCCTTAGTTCTAAGTTGCTTCTCTCCTTGATTAGTTTCCATCCGTTGCTTCTTGTCCTGCCTTTCAAATGCTTTGGACAATAGCTTGACTCCCTCTTCTTCCTTCCTTCCTTCCTTCCTTCCTTCCTTCCTTGCTTCCTTCCTTCCTTCCTTCCTTCCTTCTTTCCTTTCTGGCAGCCCCTCAAATACTCAAATACTAGAAAACTGCTATCCTGTCCCGTCCCTACCCAGTCCTTTTTATTAAACTAGACCTACCCAATTCCAGGGGCTGGTCCTTGTCTTCTCAGGCTGAGAAGAACTGACCCAAAGACACCTCCCACCATTTGATCTCATGCCTAAAACAGGACTAGAACTCACCATCTTCCAATTTCCAGCCGGATGCCTCAAAAAGCTCCCCACCAAACTATGCATTATTCATACTAAGGCCTGCGAACACTCCTGGCTCTCCTACAGATGCATGACAGATGATTCATTAGACAGGCCCAGTAATAAACATTTATAACATCCAGCTCATAAGCAGAAAATTAATTCTTTAATTGAAGATGCACACATGGATTTTTCTTTTCCTTTTTCTTCCTTTCTTTCTTTTCTTTTTTTTTTTTTTTCGGCTTAGGCTGAGCTGACAGCTTTCTTTATTTATTTAAGATCTGCTGGTGGGGGAGTGTTTAAGTCTGCGTGTGTGTGTGTGTGTGTGTGTGTGTGTGTGTGTGTGTGTTCTGCTTGCTTTTATGAACTGGTTCAGATTGCTAAGTTTCTTTTTCCCATCTGGATTCTCTCCCTTTATCAGTCCGCTTTGTGTTTTTATTGGCCTTGTGGTAGAATTAATGGGTGTTGGCCGAGGAGCTGGGGGTGTCTTTCCTGTGATAAGGTTGCAATTTCTCCGCTGCTTCTGCTTTTAACATCTCAAAGGGAGGGGACGGATTTGCAGGCGACTGGGGTCTGTGAGCCCCTAAAACTTCTCTAAATTTTTTTCCCCCAAGGGTCAAAGAAAAGTTCTGTCTGCTTTCCCAAAAAAAAAAAAAAAAAAAAGAATCAATTCATTGACTCTTCCTCCTTTTCCAACTCTCAAGAATAGGCAAGAATCAATTCTATTTTCTCCTGCTGGATTTCTGCAGTGGAGGCTCTTGTTCTTAAGTCGTCCCCCCGCCGCAAACCTGCACTTAATTAGCAAACATGTTTGCATTGGCTTGGGACTCCTACTCTGTTCCAGAATGACAACGCTAAAAACTTTTTGCATTCCACACCAATTAAAAGGAAAAAGAAAACGAAAAGAGCCAAAACTGATACAAATGCAGAGTTGGATTTATAAACTCCCAAATAAATGGAATAGAATAGGATTCTTTATTGGCCGGGTGTGATTGAACACAAAAGGAATTTGGCTTTGGTGCAAATGCCCTCCGTAGACATAAACGAAAAGAGACGTTCGTCAAGAGTCATGAATCATCAGGTACAACACTTAATAATAGTCGTAGGGTACGATAAGAATAGAATAGAATAGAATAGAATAGAATAGAATAGAATAGAATAGAATAGAATAGAATAGAATAGAATAAGGGAATGGAATGAAATAGAATGGAATATAGAATAGAATAGAATAGAATAGAATAGAATAGAATAGAATAGAATAGAACAGAATAGAATAGAATAGAATAGAATAAGGGAATGGAATGAAATAGAATGGAAAATAGAATAGAATAGAATAGAATAGAATAGAATAGAATAGAATAGAATAGAATAGAATAGAATAGAATAGAATTCTTTATTGGCCAAGTATGATTGGACACACAAGGAATTTGTCTTTGGTGCAAATACTCTCAGTATACATAAAAGAAAAGATACATTCGTCAAGAGCCAAGAATCATAAGGTACAACACTTAATAGTCATAGGGTACAATAAGTAATCAAATCATACTAGGAAACAGTCCAACTAAATCGTAAGGATACAAGCAACAAGGTTACAGTCATACAGTCACAAGTGGGAGTGGACGGGCGATAAGGAGTGATGAGAAGATTAATAGTAATAGTAATGCAGACTTTGTAAATAGTTGGACAGTGTTGAGGGAATCATTTGTTTAGCAGAGTGATGGCATTCGGGAAAAAACTGTCCTTGTGCCTAGTTGTTCTGCTGTGCCGTGCTCTGTAGCGTCGTTTTGAGGGTGGGAGTTGAAACAGTTTATGTCCAGGATATGAGGGGTTTGTAAGTATTTTCACAACCCTCTTTTGGACTCGCGCAGGATACAGGTCCTCCATGGAAGGCAGGTTGGTAGCCGTTGTTTTTTTCTGCAGTCCTAATTCCTCTCTGGAGTCTGTGTCTGTCCTGTTGGGTTGCAGAGCCAAACCAGATAGTTATAGAGGTGCAGATGACAGACTCCATCATTCCTCTGTAGAATGAATGGGATTAACAATGAACCGGACAAAGGAAATGGCTACAGGTTTGTTTCACGAGGATGTGGCGTTACAGGCAATGCGCAACTTATGACTGTAATGGAGCTCGTCCATTACAGTCATAAGTTGAGACAGTCAAAAGATGGCCCATCCTGGGGCCAACCTGATTTGATTTGTGACCAGCATGATGTTCCACTTTGCTCAGTGGCAACTGTTTGTTTGGTTTTGGCGGTTGTGACACTTGTGGCTGGAAGGCATGGCTTGAGGATCATGCGAAGTGCGAGCCCAGCCAGGCGGAGAGATCTTGTTATGCTAAACCATGGCTTAGCATAATGAATTGATTCATCGACTGCTTTGATTTATGCCCAACCTTTGGAAGTCCACTGGTTATCAAATGAAAGCATTTGTTTCGGCCACGGGCCCAGAAAACAACAAAATAAAACCTACAATGTGGAGAAAGAGAGAGAGAGAGAGAGAGGGAGGGAGAGAGGGAGGGAGGGAGAGAGAGGGAGGGAGAGAGAGAGAGGGAGAAAAAGAGAGCAGGAGAGGGAGAGAAAGAGAGAGAGAGAAAGAGAGAGAGAAAGAATGAAAGAGCATGAGGGAGAGAGTGGGGGAGAGGGAGAGAGAGAGAAATAGAGGAAAAGAGAAAGAGTGAAAGAACATGAGGAGCATGAGGGAGAGAGGGAGGGAGAGAGAGAGAAAGCGGGGGAAAGAGAGATAGTGAAAGAACATGAGGGAGAGAGAGAGAGAGAGAGAGAAAAGAGGAAAAGAGAGAAAGTGTGTGTGTGAGAGAGAGACCATACATTTGTACAGTATGCAGTTCATGTGTGTGTACTCTACAAGAAGTACAGTAAAGGCAGACAGCAAAGAATAAAAGCAAAATTATGAAGAAAAAGAATACAAAATGGTGCATAAAATACAATTCCACAGAGGAATCTTCAGCTACGAGGAAGGCAGATGGAACCAAGTGAAGCAAAAAAAATTGGCAACCTGGAAGGAGGTACTTGAGGTCTTCTCAAAGAAGAGGAGCGGCCAGTTAAAATTGTGCCCTCTGCTTTGAAAGATCTTCAGGATGGGGTAGATGAGAGTCCTCGTAACAGGAACAAGGCTGGGACATTCTGGGAGTTCAAGTCCACCCATGTTCAAGATGATAAGGTTGAGGAACGGTGCTCTACTGAGATGTTGCCACATGGGCATAACCTCTGAGGCACAGGACTATCCTCCCAGCCTCCAAAGACCACTGGATCATCCTTGATTCAGATGACTCTTCCACCATCAGCTGCCCATGTTCACCGATAAGCCCTCTTCTCACTAGGGATTCAGCATCCAAGACCCAAAACCTTCTCGTCTGAAGTTCTAACCAAGCCAGGCCCTGGGGCACCCAACTTCCCCTGAGCCAAAAACAATCAAGCCACTCATTTGGTTCATCTCCAGTAAACCTCTAGCTTCTTTTCAAACTCTGGAGGCTTCTCCTTAGCAAGTCAACGTGGGGCGGGTGAAAACGTATCTCCATCCACCACGTGAGGAAGAAAACCTGGCCTCTTTCAACTCCATGAAAAAAGGAGAGAGAAAAGAATTCTGAAAGAGATGGAAGGAGGTTTTAAAAAAGAAAAAGAAAGCCCTGGAGAAGTGTGATCACACATTGCCATCCCTTTGAAAACTTGTGCCTTTGCTTCTAGACACAGCTGTCACTTCGCACTAGGCTCAAGAAGGAAAAAGTCACTGCCTACAGCTCTTCGATCTCACTCCCTCTCTCTTTCTCTCTCTTTCTCTCTCTCTCACACACACTTTCTCTTTCTTTTGCTCACTTTTTTTCTCTCGGTCTCTCATCTCATCTATCTCATCATCTATCTTTCTCTCATCTCTCTCTTTCTCATTCTCTCTCTCTCACACACACGCACTTTCTCTCTCTTTCTTTTGCTCTCTCTTTCTCTCTCTCTTTCTCTTTCCCTGTGCTATGTGTCTGTCTCTGTCTCTCTCATCTATCATCTCTCTCTCTCTCTCTATCATCTCTCTCTTTCTCTCTTTTTTCTCTTTCTTTTTTCACTCTCTTTTTCTCTTTCTCTCTCTCTGTCTCTCTAACTCTCTTATCTCTCTCACCATCTATCGTCTCTTTCTCTCTTACTTTCCTTCACTCTTTCCCTCTACCTTTCTTTCTTTCTTTCTTTCTTTCTTTCTTTCTTTCTTTCTTTCTTTCTTTCTTTCTTTCTTTCTTTCTTTCTTTCTTTCTTTCTTTCTCTTTCACTTTCCCTCTCTGTCTATATCTCTCTCTCTGTCTCTCTCATCTATCTTATCTCTCTCTCTCTCTCTCTCTCTCTTCCATCCCTTTACTAGCAAATTTTCCTTTTTTCCCCTTCTCTGTTTTTCCCCCTTTAGGCCCTGAGTCCAGGTTTCTTATGAAGCCAGGCAATAAAAATGTATTAAAATAATAATAAACAGTGGTTAAATATTAATTGGGTTTTACGGGAGGGTCGAACGTCTGGCTCAGGTAGCTCAGCTACCTACTCCAACCACCTTCCCTGTCAAGCTTGCTGGTTTTTATTTATTTTGGAAAAAGAAAAAAAAGCAGTTACTGTTATCTTTTCCCGTTTAAGAGACCTGCCAGGATTGAACATTTCCAAATCTTTTTTTTTCCTTTTCTTTTTCTATTTTTTTGTGCAGTAAAGTAACCCAGCATTTCTCATATGAGGGAGAAATCAGGTTTCCTTTGTTCCAATTGCTGCTTATGTTTGTTTTGCTTCGTGGGCTAGTTTTTTTTTCTTTTTTTTCCTCCTAGTGGTCTCCAATTTCCAAGAAGTGCCCAATTTATTTGGCGTTCTACATTGTAAGCATCTCTGGGTCCAAACTCATTTTTATTCTGTTGGGATTCTGACTCCATTTATGATTTTTTTTTTTAAAGATTCGTGTGTGTAAATATTTGAATAAAGGTTGCCTTCAGTTTTCCTTCATATATGTTCAGGGCGAAGCAAAATCCAAGAAAACCAAATTGCCAAAACAAAAGGAAAGCAATGAAAAAAAAAGGTGTTTCTATTCATGTAATAATTTGAAGAGGGACAATTGATTTTAGATGTGTTGATAGTAAGAGTTTAAGCTGTTTCAACTCTGTTGTGCCTACTCTGATAAACCCTGTTCATCTTCGGTCATTTCAATAAGCCATGATCGCTCTAACTGTGGTCTATTTATAGACGAACTAGATTTAGCACACACACCCCAGCTCATCATATTTCTGCAGATGGCTGAAATATCACCTGCAAAGAACGACGGTCTTGATACTGACTTCAATTGACCTTGATTTCTTTCTTTTATCCACTGAATGTATTCTCCGTTATTTGAATAAACCAAAAGGATCAAACGTCATTGTTTGAGCAAATCCCTGCAGTCGGTAAGTGAATCACACGGTCGCTAAACAAATACAGCTGCCCCCAGTTGGCTTGTCTGAAGCCAACTGGGAAGGTCACAAATGCCCAGATATTCTATGCAAAATTATATACAAGAAACGAAAATCAATCCGAAGAAAAGATTAGAACCCATCACTGGAGGCTTTCAAGAGGAGATTGGACAGCCATTTGACTGAAATGGTACACGCTTTCCTGCTTAATCAGGGGGTTGGACTAGGTGACCTCCAAGGTCCCTTCCAACTCCTGGTATTCTGTAATTCTGAATTTCTGGAATTATTGAAATCTGGGCAGTATTTATGGGGCACCCTAAGATGCCCTCCAGAAATTAAGAAGCCTTATTTCTGTTTCTCCCTGCCCACCTCCCAAAAGAAAATGTTGAAGCATAGGAAGAAGATACATAAATTATTTATAACCAAGAAATCATCACCGAATGAAACAGGCTGACACCACTCAGTCACCAGCAAATATCACACTCTTTACACATAATTCTCTTTATGTCCAGATTGTATTTGACAAAGGTTAGGGGGAAGGAATCCACATCCTCGAATTTCAGGACCCTAAAAGGTCTGGCCTCTTGTTTATCTTCCTTTTAATTTATACAGCAGGCCTGAAGTTGTTGTTATTTTTTTTCCTGGCTTTCCTTTTTTTTCCCCCCTATTTGCAAACTGTAAATTTATCATTTTCTTGGGCAGCTGCGTTAACCCTTGAGGGGACGGAGTCAGCGTACAAATATTTCAAGCAAATATTTTGGGGGGCATATGCAATTGGCACGTATTCTGCAAACGATGGGGCTTTCCCCTCTTTCCTCCTCGATGGATTGAGAGGATTGAATAACAGAGTCGGGAGGGACCTCGGAGGTTTTCTAGTCCACCCCCCACCCCCACCCCTGCTCAGGCAGGAAACCTTACCCCATTTCAGACAAATGGTTTTGTCCAATCTCTTCTTAAAAACCTCCAGTGATGGAGCACCCAATCCCTTCTGGATGGAAGTTATTCCGGGGATCATTTGTTCTAACTGTCTGCAAATTTCTCCTTGTTTCTAGGTTGCGTCTCTCCTTGGTTAGTTTCCATCCGTTGCTTCTTATCCTGATTTCTGGTATTTTGATAAATAGGCTGACCCCTTCTTCTTTGGGGCAACCCCTCAAGTACTGGAATTCAACGGTTATATCTCTCCTAATCCTTTCCTTCGTAATGTTGGGAATGACTCCAGATAACGAGAACTTGGATCGGTGAAAACACAGAGATTTTATTTGTAAGCTTAAATCAAAGCGTGCAAAAAGGGCAAAGCTGTTTGCAAAGAGCGGTAGGATCTTAGCTTATCTCGACATGAGGTTTGAGCCAAGAGCCACACCTTAAGATTTCAAAACATTACATTGTATAGTTTTTCTATCCCGACACACACACACACCCATGCCCCTCCTACATCTGGTCCAGTGACCGAAAACAGCTTATCTGAAACGCCTTATGGAGACTTCATCTCCTTCAACACCTCCCAATAACCACCCATCACAACCACCCATTCCATATTTTGCCAACATGGCTTTTTCTTATCTTGTTTGGCATTAATGTCCCTTCAGCAGAGCTTCTTTCTAACAGTCCGAGAACAAAGAAATATCTATTTCTAACGCCGCACTGTCGCATATTTTGTTTCATTCAGCACAGCTTCTCTCTAGCCATCTTAGAACAACGTGATGATTATGCGCATCTCTGACATATTCACCTATGTAAAGTAAAAATCCGGTTATAACTTAAGCAGATGCTTTGAAAAACAAAATCTAACTTCCATTGATTAAGAAAGTTATCTTTTATTATCTCTTCTCCTGTCATCCTCCTAATTGATCACTTTGGTCTTTTGTTATGTCAAATGTGCATGCGAATTGCCTTGACAGTTTGAGATACGTACCAATTCCTGGAGGAAATAGGGGTGGCATTACCTGATGCAGGAAGATGTAATTGATTGCAGGCACGTGTTTAACAATGAGTAAATGCATTAGAAAATATATTTTCAAGATAGCAAATGTGTATAGAAGAACTGTCTTCTTAATGTTATAATATACCATTCTCTTCACCTACATTTTATTTTTGAATTTTCTTATTTCTCACAATAAGCCTGGACATACACTGTTCCTGCAACTATTCATCATAATAACAGAATAACAGTTGGAAGGGACATCAGAGGTCTTCTAGTCTAGCCGCCTGCTCAAGCAGGAGACCCTATTCCATTTGAGACAAACGGTTGTCCAATCTCTTCTTGAAAGCCTCCGGTGTTGGGGCATTTACAACTTCTGGAGGCAAGTTGTAATTGCTCTGTCAAGAAATTTCTCCTGAATTCTAGGGGTTCCTTCTCCCCTTGCTTAGTTTCCACCTGTTGCTTCTTGTCCAGAATTGGAGGAGTGGGGTGCCCAGAAAACAGGGGAGGGGTCTGGATCTCAGAGGGTTTGTTCCCTCCAAGCTTCATTGTACAGCTTCAAAATATTGATTTTGAAGTGACCCACAAACCAGACATTACATGAAACATCAGGATGTAGATGTGGGCATTTTGGTCCAGCCCACAGATCTCTTTTGGGAAAAGATGTATGATGTTGTCGTATATGTACATATTCTGTTCTCTCTTTCTCCCCTCTGTTACTGATTAGTAATTTGTCTTCTTTTTCCTTACCACAGTATCCACTATCACTACCTACGATTGCTGCTAAATCGGCCACACTCTTCCGTTTACACAATCACTCTCTTTCCCCCTGTTCTCACCACTGTTTCCTCTCTGTTCACTTCCTTTTTTTCCTCTACCAGAGGCAGAGAACGGATTCCGGCTGTGTTCAAATGACATGCTGAGCCCAAATGGACTATCCAGGGTAAGAACCCAGCTTGGGAGGGCAAATCAAGGTTAGGGTGGCTGGGTTTATACCCCACGCTAAACTCTCAAGCCCAGTTGGGGCGAGTTCATGGCTGTGTTGGTGTCAGCCCTCAATCTTCTAAGCCAATGTTTTTCTTTTCTTTTTTTTAAAAAAGTAAGTCTTATTAAAAGTGTATAGAGGAAGGAAGGAAGGAAGGAAGGAAGGAGAGGAGAGGAAAGATCTCAAGGAAGGAAGGAAAGAGAGGAAAGTTCAGAAGGAAGGAAAAAGGAGGGAGGGGGAAGAGAACAGAAAAGGGAAGGGGAAGCGAGGGAGGAAAGGAGGGGAGGGAAGGGATGGAAAGGAGAAGGGAAGAGAGAAAAGGGAGAGAGGGAGGAAGGAAGGAAGGAAGGAAGAAGGAAGGAAGGAGTTTCAGATTTCCTTTGCAGCAAATATAAATCCAATTACAAAATTATTTCTTACCACTAAGCCCGTGGTTTTTCAACCTTGGTGCCCTTGGGGACCCCAACTCCTAGAATTCCCCAGCCAACCCTTCCACTCTGGGGAAGCAGGAAATGGCATTATTGATGGCCGTTTTGGTTTGGCTGGTTGGCTCCCCAGCTGCGTGGAAGAGACCTGCTGCATTCTGTACCAGCAAAATAGGATATCATTACCGTAATGAAAGAAGAACGATAAGAATCGCAGAAGAGGAAGAAGAGTTTGGAGGATGACTTCAAAACCACATCGTGACAGAGCTGCTTAATTCATTTAAAACAGTGGAGATTTAGAAAAATTGGCCAGGTTTTCTGTAATAATGACACGATGCCAGGGGGGTGTTCTAAATCAGCGGGCAAGGAACCAGAGGTGGCATTCAGCCGGTTTTGACCAGTTCTAGAGAACCAGTAGAGGAAATTTTGAGTAGTTCGGAGAACCAGCAAATACCGCCTCTGTCTAGTCTCTGCCTCCCATTGAGTCCCAGCTGATTGGCTGGGTCTTCGTTGGTCGTCCTGCACAGGAGAACGGAGCTGGAAAGCAGGTTAGTGGAGTGGGGAGGGAAGGGGGATTTTGCAGTATATCCTTCCCCTGCCACGCCCACCAAGCCACGCCCACAGAACCGGTAGTAAAAACCGTTGAATCCCACCCCTGCAGGCAACTGTGGTCCTTTCATGACTTGTGGACTTCAGCTCCCAGAATTCCTGAGCCACAGCCACAAAACGGACAAAACTGAAAAGAAACGCAAGACAGAATTTATAGACAGGGGACCTACCTCAGTTTAAACAGTTTTCCTCCATCCTTTACTTCTTCCCAGTTCCTGGAAAGCCTAAGTCCTTCACGAGGTCTTTTGTGTGACCACAGACGGTCTATACTCAGATCTTCCAACAAACATAAACAAGTCGTATAATTCCCAACTCTCTGCTTTTTTTTTCCTTTTTTCTTTTTTTTTTAATTACATGGAAAGCTGGCATCGACCTCTAATTAGGAGTCATTAAAAATGCCCCAGGTCTCCTGCTTTCTGGATTCTTTCCTTAATCTTCTCTTCCATTTAAGCTCGGATTTCAAGGTCTGCTTAGGAGACCTGACGTAGATCAACCGCAATATATCTAGAGGAGTTTTCCAGCAACTCCATCTCAATCTCTCCGTTCACCCTCCCTCTTCTCCTCCTCTCTCCTCCACACCCCCCCCCCCCTTTCAGCTCAGGTCAATAATTTTAATAGAGGTGAACATTTGGGGTGTTGGGGAGGGAGTCTTTTTGTTTCAGTTTGTTAGTAAGCTTTTGGAAGTTTAATGGGCTGCCCTCTGAAGTGTATAATTGGTGCTGATGGCAGGAAGCCAACTAGTTGTATATTTTTTTTAAAAAAAAAAGGAGAGAAAGAAATTACTTCAAGAGCTAGAATGTTTTCCTCTGTATTTTATTTTATATTTGATTTTATTTGAGCTTCACTCCTTTCCACTACAGCCCCAGGAAACACAGCCAACTGAGCTTCAAAATTTCTTCTGCTGTTATCTGGGTTTTAAAAAAACACAACACACCAGCTCTTGTATTTCTTGGGTTGTTTCTTCATTTAACAGATGTTCATGAGGCTTTGAAAAACCAGGAGGTGACTGCAGAAAAGCAAAGCAATCCTTGCAGGGAATTAATAAGCGGTGAAAGCAATGCCTTACCATATCTCTGGGCCGCAGTACTGAAAAAGAGCACCAGGGAGCAGCAGGCGCACAGAAAATATGAGTTCTTTGCTTCTCTCTCATGGAGGTTCAGAGATTTGCAGCCTGGTTTCAAAAACCTGAAAAGCAGCTCAGACAATAGGGTGAAGAAAACCCAAGAAACCGATGCAAACAGCTGTTAGAAATCCTAGTTTTTTTACTGTGCAACGCTCTCTGCCATCCCTTAAATAACTCCCAGAATCCCTTGTTGTCATGGCCATCGGCCAGTGAGGGAGTGGCTGGGGACTCTGGGCGTTGGAATCCCAGGACATTTTGAAAGGTTGACAAAGGTTGTGATGCAAGAGAAGAAGAAAAAAAAAAACCCGAGGGTCTTGAAATGCCTCCCAATCAAGTCTCACAAACATCTCTTTGCTAGCAGCCGCGCAGCTTTGAGCCCCAAACAAGAGCATGTTACAGGTTGACAAAACATCTTATCAACAATGTCAGTCCAGGACTTTAATCCTCCAGCCAACGACTCTGCAAAACATCCACCCTGGAACCACTCCAGGGAAAATTGACTTGGCATAGCCAGGCTCCAGAAGGACCGATCTGCCTTTTGTTGCAAAGGTTACCTCTACAAAGCAGTGTCCAAACATTACAAAGAGGCGGGGGCTGTAAATAGCATTTTTTTTTCCCAAAGAACTGGCTCTGGAAGGCCCTGACCGCCATTGCATTGTCATGAAATCAAAAGACATTTTTTAGGAGGTGTCCTTAAAGTCCCATTCAAACCCACTCACCCCCCTTTTCTCTTTTAAACACAAAGCTTTGTTTTCCGTTGAGAACAAAAGCGGAGAGATACAAATACTATCAGGGAAGGGAGGGGGGAAAAATAACTGATTAACAGGATTGCAAACACAGAGCGGGCTGATCTCTAGACAGCTGAGAAGTGGAATCAGGCGCCAGGATATCCACTGAACTCATAAAAACAACAGCAGGTGAGCAAGAAACATACAGGCTAGTCCTTGACTTACAACCACAGTTGAAACCAGTGTTTTTGTTGCTCGGCGAAACAGTCGTTAAATGAATGTTGCTGCATGTTACCAGCTTCCTTGCCACGGCTGTTAAATGAATTTTCTGCAGTTGTTAAGTCAGTAATACAGTTGTTAAGTGAATCCCACTGCTTGTCAGAAGGTCGCAAAAGGCGACACGGTGACCGTCATAAATAAGAGCCAGTGGCCAAGCATCCAAATTTTGATCACGTGTCTCTGGGGAAATACCGCAGTGGTCATAAGAATGAAAAAGAAAACAGTCCGGAGGGCTGCTTGTCACTCCGAACGGCCACTAAGTGGATCGTCGTTAAGTCAAGGACTGTCTGTATTTTGGTACGGATTGGTGGCAGGTGGCATCATTCCTCTTGCTGGGGACCAAGCAGGAGGTTGGGCTTGAGGACCTCAAGGGCTCCTTTCAACTCTGCTGATCGAGGAACTCTCAAAGCAATCGCTTAGGGTGGAGCTCGACCACCGCACCATCCATTTCCCCCACCTGGGGGAATAGATAAGAAGTAAGGTGAGTGGTGTGATTCAATCGGTGTAACAACCAGTACGGTCAGCCTTTAGAAAAGATCATTTTTAGCTCTAATACTTTCCTTTTGCTGCATCCCCGGTGAATAAAACAGCTGATGCTCTGCCCCGCGAATCAGCTGTGCTCAAAAACAAGGAAATAAAGCACAGAAAAAAAGGGCAGAGGTGAGTGCGCGGGATCAAATGATCACCGGAACTACCAGTTTATCCAAACTGGTCCAAACCGGTAGAATCCCACCCCTGAGTAAGGTCCAAAGAACCAGCTCTTGTTAGAACATCAAGTCGAGGGGTTCTCGTGGGGTTCCCCAAAGTCTTACGGGCTTTGGAATTTATTGTTTTGGTTCTTATTTCACATTCATGTTGTTTTGATGCTTCAAAGCTGCTGGGTCGCTATACCCCTCTCGTCTGCCATGCTAACTTCATCACCAACAAGCCGCTAATTGAATTCCATATTTACGACTGGAGAATAAAATCATTGGACCCATTTGGAATAAATTTTTATGACTTCGCACTCAGCCCGCTGACTCAGCAAGCGGAGACAACGCTTGACTATAACACTTTATGGGAAAGATTAAATGACATTAAAAAGAAGGACCAATTGGGGACATGATAACAGTCTTCCAATATTTGAGGGGCTGCCACAAAGAGGAGTGGGTCAAGCTATTCTCCAAAGCATCTGTGGATAGAAGAAGAAGCAACGGATGGAAACTCATCAAGGAGAGAAACAATCTAGAACGGAGAAGAAACTTCCTAACAGTGAGGACAATTAACCAGTGGAAGAGCTTGCCACCAGAAGTTGTAGGTGCTTCATCACTGGAGATTTTAAAGAAGAGACTAGACAGCAAATTGTCTGAAACGTTTCAGGGTCTCCTGCTTGTGCAGAGGGCTGGACTAGAAGACCTCCAGGGTCCCTTCCAGCTCTGGTCTGATTCTGATTCTGACATAAGAAATGACAGCTCCAAAAAAATCTCACCCTGATTCTGTGCAGTCATCTTCTTTTTTTCTCCAGTTCTGGAAATCAACAATCAAGCGAGCATATTCTTTCTACAATACAACCTGTCCACATTTAATGACCACAGTTGGGACTGGCATTAAGTGAAACAGTCACTAAGTGATTTGACTTCAGCTTTCCTTTGCTTTACAGACCTATTGTAGGCTCAAGTCACAGAGGGACTTTTTCGTCACTATCTTGCTATCCTGCAAGCAGTCACTAAATGAGGCAATCACTAAACAAGGACTATGCCGTCAGGACTAAGAGCTCAGTATTGCTCGTTGCCTTCCAGGGATTTGAAGCCCGTTGTTATTCCAAATAAAAATTTATGCAATCGGGTTGCAAGCACAACACTCAAAAGGAGAACTTTTTGTCATAAGGAAAGAAAAAGAGTCAGGTTTCTAGTCCTCAGGACGATAGAGAGCTGCAAGAAGGTCTGAGTGGTATCCAGCAGGTATCTCACACTATGAAGAGACATTGGGAGAGCATCAACCAAGGAGAGGATCTCTTGCTAACGTCTGATGCACTTCCTCTTTCTTCGTGATGAACAAGTGCAAAGTGAAATATGCAAATAATAGACAAAACATTGAATGGAACTTTCTTGGGCAGAAGTTTTGCTTAGCTCCTATTAGCATCAGATGCACACTTGGAAACTTCTCGTTCTGAGCTACAGGATGAGCCTGTTTTGCAGCTGACTAGAGACCAATCAAGGACTGACTTTTAGGAGGTCCTGAAGTTGACCCTATGCTTAAGGACAGGGTTAGAGATGTTCCTTAATGTCCACCTAAAACGTGTGCAAACAGCTCTTGAACCTTCCTTTGCCAGGGTCAACAGCAAAATCCATCAAATTATCCCATTCCCTCTCCTCGTTGAGGTGTCTGCTGCCCCATTTCTTCCTTGGTTGGTCCTACCAGAAGACCGGCCAACGAGTTTTGGAGTCCTTTCATCATGGATCAAGAGAAAAGGAGAGAGTCATGGGAAGGTTCTCAAAGACTAAGAGGATTTAAGCTTGCTTGGTCAACTCATCTGAGGACTTCAACCACTTCCTCCAAGTTTCTCCCTTTCATTGGAGATGGTCATCCTCCAGACGTCCTTCTTCTCAACCCACAACTCATTGGCAGTGCTTGGATGTCCCCTTAGCTCTTTTCTCCCTTAGAGGTGAGCGGAGGACTCCTACACAACACTTCCTTTCTGCTTCTCGCAGGAGGAACTGTTCTGAGAACCGTCTCTGAGCCGAAGAGAAGGGGAAGTGAGGCAGGCCGGGCCTTCCCTCCCTGCTATAAATAGGCCCCAGGTCTGCAAAGGAGTGTGAGGGGGGTAGGCGGGTGTTTCCGGAATCATGCTGCATTGCCCTACGATGTCCTGTGCCTCGGAGGGGCACCCACAAGGCAGGAGAAAAGGCAGAAGTTGGCACCGCTTGCAGGAGAGATAAAGAAATCCGTGGAGCAGCTGGTGAAGGGACTCGTCAAGTGGCCCAGAAGAAGGAGTTGGGCATCCTCGCCTTACGGGACACATCGATATCCAGACTTCTGGTGGAGTTTGAAGGTAGTGTCCTTGAGTTCTTGAGTTCCTTGTGTGGTTTCTCCCCCGGTGGAGATTTGGCCGGGGGAGGCACGATCCTTCCTGCCCCTTTTGTGTCTTGGTGAAGTGATCAGGTGACATGATTCTGGGGCCATTGGTGCTGTCTGGATATTTTGATTGACCAACCAATAATTCTTTGATTTGCTGGGGGAAACGGGAATCCAAGTCTCAAGTCCTACTCTCCAGTCTTAGCAAGATGGAAAGTCCTTCAAACCTCCCCATGGAAAGTTGGAGAGATCTTGCTGATTTGTGATCGTGCCAGCTCAGCAAGACAGGGATCCATTGCTCTCCATGGATCTGGTCCATGTGGTGAGCAGACACGGCCATAGACCAAGGGATCTTCCTTGGCAGAGACACTGGGGTGGGCGATCCTTGGGAAGGCGGCAACCTCCCTTGGCTTCTCAATGCAGACAGAAAGTCTCCTTCCAAATAGTTGGATCGGCCCGGGTCATGGGATTAGGCAGGACCAGGTCAAAATGTGTTGCCCTTTTCATGTTAATTTCATCCGTCTTCAGTTCCTTTGTTTCAATGCAGTTAATAGCTTGCTCTTCCTGTACTTCACTCGTTTCCTTCACTTGTTAATAAAATGCCATTGGACCACCATTTTTAAAGAGGCTGCGACAGATGGAAATGTGATAGATGATTTGGGGTCTCCTACAAACCCTTGGAGGCCTCAGGCTGTTGATCTCTGCAGTACAGATGGAGGGACACCATCCTTGAGGTTCTTGAGATGAATTTCCTCAAACTGGTGTGCTTCTGACCTGGAATTGCAATGTATACAATTCCTAAGAAGTCTTTGATTTGCTGAACATGGGAAAGTTTTCTAATTCTTGTTCTTAGTTTGGCTCCTAGTTGTGAGCTGGTTAGTTGGCTCCATGGACAGTCGATTTGCCTCTTGACCCATTGACATTCCCATTGAGCTGCATTGAGTGCCCAAAGAGCTGCCGTCATCCAGGTCATTGTATACTCTCAGTCATCCAGGTCAGGTTTGTCCCAAAGATGCTTTTTCAAAAGGCAACTGTACTTTCTTTGTTTCCCGTTGAAGACATTTCACTTCTCATCCCAGAAGCTTCTTCAGTTCCAACTGAACTGAAGTCAGAACCGAAGAAGTTTATTGGATGAGAAATGAAAGGTCTTCAAGGGGAAACAAAGAAAGCCTAGTTGCCTCTTTAAAAAAAACACCTTTGCGATATGGGTGGATGTAGAGTCCTCCAGGTTGGAAAGATCTATGTTGGCCAGATGGACTCACTCAAAAGTGCATCAGAAGGCCACAAAAGTTTGTTTCTGCTACACAAAACAGTTAGAGGGTTGTGAGGATTTTAAACTTTATTTCAATTTACTAAATTTATATGCCACCCCTCTCATGGACCAGGCGACTTCTGAGTTCCAGAATTTGACCTTGCATGTTCCTGCAGCAAGCAACTGGTTTAGTTTGCTTTTGCGTTCCATTAACATAGTTTGAACTGTGCTGCCTTCCCAGAGTTTTAATCTAGGGATTTCCCAAGTAAATAAGCTCAGAAATTAGCTGTGAGAAAGCCAAACCTCACCATCTTGGCATCTGGCAGAAAAAAAAGTCAGAGGACAAGAGGGGAAATTAATTAATTCTAAAGTCTCGTTTCTCTACCAAATAGTGTCCCTTTGGCTGTTGTTGTTTTTCCAGAAAAGTCTGGATTTCAAAGGCAAAATTTTCTACACACGCCGTTTCGCTGTTAGCATAATTCCCACTCCCCCTGTCTTTTTGTACGACAACAGCGAGGTTGTGTGTATGTTTGTATGTTTGCATGTGTATAGATTAAAGCTGTAATTAAATGTGAACCTTTCATCTTCTTGTTTGCAACTCCTGAAGTCCCTTTAATTTGAGGCACTCAAATCTCTTCAGTGAGCTATTAAAATTATTATCCTATTAGCTTAATTTGCATGCCCGGAACTAATTTTAATCTTGAAAATACCCAGATCATATCTGAAATCTTGCTGCCTGTATGTACATTCTCATGTGATATTTTTCCCAGGCGCTACTTCCCATCCTGTAATATTTTTCCCTCCTAAATGGGCTTAATCAGTAGGACCAGATTTAGGATCTTTTGAGTGATGTCACAGGCATAAATTAGGTCAGTATTTCTTGACCTTGGCAACTTTTAAGTGTGTGGACTTCAACTCCGCACTCTTCAAAGTCTACACTTGAAGTCCACACTCTTAAAAGTCGAGAGAGATTGAATTACATCGTTCTGCAGATACAAGTTGTGTAACATGCATGTGGATATTGCTCTTCCCACCTCTTATGGGAGCTTCTGCTGGATGTTTACACACCTGTCATAGGTGACACATGAATTCAGGTAGATCTTGACTTACAACCACTCGTTCAAAGTTACAACGGCCCTGAAAAGTGTGACTTATGTCCAGTTCCTTCATCCAGTTTCAACTATTCTTTTTAAAATATCCTTTCTCCAAAAGAGGATGGCTTTTAAGCATCCATCTAGGAAAGCTTTCTACTGGACAGGTTGTACAGTTGGCAAATCTTCTCGGTCTCTTTTCTTTCTGTTGCATTTTGAGGTGCATCATAGAAATTGTTCAGCATTCTCCCTGTCCATTGTTTTTCTGGCATTTCACAAGTCATCTAAGTGGGTCAAAATGGACCGGATTCCGTGGGGTTTTCAGTTCTAGAAATCCAGCTATGTTTTTTTTTTCATTGACTTGACTTGACTTGAGTTGTGTTGACTTGGCTTGAGTTGTGTTGACTTGGCTTGAGTTGTGTTGACTTGGCTTGAGTTGTGTTGACTTGAGTTGACTCTCCACCGATACTAACCATAACTTTGCTGTGTTTAAACCAGTGTTTCTCACCCTTAGCCACTTTAAGATGGGTGGACTTCAACTCTCAAAACTGGCTAGGGAATTCCGGGAGTTGAAGTCCACCCATCTTAAAGTGGCTAAGGGTGAGAAACACTGAGCTTAAACTACAGCTCACATGCATCACAGTCCCTGGCAAAACCATACTAAACAGTTGTAGCTTAGCAAGACAGTGAAAGTCCTAGTTCCCTGGTGTGCTCATATAAACCATCATTCAGGTTTAGAGTCCTATCTTAACTGGGGCCAGGCTGAGTTAAGGTTGAGTGAACCGGAGTTAAAACTGCTTTTTTTCACAGGCAAGCTTAAGGATTTCAGCTTGAATCCAAGTAACGCCAAGTGAGTTTGTCAGAGCAGAAACCTCTAACTCAAATGCTATGGGGGTGCCATGTCAGTCAGCAGAGCCTTCTAGGCTGAAAATGGGACTTTCCAGTTGCATTATTGCTTGCTGCAGATGAGCAGCGAGGACGTTCAGAGCAGAAAAAAGCTGGATCCCATCGCCTCCCCTCTCCCGTACAATTTTCTCGGCAGCCTTTTTAATTGCCTCTCTTTCCTGCGGGCCAGGCGAGCAATTTTCCCTCTTTTGGAAGGAAGTAAAACCTTCACTGCATTTTACAGGGGGGACTTAATCCCTCAGGAAGGACAAAAACCTGCTGAATCCTAGCGAAGCTCCTTCTGGATAACGGCAGGTATTTTCACCTGGGTTTCTTCCCTCTCCTTCTATTTTACATGTCATTTTTAATTTGGGTTAACGGCGGGTAGGTTTATTTGGGACATTTTGCATTTTATTAGGGGAAAGATGAGCTGTTCGGAATGCAAACCATCGAAAGTTGTGTGTGTTTGGAAAATACACACGCAAACACACACACACACGGAGGGCATCGATAGAGATTATTCTCAGGGTTTAAAGTCTTTTTTTAAAAAAAAACTCCTTTGTGTTCAGCTCCATTCCTGGTCATTCATCAATAGATCTCTGCAGTTTTCATAAGAGCAGTACAGAAATGTTTTACTCCCATTTTCCTAGTCCGTAGGATGTCCCTAAGATGGCCCGGCATTTCTGCTTCCAAATACAAACCTGGTTTCGCTTCCAAACCTTAGAAAGGTACTGCCATCTCCAGCATCTGTGAAACAGGCTTGTTTTAATAAGGCCCTATGGTTTGCTGCCATATGCCATAAACCGATGCATGAACTAAAAGCATGAAATATGGCTGTATCTTTTCTTCCCAGGAGCTATAGGTTCAGAGCCAAGTTCCTTGGAACCAGCATGTGCAGAAGCTGGGATGATCTCCTATACAGGCCATGATTTCAACTTTAATACCTTGTTTGTGTCTCTCTCTGTGTGTGTGTGTATTTGTGGTGTGTGCTGCTCCTGTCCCCCGGTGAATGGGATCAGTTGGCAATCAGAAGATTAATGTCAGAAACAGAAATCGCTTTGCCAGTCGGACTGAAGAGCAGGGCTTGGCGCAGCTCTGGATTTTAGATTTTCTGGAGAAAAATAAATAGGGGCATTTTCACTTCCCAAATATAAATTTAGCTGCTCTGGCTGGCTGCTGTCCAACCTCTCCTTTGCTTGCAAACAGAGAAGAATGGGCTGTCAGAAAGCTTGAAGTAAGTGCAGGGTGGTTGAAATCTGACGAAAAGTGGCCCGTTCCTGTCTGGGATTTCTTCTCTGTATTCACAGCGTGAAACTTTGGAGCGTTGTTCTTTTTTGTGTGTGTTTGTGACAGCTTAAACATTCTTCCCTCCAAAGATTGAACTTTCCATGGCTGGGGGGCGGGTGGGGGGATTGTCCTTAAATTCATTAAGAATAGCCTCCTTCAAATAGATGCTCTTCTGGTTGGTTGGCTGGTTCATGTGCAGATCTGGAGTATCCCAGGTTGGACAAGGTTACTACAACCTTCCTTCCTCCCTCCCTTCTTCTTTTCCTTCCCTCCTTTCCTTCCTTCCAACCTTCCTTCTTTCCTTCCTTCTCCCTCCCTCCCTCCTTTTCCTTCCTTCCTTCTCCCTTCCTCCCTCGCTCCTTCTTTTCCTCCCTCCTTTTCTTCCAACCTCCCTTCTTTCCTTTCTTCCTTCCTTCCTTCTTTTCTTCCTTCCACTCTCCCTTCCTCCATTCTTTCCTTCCCTCCTTTCTTTTCTTCCTTCCTTCTTTTCCTTCCCTCCTTCTTTCCTCCCTCCCTCCCTTCCTCCCGATTTTGCCAACCCCAGCCTTTCGACTTTAGGGGCACAAGCAGGCCAATGACCTCCTTCAATCGCATGTCCAACATCTCGTTCCCGCTCATGAAACCCACCAGGTGAGGCCGCAGACCCGGTCGGTCCAACCGCAGGACCGTCTCCCGCTGAACCTGCTTCCGCCTGATCCTTCGGAGTGACGTTTCCTTCTCTCCCCTTTGGCGGCATGGAAGCCTAAGGAAGGCGAAACTAGGAGGTGGTTGTATCCCAAAGGCGCTTTTTCAGGAGGCAACTGGACTTCCTTGGGGTTTCCCCCCCCCCCTTTTTGAAGACGTTTCTCTTCTCATCCAAGAAGCTTCCTCAGCTCTGACAGGATAGAAGCTTCTTGGGTGGTGAGAAGCGAAACATCTTCAAAAGAAAAACAAGGAGGTCTAGTTGCCTTCTGAAAAAGCACCATTGAGACAACTCTGCCCCTTGCAAACCCCCAACAGCCCATCCCTGGTTGTGTTCAGACGCAGGAAGGCAGAGTGTCATCTGTTGGTGACTTATTTGCACAGCAGCCCTCTTTGCTTCCTTGTTACGAAAAAACAGATAAGCGGGATTTTGGGTGGCTGCCCAAACCTCCCTTCCTTTCATTCTCCTTTTTCAAAGCCTGAGTTAGATAAACTGGCGGTGTCATTGCCTGACATTTTACTCACTTCCTCCGTTGGCTGGTTTCCGGCAAAGGAGGAGCTGGTGAAGACCAGAACAGAGTTATGAATGATTTCCCCAAACTGATCAGCCAGAAGGTGCCATCGCAAAGCTGAGCAGACTGGCGTTTCGTTTTTTTTACGAAACAACAACTGAAAAGGCCAGACGCACATTTTGCAGAAAGAGATTTGTGTGCTCGTGTTTGTCTTTCTTTCCTGATCTTGTGAGATCTTGTGCAGTTAGGATCTGGATACCGAGCTTGGAGTGAACCCTGGTTCCCTTTAGCCACGGCTTGTTGTTGTTGTTGTTGATTTCTTGGTGGACTCTAACATTTGCATTTGTTTGGAAAAGAGTGGACTCGTTTGTTAGGAAAAGATTTGGGGGGGGCGTGGTATTCAGTGGGTTTGGCCCAGTTTGGCCAAACTGGTAGCTCTGAGGATCATCTGTGAGTGAACTGGTTCGCTCCAAGGATCAACCTCTGGGCCCTTCCAGCTGACCCGGCTCAATCTGACCTTTATTCCTTGATTTTGAAGCTGCTTCGTGTGCTACAGCGGATTGCCGTGTTTCAACTGTTGAAGACGCAGGGAGAGTACAGGATTGCAGAAGGTCAGTAGGAAATCCTCTGTACGTGTGCAAGCGCACGCAAAGCACACACACACCAAGCCACGCCCACAGAACCGGTGGTAGAAAATTTTGAATCCCACCACTGGAGCGGGTGATGTGAAAGCCCACCTGGATTGTTAATCTGTGGCCATTACGTCGGCCAGTTTCTTTTGAGTAAACTTCCTGAGAGTTGCAGACGTTGCTGAGTGTGATTGTTTCACTCCAATACAAGCCCCTCCCTTTTGTGCGTTGCAGGCAGAGAGAGCAATACAACTATCAGTTTTCAACCTGTCTGATTTTGTGATCGTTTTTGCAAACGTAGAGGTGCTTAAGTGAGCCCATTGTAAACTCAGTCAGATTTCTGGCACAAAAAAAAATCATAAATCACAATCACATAACTGTGGGATGCTGCAAACAGACATAATTGTGGGGCAGTTGCTGAGTGCCCCAGCAGGAACACGGGGGCATCAGAACTTTGAATCTGGGTCATAAGTATCTTTTGGGGAGGGGTTCATCAGAACTTTGAACGGTTGTTAAAGAGTTGGTCCTCAGTCGGGGATCATCCATATTCCTCTTGATGGAGTAGAGTGCTTCCGTTTATCAATAGTGTGTTTGTAACTCAGGGTTGAACTGAGGAGTAATTGATGCTCTCTGCACTTGACTGTTTTCTTGCAGACATTTTATTACCCAACTAGGTAACATCATCAGTGCTAGAAGGGGGTGGATTTGTGGAGAGGAGGAGGAGGAGGACTGTGGGCACCTTGGTGCTCCCTGACCTTGGTTGTTTTCTTGCAGACATTTCACGACCCAACTGAGTAACATCATCCATGTTAGAAGGGGGTGGGGTTTGCTCTCTGTCTCCCTTCCAACTGATGATGTTATCTAGCTGGGTCATGCAACGTCTGCAAGAAAACAACCAAGTTCAGAGAGCACCAAGGATTCTTCAGAATGCAAACCTTTTTGCAAAATTAAGATTACTTTGTACAATAATCCTGTTTGGAAGGGAAGGAAAAAAAAAACAATAAGCTCACTGTTGTTGCTACGATTTGAACATTTCAAAGCCTGCACAGGGGAACTCCAGCCTTTGTTCCTGGTCAGCCCACATGGCTAATTTCACATCTGCCATGGGAAAATGGCGCCAGGAGGTTTCCATGACACTCGGGCACTTGAGACAGTTTCGTGTCATCCCTGAAGTGGCACTCAAATCAGAGGCTGTGAGAACAAGTGGGATAAAGTCCATGCATATTGCAGCTATTTAAAGCTCTCCTGGTGGTTGGTTAAGGTGAAGGCCGGGATAAGTTTTGCAAAAGAGAAGGAGGGAGAAAAGGGGAAGGAGATGGAGACAAGCGAGAACTTCAAGTTCATCAGGCAGGATGAAGATGAACAGCAGAAGGATGAAGCTTCTCTTAAAAGCCCCAAGTATCTGGTTGACATCTTCCCAAACACTTTGATTTCTTCTCTTAAAGTGCCGAATAACAATTTTGTACCTGTTTTGATCGCCGAATAACCATTTTGTACCTGTTTTGATTGCCGAATAACAATTTTGTACCTGTTTTGATCGCCGAATAACAATTTTGTACCTGTTTTGAT
>NW_020769332.1:13544443-13579463 GCF_900518735.1 Pseudonaja textilis
TTGTACCTGTTTTGATCGCCGAATAACAATTTTGTACCTGTTTTGATTGCCAAATAACCATTTTGTACCTGTTTTGTAAGCTATTCCCAGTTTGCAGGGAATTGGGGACATTGAAAGGCCACTGATTTAGCTAAGCAAGTCCCAAGAAAACCTTCTCCCTGCCTCAGTTTTCCTACATTTGTGCATAATGTGCAAATATTCACTCTATTTTCCTTGGGTTTAAGGGTATTATTTTCCAGAACCATTCTCTTTATTTCTACCCTACGGGTAGTCCTGATTTACGACCATTCATTTATTGACTGTTTGAAGTCACCACAGCCCTGATTGATGACTGTTTTGTAGAGTCTCCTCCTTGGGCAGGGGTTTGGACTAGAAGATCTGCACGGTCCCTTCCAACTCTGTTAATCTGTTAAAAAAATATGCCCACAGTCGTGTGATCAAAATTTGGCTGCTTAGCAACTAGCTCATATTGATGACGGTTGCAATGTCCTGGGGTCATATGATCACCTTTTGTGAGATTCTAACAATGGGGAAGCAGATTCACTTAATCCCCATGTTACTGAACAACTGCAATGACTCACTTAACAACGGGGGCAAGAAAGATCATAAAATGAGGCAAAACTCACTTAACACCTGTCTCGCTTAGCAACGGAAATTTTGGGCTCAAAATGTAAGTCAAGGGATTCCTGTACATGCCCTGCAAAACACTCTAGTTTTCAACCCCAAACCCAGTACCACAGCATACAACGAACCCTCCCATTCGCATCCCCAATCTGGCATCGCAACATTTGTTTTACATTTACCGATGACTACAGCAAACAACCAAGGAGGCATTGCACGTCTCATCTTACTCTCTGGGACAGGTTTCTGCTAAGCCCTCACTTTGCCTCATGCCTGCATTATTTCTATCATCACAGCTTCCAGCAGCCAACATTCAAACCCCCGTGGATGCAAAAACCTTCCGCAATTAATCAATTCTCTAAAGCCTCAAATGGGCCGTCCTTTTTTCATAAGCCATGGTTTGCTGGATAAACAACAGATGGTTGGCTCTGCAGCCCTGTCATTGGCTAACCCCCATGTTTGCTGACGGTGAGGTGGATTTTCTGCCGGAATGGATGTTCGCACTAGCAATCATTTCTCTGTCTTACTGTACATTTTACTTATTTGTAACAACCACGGGGCTGGCGGGAGGCTGCATAGCATCACCTCCCCAATGCTTATGACCACAGCTGGATCAACACTGAATATGTTTTCTTTGGCCCTCGGTGATCTTCCTTGTCTCCATTCACTTATCTTCGTGACTCTTTTTTTCTCCTCTGTGTAAATGCCAACACGGTGCTTGCTGCAAGCAAGTGCGAGCCGCTGGCCTGTTTCATTTCAGGGAGGGATTCTGCACCTGTATATAGACAAGACTATCAGAGCAATGCCAGGAAGAATTGACTGTGAGGGACAATTTAAGAGGAAGTTCTAATGTTCTAATATTCTTTTCACCTTCTCTACTGCCCCCTCTTATTAGTATTAATATTATTAATCTGTCACTTTGCATGTACACTGAGAGCTTGTGCACTAGAGACAAGTTCCTTGTGTGCCTAATCATACTTGGTCAATAAAATATTTCTCTTCTCTTCTCCTCTCTTCCCCTCTCCTCTCCTCTCCTCTCCTCTTCCCTTCCCTTCTTCTCTTCTTTTCTCTTCCTTCCATCTTCCTTCTTCTCTTCTCTTTCCTTCCTTCCATCTTCCTTCTTCTCTTCTTTTCCCTTCCCTTCCTTCCATCTTCTTTCTTCTCTTCTCTTTCCTTCCTTCCATCTTCCTTCTTCTCTTCTCTTCTCTTCCCTTCCTTCCATCTTCTTTCTTCTCTTCTCTTTCCTTCTTTCCATCTTCCTTCTTCTCTTCTCTTCCCTTCCATCCATCTTCCTTCTTCTCTCCTTTTCTCTTCTCTTCCTTCCATCTTCCTTCTTCCCTTCCTTTCCCTTCCCTTCCATACATTCTGTTCTGTTCTATTCTTGCCAGCTTGACGTTCGCTGAGGTTCTGTGAAGGAATTCCTTCTCTCTTCCTGTTGCTCCTGCGTTTGGGGCAGTGCCAAATCAGTAGACAAATCAGCAGCCTTGTTGTATGTTGCACTGGGGACAAAAGGTTGGGAACCATCATTCTAAGACCATCCATAAAACCTGGATCTCTAAGCTATCTAGCTTGCAGTATCAATCTCCTGGCTTAGTACACCACTTGTCCGCACACAAGATGTTCAGCCGTGTTATTCTGAGGCCTCCTGCATACGTTGATTTTCTAGGTTATCTTTCGAAGCCTCCTGCTATCTAGGTTAGCCTTTTTCCTCCATTAAGTGAAAAGCAAAAAAAAAAAAAAAGGCTGAAAAAAGAGGTTTCTGTTGCTGTTTGGTGGTGCAATTTAGAGAAAAGATATGCAGTCTCTAAGAAGTGCACTTCAGATCATAGCTGAAAAACCAGTGGTAAAAAATTAATGAATGGCCATCCTTAATTGCAACCTAAAAATACTTGTTCAAAGGGAGAAGAAGAAAAAACCCATGCAAATGGTGCTTTTTATTTTTCAGAAGGGAAGTGAATATGGCTGTTGAACTTTTAGTTGGTCCTTTGCTTTGAGGTAAAGCATCAGGACACCTGATAAACATGCATAGAATCTATGAGAGTTTGTGCCATAATAAAACTGCAAAATTTTGCACAGTTGCCTTCCTTCCTTTCAAATTGGTGGGGGCTGCAGCTGGGTGTTGACTACTCTGCCCAGAAGGCACAGCCTCACTGCCATCTGGGAAAGGCCAGGCTGGAAAAGTGAAATACTTAAGAGTTTACTACACCAGACCCATGAGATTGAGTAGTAAGTCCAAGTTACTCAGCTTCTTTCATGTCCCCATTGACATTGTCTTCTCTTAGTAGCAAGTCATCCTGCCAAAATCCCACTCACTACTTTTATACAGCTCAGCATCTCCTAACCCCAGATTGTGGAGTATAGTGTTGATTGATTCTTGCAAAACAGAACTGGCATTCAGACAAATTAGCCATCAGCGAGATAGTTGTTAAGTGCGTTTTGCCCCAACTTACAAATCTTTCTTGCCATAAGTGTTAAGCTAATTGTTGCAGTTGTTCAGTTAGTAACACAGGCTCAGTTGTGGTTGTAAGTCGAGGATTACCTGTATGAAATTCAGTGCAAGTTACACTCGGTCAATTCTCTTTTCGTAAACCTTCTTCTCCTGGACAAGATGTGGGATCTTTCTAGACCAAAACTATCCTTTTCTTTTCTCTACACTTTCTTTAAGGGAGAAACGTGGAAAAATGGACGACTGTCTCGAAACCCTGAAGGACGAAGAGGAAGCTCTGTGGGAGAACGTCGAATGCAATCGTCATATGCTGACCCGTTACATCAATCCCGCCAAGCTGACCCCGTACCTACGCCAGTGCAAAGTCTTGGATGAGCAGGATGAAGATGAGGTCCTCAACTCCCCAATGCTCCTCTCCAAAATCAACCGAGCTGGTAAGACAAGCCACCAAGCTCAGAGAGCACCAAGTAACCACTATACCAAACCAATTATCTCCAGAATTATTAGCAGCAGAGGTGGGATTCAGCCGGTTCTGACCAGTTCTCGAGAACAGGTAGTGGAAATTTTGAGTCATTCGGAGAAACGGCCAATCCCACCTCTGACTGGCCCCACCAACTCCATCTCTTCTCTGCCTCCTGTTGATGTAATTCCCCATAAGGAGAATGAGCGCATACAGGGAGACGTATTTGAGAGAAGTGTTTGAATAACACACACACAGTACAGATACACTGTACAGTAAATGTAGGTTTTTACTTCCAGAAAGGTTTAAGCAAAGTCCAAAATAGGCAGTCCAAAGTCATTCACAGGTAAAATCAGTCAGTTTTCAATCTAGGGATAATCCAAATATCAAATTCCAGTGTCAAAAACAGTTCAGTATCAGACTTACATTAAATCCAGTAATATCGGTCAATTAGAAGAAATGGAGGAACAGCAATACTTTCCAACAGAAGGAAACAGAGATACACTCACACTCTCTTCTGAGACTCAGACTGAAACAAACCAGGTTTCTGGCTCCATCTCATGGCCGTTTGAGAAACCACACCTAATTACAGTTTTGCATTTTCTTAAAGTTACAGTTTTAAAATGTTTATCCTGGTTTAGATATTTCTAACCCAAATAGCTGTTAGGTGACTCATATTCCTAACACCTCCCATTGAATCCCAGTTGATCAGCTGGGTCTTCTTTGGTTGCCTTGCACAGGAGAACGGAGCTGGAAAACAAGACAGTGAGGTGGGGAGGGAAGGGGGATTTTGCAGTAACCCTCCCCTGCCACGCCCACCAAGCCAAGCCACGCCCACCAAGCTACACCCACCAAATTGGTAGTAAACATTTTTGAATCCCACCACTGATTAGCAGCACAATATATAAAGTTGTAATCTTAACCAGCCTGGAGAAAAAAAATAATAATCATGTTGGAGAGACTAAGCTGCACATAGTAAGAGTTTTAGACTGCTTCACTAGCCTTCCTTAGAGACACAGTACTTATTCTCTCTTTAGCTAAGCCTTTAAAGGTCAATTAGTTTATCATTCAGGTTTTATTACAATTGCCTTTATTTTATTCTTGGAAACTGTAAAAGCCACCTTAAATGTTAATTTTTAGTAGAAGGACAGCATATCAATTTGGTGTTTAAACAAATGGCATTAAATTCCGGAAGGTTTATATGCAGTGCATCAGTTCTGCTAAATGTTATGCATAAGGCTTGTTCTGTCTTGCCTTGATATTCTGCAGAATTTTTTTTTTAATGGTGTATTCTTTTGAGTAGTTTTGGTTGGTGCTTAGAAAAGGTAATTTCACAGCCTGCATTTCAAATATATATTTTTTTTCCACATGTTATACAGCTGCAATCATTCTTCTTCTGCCATGTTCACATCTTCTTATCCCATTTGTAATTTTGGTCTCAAAGCGAAATGGTCTATTTTAGTAACCAGATCAATGTTTGGCCTTGTTGTAGGTCGTCTTCTGGACATCCTTCATACAAAGGGAGAGAGGGGCTATGTGGTTTTCTTGGAGAGCCTTGAATTTTACTATCCTGAACTCTACAAATTAGTGACGGGGAAGGAACCCACCCGGCGTTTTTCCACTATCGTTGGTAAGTGGGGTTCACTTTTGGGGGAGTCTGTTTTTCCGTGCAATCAATATAGGGGGAATCCTTTATAAACTTTCTTGGTTCTTTGTTGCTTGGAGCAGAGTCCAGGCAGAGAACTAGAAATGTACGATACTAGGTTTCTGATATATCATACAGATAATCTTCAACGTACAATGACAATTGGGACAAGAATTTCCATTGTCTGTGGAAATTCTCAGTCATCCAAGTCATGGTTTTCCGAAGATGCTTATTCAAGAGGCAACACGGCTTTCTGGTTTTTCTTTGAAGACATTTCTCTTCTCATCCAAGAAGCTTCTTCCGTTCTGATTGGATGGTGGGGAATGGAAGGATTTCTACTCCTTGCAGACAGCTGGTCATTTGCATCCTTTTTAGAGAGTCCTTGAGGCCACTTGGACCCAAAAGGCTCCACATCCATCTGCACTACTCAGGTGACCTTGAGGAGACAGATAAACATCCAGGTGACCTCAACAACTCTCTAAAAAGGATGCAAATGACCAGCTGTCTGCAAGGAGTAGAAATCCTTCCATTCCCCACCATCCGGTCAGAGCTGAAGAAGCTTCTTGGATGAGAAGCGAAAGAACTTCAAAGAAGAACCAGAAAGCCCAGTGGCCTCTTGAAAAAAAAAGCACTTTTGGGAAAAGAATCCCAAAGTGAGTCACATCCAATTTTACAACTGTTTGCCACAGTTGTTAAGTGAATCCAACTTCCCCAATGACTTTGCTGGTTGGAAGATGATATGTCATACAGATAATCCTCAACATTCAACCACAGTTGGGACAAAAATTTCCATGGCTAAGAAAAGCCGTTGCTAAGTGAGTTACACCCAATTTTGCTACCTTTTTGCCACCATCATTAAGTGAATCTAGCTTCCCACTATGACTTTGCTCATTGGAAGCTGGCTGGGAAGATTACAAACGGCAACCCCTGGGATGCTGCAACAGTCATAAGGGCAAGGACCGGTTGTAAGTTACATTTTTCAGTACCTTTATAACTTTGAATTGTCCCTAAATGATTGATCATAAGTAGAGAACGACCTATATTTGCACACATGAAAAATAAAAATCAAACTTTTTCAATGAAGGGTCTCTCTTGGGCTTCACCTTATTCAATCTGGGCTGTTCTTAGATCTGTTGGTCTAGAGGTTCTTTTTGGGCCAGAGTGTTTAGTCCCATTCTGGTCGATTGAACGCTTCCCGCTACTGAGCGCGATCAACTTGTTGTGATGACTTACGTTGTACTGGTTTCTTTCTCTGTTTTCATCGTAGTAGAAGAGGGACACGAGGGTCTCACTCACTTCCTGATGAATGAGATCATAAAGCTGCAGCAGCAAGTCAAGACGAAGGACGCCCAGCGCTGTGAGCTCTTGGCCAAATCTCGCCAGATGGAAGACGAGAGGAAGCAGCTGAAACTCAACAAGATCGAGCTGCTTACGTTCCAGGAGAGATACAACAAAATGAAAGAGGAGAGGAACAATTACAACGATGAGCTGATCAAGGTGAAGGATGAGAACTACAACCTGGCGATGAGGTATGCCCAGCTCAGCGAAGAGAAGAACATGGCCGTGATGAGAAGCCGAGACCTTCAGCTCCAGGTGAGAGGAAGTTCTTCAGAACGTGGGGTTCCATCTTTGCATTAGGTGATCATTTCATCCGTGGTCCATGTTTTTAATAAATCACCAGTGTTTGATTCATATATCACCTCCAAACAAAGAAAGCACTTTAGGATTTAAATGGCATCCTTGAATGAATGGGTTGACAGGCTATATTTGAGGCCATCATGTAGGAGGTGGTAGCAAGAAATCTGTGGCTTTCCAGATTTATGATGATGATGATGTTATCTATTCAATCATGTCTGCCTCTTGGTCAGCTAGGGTTCTCCACATCTTCTTTCCTGTACACTGTAGGTGGGGTCAGCTTTGATGGTGTCCAGCCACCATGTTTTTTGGTGGCCTGGTTTCCTTTTACCGCTAACTGTTCCAAACCGACTTGCTTTCTCTAGTGAATTCCCCCACACGACACGGCTGAAATAAGTGATGCCACATCCAACAAAATCCCAAACCAACATAACCAATGGTTAGAGATCTTCAGAAGTAGTGTTCAATGGCAACTGAATAGAATATGATCTTCTAGACTAGAAACTAGAGTTTTACACAGCTCACGGACACCTAGAGGAGTTGGATTTCAGCACCTGGAAATTCTGAGAATTGTTGTCTCCATGCTTGATTGTGAAAGTTAACTTGGATAACTCTATGATGAAAACCTTCATCTAACTACTAATGGCATGCTTGGGGTCTCTGCTGCATTCTTTAGCCCTGTTGAGTAATGTCTGAAATGGCTTTAAATTGGCTCTGTTGTTTCTCCCGCTTGCAAAATTGTTGTTGAAGTCATTATTCCTGTCTCTGCAATATGTCTTATAGAAAATTAACCAGTGTCCTTCATTCTGGTTTGAAAGTACCTAGGATGGCTTGGGGAATTCAATTTGGAGACCATCTCAACAGATGGAACCGAGGCTGTTTATGGCACCATATGGAGCAAGGATTTCTTCTGAAGACAGGACATACTTGATGATTGATATCTCTTTATTTATCTTGCCTCTCTGTGGGGCTCCCTTAGATTGACAAGCTGAAGCACAAATTGAATAAAGTGGAGGAAGAATGCAAGCTGGAGAGGAACCAGTCATTAAAACTCAAAAACGATATTGAAAACCGTCCGAAGAAAGAACAAGTTTTGGAACTAGAGCACGAAAACGAGGTGCTGAAGACCAAAATTCAGGAGCTGCAATCTATAATCCAGGTGAGCAATTTTTTCTAGGCTAATATCTGATTATGTAAGGATATATCTTTGCAACTTAAGATGGGCGAGTACAGGAATTGGGAAGAATGGTCAACCTTAATCCAACCCTAATCCAGATTTCTGCTACTTGCAAGCTACCGTTGACCTGAGTGCAGAGTTTGACAAGAATTGGAAAGTTGAGCGAGAATAGGAGAGAACCAAAATTATTGTCTTGCTGGGCAGAACTCACAGGTATCCTTGAGAAACCTCTAAAGTTACACCTTCCTCTTTAAAGGTTGGATGGGTTGCTGTTGGTCCATCTTCTGGAACCAGCTGCTCCCCAGCTCGGTTGGATCCAATTCCTAGATGTTTATGGAGCTTCTCCACCATCCAAGTCATGGTTGTTCCAAAGGTGCTTGTGCAAAAGGCCACTGGACTTCCTTTGTTTTTCCTGGAAAACGTTTCACTTCTCATCCAAGAAGCTTCTTCAGTCCCTTCAGAAGAAGAAGCTTTTCGGATGAAAACTGAAATGTTTTCAAAGGGAAAAGATTCCCAAGAAATTCCAGTTGCCTTCTACAAAACCACCTTTATGGGAGATTCAGTTCCTAGAATTTCTAGCTCAGGTGGCCCTGGGTTAGAGAGTGTCCACTTAAGGACAGATCCTGGAGGAGATATTCCAAGATATTCCAGTTTAGTTCTGCAAAAATGTGTTGAATGGAAATGTTCTTTGCGTTCTAGGTCCCACAAGGAAGTGGATCAGTAAACTCAACACTTAGGGAGCAGTGTCTAATTCAGAAATGTCCTGGGAAACAAAAGAAAAAATGCAGATTGATCGCTACTGATGTTAACACTTTGCTCATCCTTTCCATGTTTGCAAACTTAGGATGCAACAGAAAAATCAGCGGAAAACTTTGATCTAAAATTTTGATCTGCAATAGCGGTTTATTTATTTTCATCTTCTATCGCGCCAAGGGCATCTGAAATTAGAAAATCTTTCACTTTTCAATCAGTCCACAACACTCTTTTCCCTTCCCACTCAATCTATACCTGTTCCTCCTTCCTTACTACAGGCTGGGAAGCCAAGATTGCCAGATTCTGACAAAGCCATCTTGGATATCCTGGAACATGACCGCAAAGAAGCTCTTGAGGATCGCCAAGAGTTGGTCAATAAGATCTTTAATCTCCAGGAAGAGATCCGTCATGCAGAAGACCTCCGGGATAAGGTAAAATAGAAACCCAGAAGTAGAAGGAACAATGAAGAGAAATTCAGGGTTGTCCTAGATCTACCTAATTTAGAGTCTTTATTTTATTTTACTTTATTTTATTTTTATTTATTTATTTTTGTCAATTGCTTACAAGATAATAGGTATAAGTAAAAACATAGTTATGAATACATGGATACATATAAGAAAAATAAAAAATAAAAATAAAAGAAACAATAGGACAGGGATGGTAGGCACTTTGGTGCGCTTATGCACGCCCCTTACAGACCTCTTAGGAAAGGGGTAAGGTCAATAGTAGACAGTCTAAGGTTAAAGTTTTTGGGGCTTAGGGAAGAAACTGGATGGACCCTCATCTCCGTTTATTTCCTTGTAGTACCTTGAGGAGAAGCAAGACCTGGAGTTAAAATGCTCAACTCTGGGGAAAGACTGTGAGATGTACAAGCATCGCATGAACACCGTCATGCTACAGCTGGAAGAGGTGGAGAAGGAGAGAGATCAGGTGCTTGAAAATACCTGAGGAACCTCTGCTAGCAGATGCTGAGGAGACGTGGGTGGTGGGACCCCATGGATTACATTCTATTGATGGAGCCGATTCCTTTTTTGTTCACTAGAACACTCATAGCAGGGAATATCTTTAAATATGCGTGCATATAAAAGAGCAAAATGAAACAAATCCCAAATATTACAATCATTAATGCACGTAGCCCTGGGATGGAATGTAGCTAGCTCAAACCATTTGATGGGTGGAGGGCTTCCCATCTGAAGGAAATGATGATCTTGAGTCCTTCAGTAGCTGTTTCATGGTGTTGAACTCTTGGTATTGTTTTCTCTCCGGAGGCCTTCCACTCCCGGGACGAGGCCCAAATACAGTATTCCCAGTGCCTGATCGAGAAGGACAAACACCGGAAGCAGATTCGGGAACTGGAAGAAAAAAACAACGACCTGAGGATTGAAATGGTCCGGAAGGAAGCGAGCATCGTCAACCTGGAATGCAAACTCAGACGTCTCTCAAAAGACAACGGTTATGACCAGGTAGCTCTACTCCACTGCTGCTGTTTTGACTGTCCCAATGAAAATTAAGAAGGGCCATCTTAAAGGCTCAATTCTTTTCTTTTTAAAAAATTTTATTGAACAAACACACACAAAAAAGAAAAAGGCATTTAAAAACAATGGACCTGGTGCAATCATCCCAACACCCTTAGTTGTCTTACATCGCTAATTCATATAAAGAATAGTACATATTTACATTTTATATAGGTAGTATATAATATATACATAAACATTAATCATTTTGTATATTTTTTGATCCTTCCTAGTTTCTAACCAGTGATAAAACTTTCCCCATATTTTGTAGTAATCAGAATCATCCTTATTTTTTTAATTCTTGTGTCGATTTATCCATTTCTGCGCAGTTCCAAATTTTCCTAATTATTTCTATTTCACCTGGAGTTTCTTTACATTTCCATTTTTGGGCATAAACTAATCTTGCAGCTGTGATTACATGGATTATTAAATATATGACATCTTTGTCATATTTTCCCACATTAATTCCCAACAAGAAAAATTTGGGTCTATATTCTATTTTAGTTTTGCACATCTCTTCTAACCATTTCTGGATTTTCTGCCAAAACATTGGGGCTTCCTTACAATTCCACCATAGGTGATAATACATTCCAATTTCCTTATTACACTTCCAACATATAGGGGCTCAATTCTTGATCAATGTCCTAGATGAATTCAATTAATCGGTGGGACAACTTACTTCCAGAAGTTATGGATGCTCCATCGCTGGAGGTTTTGAAGAAAAGTTTGGACAGCCACTTGTCTGGAACGATATAGGGTCTTGAGCAATGGGGTGGACTAGAAGATCTCCAAGGTCCCTTCCAACTCTATTGTTCTATGTTTTGGATGGAACTTGCCAGTTTTTAAAACCCATCTTCTTCTCTACTTCCAGAGTTTACCACGGAATTTGCCATTTACCGTGATTTCTCAGATGCTGGAAACCTCCAGACCCAAAACCAATGGCCAAGAGGCAGATGACTCTTCAACTTCTGAAGAATCCCCTGAAGACAGTAAATTCTTCCCCTTGGATCCACCCCAGTTTAGAAGAAGATTAAATATTAAGGGCTTCCAGGTACAATCCATACGGGGGTCTGGTGGCTGGAGGACAATCTTTGGATCATTAGACAGTCAGCTCTCATTCATGGTTGAAACGGGGTTCCAGCTCCGCAGTGAGGGTTGGATTGCATGACCGGGATACCACCTTCCAACTCGACAAGTCCTTCTCAATTTATGATCATTTGTTTAACTCCTATCTTGAGCAGGGGTTGGACTAGAAGACCTCCAAGGTCCCTTCCAGCCCTACAATTCTGTGATTCTATGATTCTAACCTGTAGCTCCTTCGTGATCCTTAGATTTCATGCCATGTTTGGATGCCCCCTTAAGAGTTTTGTAAACTCTACCACATCCGTTCCTCGTATCTCTTGTTTCCCTGGTGTTTTCTTCTTAAATTCGTAATAGTACAATTAGTTTTCCAGAACACCAGAGGGATCTTATAATTAGAACACGGATGCTTCTGTTCCAAAGGAGAGGCCCAAATTCACTTATTACTGTGGGCAAAATGTAAGAGGTGTTTGTCTGATGGGGAACGTGAACACACCTCCTAACTTCAGGTGGGATTTCTTGCTCTCTTTCAGCCTCCAAGAACAAAATCCCCCATCGGTACGAATCGGACATCGGATCTCCAAGGTCAGAGGAACAAAAACTCAGGTTCTTGTACTTGGCTTTTCAGATGTTTCCTTAACATTTAAGTTGTTCCAAAATGATAAGCCCTGTATTATGATCTTTCTTGCCATAGTCGCTAAGTTAGTCACACAATTGTTAAGTGAATCTGGTTTCCCCATTGACTTTGCTTATCAGAAATGAAAGGTGAAAGATGAAAAATGTTCCTAAGTCACTTTTTTCAGTGCCAGTTGTGGCCTGTCAGTTGTCTGACCGGCGGGTGCACAGAAGGCAGAGGAGAGGAGAGCAGTGGAAATCTATGGGCCGGTCCTTGGGACAGAAGAGCCACTGCAGCTAGCAAAGCCCCACCCGAGCTCTGATAATAAAAAGCAGGGGGTGTAGATGAATCGATGTGGCAGACAACTATTAATCTCTGTCCTGCTGGACAGACTTGTTAGCCTGCTGTGAGAGAAAGAGGCCTTTTGCCTGGGCTGACGGCTCTCCTAATAAAGGAATCGTTGATTGATTACACAGTTTGTTGTGTTTGGGTCAAAACAATGGCATTGTAACTCTGTATGGTCCCTGAATGAACTGTTGTAAGTTCAGGACCGCCTGTAAAAAGCCAGAAGGTATTACAAGCCTTCTTTGCACTAAATGATGTGTATGGCACAACTTAAAAGCCAACAACTCAGTTGCTTGTCTTTCTCTCTGACTATCCCCATGTTTGCTGTTAATGATTCAGCTGTCCACAACGAAGAGAAGACTGAGATCAGCTACAGCCACCCTGAAGTGTCTTCTCAACCCATATCCATCAACAACTCCATGGGCAGCTGTGACGTTAGCAAAATTGTAAGGAATTTGAAATCCTTTTTTTTTTGTTACCCAATTATAGTGTGTCTTCTTCCTCTGTTTGCAACTCCAGAAATGAAAGGGTGCTTTTTCCTCGCAACCTGCTGTGTACATTCTTGAATATGATTTATTTTTCCCTGCGTGAATGTTAATAGTTTGCTCTGTTTAACACACACACACACACACACACACTTGCTATCACCTTTCCAACTTCTAAATTTGTATTTCCCAAAGATATTCCCAGGAATCTTTCCTGGTTATATGTCCCACTAAAACGAAGTTCCACAAGGAGAGAAAACAGGAAAGGTTTTATTATCTGGTTGAATTGCAAAGGTTGGACATTTTTTAAGATGAAGAAGAAGAAGGAAAAACAATTTAAACTTTTGACAGTTGTTTGTGAGATTCCATTGCACAAGAATGGATTCACCAGCTTAGCAGGGGCAGTGAAGTAGAGGGGGGAAAAGGTGTTAATAAAAAAAAAAAGCTATGTGAAGAATAAAAGACACCTTTGGCCAAAGGTTTTCTAAGCAGGAGCTTTCCGGCAGTGAAGTGAACTATTTTTCACTTGGTTGTGTGATGATGACCTGAAGTCATCTGGATTTCTCCTCTGAATTGGTGCTGGTGAGAAGTGCACAGTTGGGGCATCTGCAGGCAGCGGGGTCAAAAAAACTCAAGAAGGCAGCTTTGACTCCAAATCAAAGCCCCACCCAAGGCTAGGCAAGATTTAGGGACTCCCAGTCCAGACCAATGTTTTTTTCTTAACTGTGGCAACTTTAAGGTCGGTGGACTTCAATGCCCAGAATTCCCCAAGCAGCATGGCTAACTGGGGAATTCTGGGAGTTGAAGTCCACAAATGTGTCTCAACCTTGGCCACTTGATGTGTGGACTTCAATTCCCCAAATTCCACAGCCAGCATGGGTGTCTCTGATGGAATCTTGTTTGGATTCCCAGGAGAGTGGATCTGCATTCCAGAGGATCAAGAGGCAACGCAGCTTAGATAGTTGGTGTGATAGAAAGAGGGCGAAGATGGCTCCTCCCTAACAGTTCCCAGGGTATATGGTGCAAGTCACCTGTTTTAGTTTGGCAAGATTGATGTCAGCTTCCAAAAACCAAGAAAGGCACATTGAGGTTCTTCTCAGCAGATTCCTCGCCGGTAGACAGCACTTTTGCCAAACTAAAGCAGACAACTTGTACCATTAAAAACCTACTCAAGGAACCATTGAGAAGGCGCCATCTTCATCCACTTTCTCTCACACAAACTATCTAAACCACATTGTCTTTTCACTCCCTCCCAGGAAATCTCCCCCCCAATAAAATTCCACCACAATGACCACCTTCCAAATATGCTTTCTTTCCCCCAATGACCCTCTCTGCCCCCTTTCTAGGGTTCCCTAACACCCATTATTTTTAAGTCTACGTTCTCAGTTTTGGACAGAACTGCAAAGCTGACCCTGCTCCACATCAACTTTCTGGACTGAGAAAAGATCTCACGAATTCTTCTTGTAAATATCACCCAAACTATTAGGGAATCCATTTCTGCTTGCAGAAAAGACATATTTGTCTGCAGTCCTGGGGACACTCAGCTCAGTTTTTCTGCAAGAGCTCACACATGTTTGCAGACAGAAAGATTAGTGTCAACAGCAGGAGGGACGCTTAAAATCACTCCCCAATGTCTGGGTCCAGAAAACAAAAAAAATCTATTTCTATGAATCAGCTCCACTCAGTGCCTGCACATTGAGTGATTTGATGACAACGGAGGTCTCTGCCAATATCGCACAGTTGCCTTTGTATATTTCTTCTCACAACGCTTTTAATTGTACATGCCCCTCATTTGCTTTTTGTGTTTTCTGATTGATTTTTTTTTCCCTTGCAGGGAACCTTGCTGGGTGTGTGTTGTGATTGCTCAAATTGTTTTGATAGACTTGTTCCATTTCTTCGTCTGTTCGTAATGTTTGACTGCCTTGTCTGTTTGTTTTCCTTGTTGCTGTAAGCCGTCTTAAGCTGCCTCTCTTGTAGACAGCAGAGCCTTGAAATCCTATTAAATAAATATAAATTAAAATAATCTCTCCACGCGCGCACACACACCATTCCAGGGCAAACCCAAGAAACTGATTTCATGGCTTAAATTGAAGTCTTTGGGGGAGAAGGAAGCAGGGGAGGAAAAATAAAACCCCACCCATTAGTTATTATGTAAATCACTACTCGGAGATGAAAAGACTGCCATATTCCGTGTAACAGATACGATATCACAAGCTTGCCATTACTGCTGGAAAAGAATCGAAATAGGAAGCTGTTGAAATATTCAACTCTGCCTAATATGCAAACTGCACACACAACTTGGTTGCAGTGGAAACAGCTACTGTATCACTCTGGGCTTCTTGCAGATATATTTGGAATGCATTTATGCACCCGTGCTCCTCCATACATTCATTCACACATTCACCTATCCCCGTTTGCTCCGTATGATTTCTTTCCTACTCCCCTTATAAAATGGGTTATCAGATTTTCATTACAGCCACCATCCTAAATTCTGTTCTTAATTCCGAATGGAATGAAAGGACTCGCTGGATGAAAGCTCCAAAAAACCCAAGAAAGATACATTGTGATTCTTTTGAGTAGATTTCTTTATTGTTCCTCACCTCCAGGTGGGAATCTTGCCAGACTAAAGCACACTATTTTCCCTGTTAAATATATACTGTGGGAACCCATTGAGAAGGAGGTGCCTTCACCCACTTTCTCCTACACAAATGATCCCGTCTCTTGCTCCTCTGGAATACAGCCCCTCCCTCCCTCCCTCCCTCCTGGGAATCCAGACTGCATTCCACGACAACAATAGAATGAAGTGTTAAAGCTAGTAGATGCAGAAGCACTGTTTGGTTTACAAACAAGCGTGTTTTCCTCTGAGGCAGGAAACTCACCAAGATGGTGCGATTGCATCATTGATGGTTTCTGTTTGCTTCTTTTCTCGCCTTCCCTTCTGAAACCCAGCAAACCCTGAGATATCGCTGTGCCAGTATTATGTCCACCACTCCAGAGCCTCCAGGAAATGATTCCATCCTCCGACGGAACAAAGATGTCCCTCACTCAAGGTAAATGTCTCTTGGACAACTGGGGAGAAAGGAAGGGCCTGTGTGAACCAGGAAACTTGGATGAAAACTACATTTGTTGGGGGAACAGAGTTAGTTTAGGGACGAGAAGAATTGTCCCACTGAATGCATTTTCATAGTGGTCAGCACTGGAAGCAGTGGTGGGATTCAAATTATTTTACTACTAGTTCTGTGGGCGTGGCTTGGTGGGTGTAGCAGGGGAAGGATACTGTAAAATCTCCAGTCAGAGGTGGTATTTGCCAGTTCTCCGAACTACTCACAATTTCCGCAACCGGTTCTCCAGAACTGGTCAGAACCTGCTGAATACCAGCTCTGACTGGAAGGAACAATGGTACTTCTTAAGGAGGAGCAGAGATGGACTCATCTCCAATGTAGGAACCATCTCACACGTCCATCGTTGGGAGAGGACAGGAAGAGGTTAGAGCAATGTTTCTCAACCTCATACATGTAAGATGTATGGACTTCTTCTCCAAGGAGTCCCAGAGAAGAACTCAGATTGACCTACAACCCAACTCCTGTCATTCTGATGACCTCCAAGAAAAAGAAAACGGTATTCTCCATTATTCCTCGAAGATAATGAGGATGGACTGGCATGTTTGGGGAAAGGAGGGGTTTGAATCGGGGTGGGTGACTATGGCCTCTTTATGAATTGAGGACTTTAGCTCCAAGAGTTCCTGAGCTAGCTTGCTAAATTCTAGGCACTGAAGTCCACAGCTTATAAAAGGAATTCTGGGAGTTGAAGTCCACAGGTTATAAATTTAAAGAATTGAAGTCCACAGCTTATAAAAGGAATTTTGGTTGTTGAAGTCCACAGACTGCTAAATTTTAGGCGCTGGAGTCCACAGCTTGTAAAAGGAATTCTGGGAGTTGAAGTCCATAGGTAATAAAATTCTAGGAATTGAAGTCCATGGCTTATAAAAGGAATTCTGGGAGTTGAAGTCCACAGCTTGTAAATTCAAAGCACAGTTGCCCACTCCTGCTCCAAATAAATAATCATGCTTGCCCTTGTATTGCTGGAACTCCATACAGTTCATTGCAGGGAAACTAAGAGATAAATAAATGCTGAGGGAATATTCATACAGATCAAAAATGCGGGCGACACTTGCCAAGGTTTATTTGGGGCCACCACTGTGTATGGGGGTTCTCTCCGCTTTCTTTACTTACCTCTGTGCAATCTCTTCTCCATTTACTGTCCTTTTACTGTTGAGTCATCTTCTCTTTCCGGGCTTCTCTCCAAAGTCGATGGTCCCCAGGTCAAATACTGGCTTATAGAAATAAACCATCCAGATTTATCCTCCTGGCAGACAAATGTTGAGCCTTATTTCCCTGGATCCTTTCCCCAACTCAATTCCTACCTCCAGAAACTATCCTGGTCTGATTGAGGAGGAAATCGGATGCGAGGTGATTCGGTGTCATTTCTCTGCTCCACCCTGAAGGCAATTACAACCTTTCTCAATTCCATTACCTTGAGCCAATTTGAAATCCCTGTAGCTGATGTTAAACGTTATCTTTTAAAAAAAGAACATCAGGAAATTCAATCACAAGTATCTCAGGTGAAGGTTTGTAACTCGGAGGATGACACAGGAGAGAGTGGCCCTGCTCAGAACCATGCCAGACAGTGTGTAGCTACGGTGTGCTGTCAAATATGTGTAGGGATTGTAAGCGTTTAATCATCCGAAATGAAAATATGCAGTGGAAACTGCCTTCCCCTGATTGTGCAAGAGGAAAACATTTATTATATGATTTTACTGATGGTATAACATGATCCAAGGCAAGCACAATCATTTATTCAATGTTCTTCTACCTCCATTGAGTGTTCCTTGGTCTGATTTACTGGGACAATTTTAAGAGCTGAATTAGAGCTTTCTCACAAGCGCAGGTAACATTCATCTGGTGTTTGGATATAAAAAGCAGCCAGTTTCAGGTGGCCGTGACTGGAAGAGGGCATTGAATCTGTTGGTATATAATCCTCAACTCCTACAGCAGAGATCCATCTTCTCTGTGGGAAGTTATGATCCCTTCAGGAGCCATTCCGAGTACAAAAAGGGAACCCAAAAAGATTTATATACATTATGTTTCCTTTCCTTCCAGTCACAGCCTCCAGAAGTTTCTTTTCCTTTCAAAAATTGGGAGCGTTGTGTGCAGGGGTGGGATTCTACAGGTTTGCACCTATTCTGTAGAATCGGTTGTTAACATTCTAAGCAGTTCGGAGAACCGGTTGTTAGAAGAAATTACTGGGCTAATCCTGTAAGGAAGGCAGGAAGGAAACATTCTGGTGTTGCTTAAGAAACTGCTTCTCCGTTAACCCTTATTACATTCTTGGCAGGACTAGACTTCCTGTCTCTGGAACTTCTCTGGAGTTTTTTTTCCCCCTTCTTTGCTGGTACTTTGCTTGTGTGGAGTGACCATTCATAGTTACAATGGCACTGAAAAAAGTGACTTAGGACCATTTTTCACACTTACGACTGTTGCAGCATCCCCACAGTCATGAGAGGCCAGTCGAGGAGATGCGTGCCTCGATGTGAGTGATGTTGAGTTGGCCACGCCCAGCCAGTCACATGACCACCAAGCCACACCCACCAACTAACCCACGCCCACAGAACTGGTTGTTGTGTGTAACATGTAGTTCGACCTCCAACGTCATGAAAGGAGTGGTCCAGCAGTGGGATCCCACCTGTTCTACTGCTGGTTCAGTGATTGCACAAGGGCATGCACACGCATGCATCCAGTGCACACACGCAGCTTTCCACACACCAGCTGAGGCCTGCAGTGTCAATCAGCTGAGAGGATAAAGAAAAGCGCAGGGGTGAGTGGGAGGGCCGATCCTGCACTTTTTTCCCTCCTCTCAGCTGATCGTCGAAGGCTTTTTTTTTACTACCAGTTCAGCCAAACCAGGCCGAACCAGTAGCGTACCACTACTAAAGTGGTTGCTCAGGCGGTCACTTCATTTTTTTCCTACTGCCTTCAAAGGTAGTGTCCATTCCTCTCCCGCCATGCTAGAAAACATAGTGCAGGTGTGAACATTAACAAAAGGACACACAGACACACACACACACAAATACACACACATATTTGTGGCAGATGCATATAGCTGGCAGTGTGGCATCGAATGTCTCAATGGGTTTGCTTGCATTGGGTAAAGTGACCGATGCAATTTTACTGTTGCAATCACCTGAAAACCCTTCTCATTTCAAATAAAAATAATAATAATAACCACAACATAGCTCCAAAAATAATATTATGGCCATCTGTGCAGCAGCAAATTGTCATATTTCATAGGCAAGAGCTGGAAATGATAAGAAGAGCCAGATCTTCTTTTTTTTGGAGAGCATCATGACCCCTTCCCAAGGCTTGGTGTCTCCTTTTCTTAGGCACCATTTTGTGACCTGGTTGTGTTCCAATTTTGGTGGCACCTTTTCCAATCTTGTCTCTTTCCCTTCACCTACCATCTGTCTCTCTTGGCACCTGCTCACTCTTCCGTGGCCACCTCTGGCCACTTCCTACATCCAAGATGTTCTGACTCCAAGATTTGGGCGACCTGCTGAGGGATAGTAAGATGTGCAAATGAGACATCGTGGAAAGAGAGAACGATCAGTATATATTTCTGCATTTCAGTTTAACCGAAGAAGACGACAGCCTTGGCTTTGATGCTTTGGAATTAGAAGGTAAGAGGTTTGGAAGATGTTCTTTTTTTTTTTTTAAAGACCAGCATTCTGAGTAACCTCATTTGGTGGACAGAAATGATCTTCTGGACCTTATTTAGACCTCACAATACTTTATGCAGAATCTCTGTTTGAAATGCTGCCCAGTCTTACTCCAACTTAAAGGTAAAGACCAATCAGAAGAATAACAAATTACCCATCCACAGTTCCTACCTGGCAGGATATACCTGATCATTTGGGACATCTTCATGTAGAAGTTTATCAACAGTAGAGAAGTTGTGTGCCAACTGCTTTCTACCAGAAGGTCTTTCAACTTCTGAACCCAGACAAGGTCAGCCAAAAGTTTGCTGCTATCTAGAAAGGAACAAAGATGGATCCATAAAGTTCATGAGAAGATCACCAGGAGACAAACTGATTTGGAAAGACCTTGGCAATTTTTTTCTGAACCCAAAGATAATCCATCCAGGCAAATGCATCAAGTCTTGTCTATATTTCATCCATTTTTGTTCCTCCTGCTGCCCTTTCTTTAAGAAGGATATATTTTCCCTCCATATGCATCCATTTCATAAATTTATTTGTTCCGCACTTCCTTTTCCAGATGATGTTCCTGACAGGTACTCCTCCTTACCTTCCTCCTCATCTTCCCACCATTCTGAAGGGCTGGATCTGGAACAAGTCAATTCTATTTTTAGGAAGTTCTCTCTGGAAAGGTATGGTATGACTCGCGGTCTGCTTTAGGTACTCAGCAAAATGGGATTGCAAAAGTGCTTTTTCTTGGATTGTACCATTGCTGGGGGGGTTACTATAGAATGCACACGAAGCCGTGGTGGGTTTCAAAGAGGTTTTACCACCGGTTCGGTGGGCGTGGCTTGGTGAGCACACTTTGTGCGGGTGCGCACCAAACACGCACTTGGCGCACGCACAGAGGCTTCCCTACTCACCTCCTGCAATCCCTGTGTCACCTAGGGAATGTGGCACCTCTCCTGATCATCCGTGGTAGTGTCCAGAAAAAATGGTTCTTTAATTCTTCTGGCGAAAACATTACTACTTCACCTAAATTCATGTTAGCTCAGAAAGATAGAGAGAAATAAAACTTGGAAGGTAGGGAACAGAAATGATTTGCAACTTCCTGATGCTGATATCCAGGCTAAATTTTGAAAGGTCATAAAGCTTTTTTACACACACCAGATATTTCAGAAGTCTGTTGCCATTGTTTCATTTCCCGCTGCGTGTGTCCTGAGTCTGAGTTAATACTGTGCCGAATTCTACTTGTGATTTCACTAAAAAAAATTTTTGTTGTTGTTGTTATTGTTGTTCAAGTTCCAGCTGCTTTAAAGAAATTCTGAATTCCTTTGGTGGCTTTTTTTTTTTTTAAGCAATCTCCTTGTGGCTGGAGGTGTTCCAAAGAGCAGCGGCTGGTGTTAGTTCTCAGCCGCACATCTTTCTAAATCCCCCACTGCCTCTCTCAACGTTGGCAAAAGACCCTCAGATGCAACTTTGGTTAGACGAGACACATCATTGCAGTCGAGAATGAAACTGTGAACGTAGCAGATGGATTGCTGGTTGCATGCAAAGAAGTCAGGGCCTTTCTTCATAGCTATGTTTCAGAATTTAAAAGCCTTGAATTTTTCCTCCTGCTCTTCCGAACGAACAAACACTTGGTGTAATCTCTTGATGGCCTTGGCAAGCATCTGAGATACATAAATGCAACTATTCTCTTTGGTCTAGGAACTGCTAGTTTTCCCCTACCAATCTCAGCCATTTCTCAAGGGTGATCTGAGAAGCTAAGAAGAACTTGTCCCTCTTTTCTTGACACAGGCCGTTCCGTCCCTCGGTGACCTCAGTTGGACGCCTCCACAACGTCTTCCACGCTGTCCAGCAAATAGTGGCCAACGGGGACACTCTGAGCTCGGAGATCAGTTTGCTGGGAGGGAACATCAAAGGAAGCTTTGTCCACTCTGTGAAGGTCAACTCCACCGCGGAGAAAGCTGGCCTCCGGGAAGGGTACCAATTGCTTCTGGTGAGGCATCCATATTTTCTAGTCATTCCTGCAAGCATCCCTAAGGATGGTCCTTCACAGTTCTTTGAAGTGATGAATGAGCGAGCTGTTCTTATTTTTCTTCCTTGCTTGCTGTAACTAAGGTCTATGTTGCCCGGGGCAGAGTTTTCAACTTAAAAAAAAACACCTTTTAAGGAAGGTTCATTTTGGAAGCATCAGCCATCCCTTCATTCTGTGTGCTCTTCAAGAAAAAAAAAATCTATATAACAAATCACATTATGCTGTTGGTGAAGACCAGGGTGGGCAGAGGCATTAGCTGTGTAATTTAGTAAGTCGAATTAATTGCTTGGAGGGAGAATAAAGCGGCGTTCCTTTCAACAGGTGGAGGGCTGCATCCGAGGAGAAAATATGAGCGTTCCCCTGGATACCTGCACAAAGGAGGAAATCCACTGGACAATTCAGAGATGCAGTGGACCGGTTACATTGCACTGCAAACCAAATCATGAGGGTGAGATACCATACTTTTAAACCTTCGGATGAGAAGGACTATTTATCTTTAGGATCTGGGAGGCGGATAAAAGGACAGGAGGATTGATCTTTGGAAGCCAGAATAATCCACTATACTTTTTTTTTTAAAAAAGAAACCTGAGTTCTCGTTTATTTTCATGATCACCCTTAAAAGTTGGAGGCGCAGAGTTGGTAGTAGAGGTGGTTTCTAGGGGGTACCTCTGCCCCCAACCCATAATTGTGTAATGGGAAATTTGATGTTTCCTAGAGCTAAGGAGAAATTTTCTGACGGTGAGAACAATTAAGCATTGAAACAATTTGCCTCCAGAACTTGTGGGTGCTCCACAACTGGAGATTTTTGGGACAACTGTTTGTCTGGAATGGTATAGGGTCTCCTGCCTGAGCAGGGGGTTGGACTAGAAGACCTCCAAGGTCCCTTCCAACATTCCGCTACTCTGACGTTGAGTTGACAGGATGGATGGGCACAATTGTACGTGTGGAACAATCACAGTAGGAATTCAATCAGTGTTTCTCAAACTTGGCAATTTTAAGAAGGGTGAGGGGAAGTTTCTACCCGATGAGGGGGACCTAAGGACCAAGCAGTTTCCCCGTTTCGTGGAACCAGTTGTGGTTGTGTTCCTTCCGCTCTAGGTTATCGGAAGCTGCTTTCAGAAATGGAGGAAGGTCTGATCACCTCTGGAGACTCTTTCTACATCCGGCTGAACCTCAGCATCTCCAGCCACCTGGACTGCTGCTCCCTCTCTGTGAGGTGTGATGAGATCTTGCACGTCCTGGACACCATGTACCAGGGGAAGTGTGAGTGGTTTTGTGCCCGAGTCCATCCCGTCACCAACAAAGATGAGGAAACGGGGACGGTCCCCAATTATAGCAGGTGAGCACCCTCTTCTGAGCGCAAGGGGCAGGGGGTACAAATGGCATTACAGGTTCAAAACTCAAGATGCCGGTAACAGCCATGATGGGATGTCACAGGAAACTGGTATGTTGCAAACTCAAACAACATCCTCCATGACTGTCTGTGTGGCAAATCTGTCTCTGCCCTTGGGCCGTTCTTCAGATGCCAATCCCATGAGGCAGAAGCCAAGCCTTGTGCAGGAGATGTGACCCACATAGAAAAAGGGGAAGGCTTGCCTTGTAGGTTTGTGATGGCCATCTACACTTTTTGGACCTACCTGTGGATACCTCTGAGGCAATGGGGTTCTTCTTGCATACGTCTGAAGGTACTCCAAGAGTTCAAGTTTGAGCAAATATTGTCCATCCCATGGCATTATAGGCTGGCAAGTGCTTCCTGGAGCTCAGTCCCAATTGCTTGGCCATCCCAAGGGAGCAAGAAGGTCCCCAGCTGTGGATGATCAGGCTGGAAGCCTTCCTTGGCACCACCTCTGATCCTTCCCAACTCTCCTTTGCAGAGCCCAGCAGCTGCTCCTGGTAAAACTCCAGCGACTTATGAACAAAGGAAGCAAAGAAGATACAGATAGTGTCTATGGGATACCACGAGTAAGTTCTCCCTGGCTTGAGATGGTTGTTGTCCTCTTCACCCATCCCTCTTCCATCCCTTTGTGAGATGTTTGGGGCAGTTTTGCCTCTTGGGTAATTCCCATCCATTCTAGAAGAAGTATTCTGTCTCCATTTGTTATGAGTGGTTGACTTTGATGTCATCAACTCAACTTGAGGGCCTCCAAGTATGGTGGGCCCCTCTTCTCAACATTCCTGCTTCTACATCCCATACATACATTTTGGCTTTATGGGATTCTGACCTACATATCATCATCATCTTCTTCTTCTTCTTCTTCTTCTTCTTCTTCTTCTTCTTCTTCTTCTCTTCCTCCTCCTCCTTCTCTTTTCCTTCTTTCTTCTTCTTCATCCTTCTCTCTGTTGCTGCACTCTTAGACTACACTGCAACCAGACGAAGCCGCATCTCCCAGTGAATCCAAAACCAGCCCTCGTCTCTCCAGAGCCAGTTTCCTTTTGGGCCAGATCTTGCAGGTAACAACCACACAATAACAACAATCAGGGACCACAGAGTCAAATTAAAAGGGTGGGTTCAGCTCTCTGATCGCCAGCCTTGCTAGGTAGACTAGACGGGAAACACAGCCTTGAATCACCCCTTGACCCAACCTGGATCTCCACTTCCAGTTTGTCAGCAGGTCCGAAAACAAATACAAGCGCATGAATAGCAACGAACGGGTGCGCATCGTCACTTCAAAAGACAGCCGGGTGAAATCGGAAGTGCATCCAGTGACCAAGGCTCTCCTTGAAAGATTTGAAGGTACAGTGGATTGGGGGGGTAAAGGGGTGGGGACCTCTTTTTCTTAGATTGCAAAGCTGAAGGACGAATCACCCAATGAGGCTGTCCCTTAACACCTTGAAACTCATAATCATCATCTTTTAACGATCCCATAATCCCTTGCGGGGTGGAGTCTGGGCAACTGAAGGGAGTTAGCGGAATGTTTACTGCCCGGATACCCTTCGTGTCGCCAGTGTGGAGTTTTTATTCAGCAGACAGATTCTCATCGTGCCCAGAGAGAGAGAAATATCTGCCTCTACCTAGGATCGAGCTCACAGCCTCCTGATTGTGAGGCGAGAGCTCCCCCTCTAGGCCATTCCTCCATTCCTCCTTCACACCTTGAAAGTGGTCTGGAATAATTCCAGCAAGGTGGTCGCAGGGGTTTTGCTAACCAGGTTGTCCTCCAACCTCTGGTTCTTCTTCAATGTTCCTTTGATGGAATTCCAGCCTTTGGTTGGGCTGCCCACTCATTCATTCCAGGGCGGTTTACAGTGGAGTTCCTCTTCTCCCTCCAGAGTTTGATTCCGTGACTGAGATCAATAAGAGCTTCAGCCTGATCCCATACAGCCTGGTGAAACCCACCCACTGTGATTGCCGGCGCCCCGTCCTCTTCAGCCCCACGATGCTGGCCAAGGCCCTTATCCAGAAGCTTCTCAACTCTGGAGGAGCCCTGGAGTTCGACTTATGCAAACCAGGTAACCCTGGCGTCCTTGTCTAAAGCCACCCTGTCTTCTTCTAACTCAACGTTTCTCAAACTTTAAGATATGTGAACTCCAATTCCCAGAATTCCCCAGAACTCCGGAGTTTCTTTTTTTCTATTTTTCATTTTTGCTTCTTTCTTTTCCCCTCTTGCCTTCCTTCCTCACTCTTTCTTCCCCTCTTCCCTTCTTCCTTACTTTCTTTCCTTCTTGCTTTCTTCTTCCCTTCTTCCTTTCCTGCTTCTGCTTGTTATTCGTTTCTGCTGCTTTTTATCTGTTTTGTAAAACATCAATAGAAAAATTACATATATAAAAAAACACAGAAATTTCATGTTTGGACTGATAGCTCCAAAAAGCCGGTTGAATTCCAGAATCCTAATTCTTGCACATGCCTTCCCGGTTCCACTCCTCCTTTTCAACCCTTTCTCTTTTGTGAAAACTGGGGCCTTTCTTTTTGGTGGTGTTTTATTTTCTCTACAAACTGCCTTGCGATCCTAAAAACAAGGAGGCTTATTTCAGAGGGAACATGGATAGAACTCCACATAAGGTCCACATTACAAAAAAAGATGTTGAGACTTTGGAAAAAAAAAATACAAAGAAGAGCAACTCAGATGATTAAAGGCCTGGAGACGAAACCATAGGAAGAACGGTTACAGGAATTGGGTAATGGCTAGTCTAGAGAAAAGAAGGACTAGGGGGGACATGAGAGCAGGGGCTCCCACAAAGAAGAGGTGGTCAACCTAGTCTCCAAAACAGCAGAAGGCAAGACAAGAAACGATGGATAGAAACTAACCAAGGAAAGAAGAAAACTGGAATTAAGCGGAAACTTCCTAACAGTGAGAACATTTAACCAGTGGAACATAGCTTGCCTTCAGAAGATATGGGTGTTCCATCCTTGGAGGTTTTTTGAGAAAACACTGGACAACCCATCTGCCTGGAATGGTCTAGGGCAAAGGTCTTCAAACTTGACAGCTTTAAGACTGGTGGACTTCAACTCCCAGAATTCCTCCTCCAGTCCTGTTAGCTCAGGAATTCTGGGAGTTGAAGTCCACCAGTCTTAAACTCGCCAACTTTGAAGACCTTGGGTATAGGGTCTCCTGTTTGACCAGGGGGTTGGACTAGAAGACCTCCAACATCCCTTCCAGCTCTATTCTGATTGATTAATCGTGGTTAAATAATGGCTTAAAAAAAACCTGGCTATGCTAACTGATCCAAGGAAGACAACGAGGGCCGTTTGTGTGGTTGTGTCTCCATCTTGTGAAAGGGGACTAAATACAGTCTTAATACTGGGAGCGAGTTTGGGGAAACCAGACATCATCTCCCTGTTTTCTTTCTGAATTGCCCCCGAAACATGTTTCATGCCTGCTGATAAGAAGAGGCTGCTGAAAAGAAAAACCCTTTGCTCTTGATCCAATTCCTGTGTGATTACTGCCGTTTATATGTCTGCCGTTTATCCAGCCCTTCACGGGTCTTGTGGGCCTCTTTGCTGAAATGCTGCCTCTCCAAAGAATCTTGACACCACAACGCGGGCTAGCAATTACACAAGACGTCGCTTCTTCTTTCCCAGCCTGTCCCGGCGTACCTTGTTCCTCGAAATAGGTCATGCTTAAGTTCACCAGATTTAACTAGCTCCGGGATAAACAGCTTCTCCGCCAGCTAAAGCCTGCGGCGGACGAAATGCGGGGATAAAAGGGCCCTTTTGTTCTCGTCTTTTGTCAATGGGGATCCTACTTGTGCCACTTGTGGCTGGTCCAGCCTACCTCCCTCCCAGTGGTGGGATGCAATTTATTTTTTTTTACTACCGATTCTGTGGGCTTGGCTTGGTGGGCATGGTGTGGCTAGGTGGGTGTGGCTTGGTGGGCGTGGCAGGGGAAGGATATTGCAAAATCCCCCAATCCTTCCCCACCCCACTAGCCTGCTTTCCAGCTCCGTTCTCCTGTGCAGGGCAACCAAAGGAGACCCAGCCGATCAGCTGGGACTCAGGAGGCGGAGAAGAGATGGGGTTGGCAGGGCCAGTCAGAGGTGGGATTGGCCGGTTCTCTGAACTACTCGAAATTTCCGCTACCAATTCTCGAAAACCGGTCCGATCCGGCTGAATACCACCTCTGGTCTTAACTCCACAGAGAGTCCATTCAGCTGGATGGCTTTTGCCCTGACATCCAAAGGCATCCCCTTTCCAGCTTTTTCTTTCACCTTTTCTTTTTCCTGTTCCTTCTCTCCCCCAGATATTATAACCAAGGAGGAATTCTTCAGGAGACACGCTGCGGAGACAATCATCTATTCGCGAGAAAAAAATCCGCACACTTATGAATGTATTTTCCCAGCAAATATTGAAGCCGTGGCTGCCAAGGTAGGTTTTCCAATCCTTTTGCAATGTAACCCAATATGCGCCTTTGGCATAAAACTAAAGGGAAGAACCTGTATTCCTCCCATGTGTTTCCTCTGTTTGTTTTCCTCCTTGTCATGGTGCAAAAATCATTCACGGGCCAGGTTGTGTATTCTCCCCGCTTTCGGTGATCAACAATCAGAGATGATTGTTGACTTGAGCGCGCTTCCTGTGCACGCACACACTTTGCATGCACCCACGCACCAAATGCACCCTTTGCACAGGCGCAGAGGCATTCTAACTCGCCTCCCGCAAGCCTGCACAATCCCAGTCGCTTCAGCAGCTGCCACGCGGCACTCTTCTGTGCCGCAACAAAGTGGTTGCGCTTCCAATTCAGCGAATAAAAGTGAGTATGGGAGGCTGGGCAGGTGGGTGGACCCAACACCAGAGCAGTGGAAGGAAACGGTTCGGTCTCCGCGGCTCATCACCGCTACCGGCTCAGCAGAACTGGGCCAAACCGGTAGAATACCACCACTGTGAGAAGGGAAAAATACTTTCGAACGCCTGTTAACGTAACCTTACAAAGCTAGTATTCCTGCCAATGCATCTTGTCTGGACTACCTCGCAGGGCTAACTTCAGAGCTGGACTAGGAACAAGAAGAGGCAGGTTCAGATCTTCCCCAGGCGTGAAGCTCATAGATGGTCTTGCAGGCGGGGTGGGAGCGAAAGGAAGTCCTTGCTATTGCTACAGGGCTACGTAGAGGAGATTTCTAAAAACCTTGAAGAATCTGGAAGGCCCTAATCTGCCCTTAGGTGAAAAAGCAGCCGTAGGAGAGGTGCAAATCAAAGGGTTCCAATTTATCTGATCCCAGTGAAGGTGACGTGGGTCGAAACCTCACTCCCCCCACCACCACAATGTGCTTAACCGGGGTCCTTTCTCTGATTTTGTGTTTACAGAACAAACACTGCCTGCTCGAACTCGGCATCGGCTGCACCAAAGATTTAATCAAAGCCAAGATATATCCCATTGTTATCTTTATTAAAGTCTCCGAAAAAAACATCAAGAAATTCAGGTACATCGGTCGCGCCGCAAAAAGAGGGACGGGAGAGAGGAAGGAAATCGAGGGAGGTTTTTGTCTCGTGCAGAAATACGGGGCGGTGGAAACAGCTGCACAACCGCAAAAAATGAACTCAGGTTAAAAGTGGGGCCTGTCCTTACAAAGACAATCACTACTTAGTCTATTTGGACCCCGACGTCTTTTTTTCCCTAGGATTTGCACACCAGGGTTCTGTTTGTCCTTAAGTTGTTCCTTCCTGTTTTGAGGAGGGAAAAGAAAAATATGATGTGATTATGATGAATTTGAATGTAAGGAGACAAACAACAACAACAACCCCACAACCCTGGTTGCAACTGATGATTTAAAATCAGGGCTGGCAGTGTTGTGGTTAGCCGGCAGCAGGTACAGGTGGCTGAGGAAAGCGATGACTCTGATGAGGGGCCAGGACTATCAGGGAGTGAACTGCTGCCTGGAAAAGCGTTCTTTGCAGATAGCAAAGAAGCTCTGAAGCTCAACTGGTGGACATCTTAGTTCGTGTTTGGAGAATTTTGTAAATTAGTTCTTATCGCTGGGTGTTTGGCAACTTTGACAAAAAAACTTGGCAAGGCTCTTTTTTGTCGGAGCTAATTAGTGGAAAGCAGCCTTCGGAACAGAATTCGTTATTAAACCTTAAAAGGTGGGGGCTGCTGACTTTGTCTGGGTTTGCTCTATGGGAACCTGGTTGGGTCAAAACAGGCACTTGGTGCCAATGCTAGGAAACCAAACCTTTCGTGTGTTGGGACTGGCAAATCTATCATCGCAAACACATCTGGAAAGTACAGAGGAGGCAAGGCCGCCATGGGTTCCCTGCTCACCAGATGTTATGCTTGGCTTGGATGACTCAGAATCAAAATTTGGCAGGGAATTCCTTTTCTACCTGTTGGCCCTGCGAGGAGGGAAGTTTGCATGATAATCGTTCGAATAAAATTACAAGCCAGAAGTCTTCGAGAGAACAAAATCTTGTGGAGAAAAACAAAAGCTACACTGTTTCTTTCTTTCTTTCTTTCTTTCTTTCTTTCTTTCTTTCTTTCTTTCTTTCTTTCTTTCTTTTTTGCTTGCTTGCTTGCTTACTTGCTTACTTGCTTTTTCTTTCTCTCTCTTCCTTCTTTCCTTCCTTCCTTCCTTCTTTCTCTTTCTCTTTCCTTCCTTCCTTCCTTCCTTCCTTCCTTCCTTCCTTCCTTCTTTCTTTCTTTCTTTCTTTCTTTCTTTCTTTCTTTCTTTCTTTCTTTCTTTCTCTTTCTTTCTCTCTCTCTTCCTTCTTTCCTTCCTTCCTTCCTTCTTTCTTACTTACTCTGTCTTTCTTTCTCTCTCTCTCTCTCTCTCTCCCTTCCTTCCTGATGCAATTTGTGCAAGCAATGCAATTTGTAACCACGGGACAAAAATGTAAGTGTGTAAATGGGATGGTCGCACTTACAGGTAGTCTAGACTTATGACCGTTCATTTAACAAGGGTTTACAGTTACGACGGCCTTGGGAAATGTGATTTACGATCTGGACTCAGACTTGAGATCATCACACCTCCCTATGTGAATGCAATTCAGATGCTTGGCAACTGGCTCCCAGTTACAACTGGCTGCAACGACCTTTGTAAAAATATTATAAAATCGAGCCCAACTCGACTTAATAATTGCAAGGACTTAGAATGGAAACTTCTATCCAACTGTGGTCATAATTCAAGGCTTCTTTCCTGGCCTTCTGGAAATCTGACTTTTCTTCCTCCTTCTTTTGGCCCAGGTTTACTTTTTTTTTTCCCCAAAATGGTCAACGGTAATAAAATTTTATGTCATAAAACAACGAATTGGATAAGTAGAAAGAGACTTGAACTCTCCAATTTCGGGAAACAAATGGAAGAATCTCCAGAACATGACAATGAAAACCAGCCAAAGTGTAAACATAATAGAAAATCAATACCAAATTATTACTCAGTCATGCTCTACCCCACGGAAGATTGAAAGGATCTCTAAGTTATCTGTAAATAAACACTGGAGAACCATAAACAATATGTGTTGGACAAGTTTAGTTACTGCATTTCTGGTGGCAACGGAGGCACCCAACGGAGGTTAGCAGGGGCATGAAATGCTGTTCTTCAATTCATAAATATGCCATTTGATTGATCAAATTCAAGCCGCAGTTATTTGGTTTAGTTTATTAGCTGTAGCATCCATGCTGCTTGGCCCCAAAAACTGAAAATCGATTGCCCATCATGCGTTGTTTGCATGATAAAAGAGCCACTTTTTTAATAGTTACAGAACTTGCAATGGTGAGTAGAGTAGCGAGTAGAGTAAAATAGAATATAGGAATAAAGAATAGAAAAATACCGAGGTGTGGTGACCCGGAGCGTAACACAAACGTAATAAAATCCAAAATGTAAATAAATGTCCTTTAATGCCTCCAACTTGGCCCCGCTGTTCAATAATTCTCAGTTGGAGATTAAACGTACTCAAAAATAGTCTTCAAAAGAAAGCAATACAGTCTGAACTCAATGACCAGGTGAAGGTGAAATAAAAAACCAAAAAAACTACAATGAAGGAATTTACACAACGGACCAGGATAAGTAATTACCAACTGCAAGGAGATAACAAGGCGCAGTCTGTTGGAAGGACACCAACCAAGATAACTTCAGACCAAAATAAAACACGCTTTGCTTCTGGCAACCGGTGTTTTAACCATCTCTCTTACATACTCGTCTCCCCAGCTGTAACAATGAGGGGGATCATGGCCGCTTCCTCTCCCTTAAGCCACGTTGTTCCCTTTTCCTTTCCTCCCTGCATGTCCTAGGATGCAGAGAGGATGGGACTGGTCCTTCCTCTGACTGCCCGGCCAGCCTCTGCCCTTCCCCAGCCTCCTTCACAACCTCCGGAGCCACACTTCCACTCCCTGTCGGCTGTTCCTCCTCTTCCTCAGAGTCCAACTCTACCAAGGGCATTGCAAGAGGATTCAGCCTATATGGCAATGGGAGAGAACGAAGCACATTTAAGGAAAATGTGATTAATGGGTTAAGATTTCTTTGGCTTGGAACGGATGGCTGATCTGTGTCTTGGGGGCTCCCACTGTTAAAATTACTGTTCCCGGTCCAGAAAAAGTTCACGGTGATTATGTCAGAAATTAATGAGACATACATAAGTTGAAACTAATTGGTCCCATCGATTTTAGTCATATCTCCTCGACCTTCTTTTCTCTCAACTTGAACCTTTTAATCTAAGAATGTATTTACAACAATTCCCTTCGCACTGTCTACCCTTTCGTGGGGAAGCAGCGTCAGTCAAATTCGTAAGGCGTTAGAAATGGGGAATGAAAGAGAGAAAGCATGGGGTTTGAAAGAAAGAAAAGAAAAGGGAAATATATTCGAGGCTCCGTCATTTTGGGGGGACGACAGAGAAACAGAAATAAGGATTCTTTGTTTCTGGATGGAATCTTGGGGTGCCCGTAAATACTGCCCAGGTTTCAATAAAATCCAGACATTCAGAATAACAGAGTTGGAAGGGACCTCAGAGGTCTTCTAGTCTAACTCACTGCTCAGGCAGGAAACTCTGCACCATTTCAGACAAATGTCCAATCTCTTCTTAAAAGCCTCCACTGTTGGAGCTTGCTAACTTCTGGTGGCAAGTCATTCCAGACTCGAAATTCTAGACCTAGAAAACCTAGAACTATGCCGCCTTCGGTCCGATCTAAGTATAGTATATAAAATCATACATTGCAATGTCCTACCTGTCAATGAATACTTCAGCTTCAACCATAACAACACAAGAGCACACAATAGATACAAACTCAAGGTAAACCGCACAAAACTTGCTTGCAGGAAATACGACTTCAGCAACAGAGTGATCAATGTCTGGAATGCTCTACCTGACTCTGTGGTTTCTTCCCCAAACCCCCAAAACTTTAACCTTAGACTGTCTACTATTGACTTCACCCCTTTCCTAAGAGGTCTGTAGGGGGTGTGCATAAGAGCACCAACGTGCCTACCGTCCCTGTCCTATGGTTTCATTTATTTTTCTTATATGTATCCATGTATTCGTAACTTTCACTTATACCTATTATCTTGTAAGCAATTGACAAAAATAAATAAATAAATAAAAATAAAATAAATTCCAACAACAACTCTGTTAGGTGGGATAGGAGAGAGAGAGGGATGGAAGGAGGGAGGGAGAGAGAGAGATGGAGGGAAGGAGAGAGGGAGAGGGAGAGAGAGGGGGAGGGAGGGAGGGAAGGAGGGAAAGAGAGAGAGAGGGAGACTGGTTCTGGTTGCATATGTTTCCATGGGTGCACATCTGGTTAACAGCTGTCTTTTGGGGTGGGGGTGTCTCTTCTTGTGTCCTTGTAGGAAGCTGCTACCAAAACCAGAATTGGAGGACGAATTACTCAGGACGGGTCGTCACAACGAGAAGGAACTGGAGGGCTTACCTTGCCTTTACGCCTCGTTGGAGACGGATTTGTGGAGCAGCTTGGAAGACCTTCTCCGGATTATCAAGGATAAAGTCTGGGAAGAGCAGCAGAAAACCATCTGGGTTGACGAGGAGCAGTTGTGATCTGGGATCTGGGAATCCCTCCAACAAAGCTGACAGATAAAAGACTTGGGTGAAGATGGCAGCCTTTGTTCGGTCTTCATGAGACGGTAGCAGGGAGAACGTTGACGGTGAGAGAACGTCCTCAAGAAGGAAGAATGGAAGCGTTGACAAAGGGGGTTGAACGATGAAGTTTCCAAAGGATACTTTGGGGCACGGAAGTGGGTTGTTCTCCCAGGAAGTCCGGATCCTAGTGTTCACGCCATCAGCCACTGAAGGTCAGATGTTTCCAAAGAGACCTTTTGAAGCATAAACATGGAACTAGAAGAATCTGAAAATGGACGGTGGAAGAGTCACGGGGAAGCATTTTTAATAGTCATCGCCCAGAGTCACTCTGTGAGTGAGATGGGCAGCCTCTACATTGGATAAATAAATAAAATAAAATAAATAGAAGCCGGGGAAGGCCTCAGCGTAGCTCATGGTCCATCTCTTGAAGAGGGGGATCCAATTGTTCTCAGATTCCCCCCAAAATGTGTGTCTTGGCCCTTGGAGACACTTACCAAGAGGAGAGCTCCTCAACTAAATCATGAATCAAAACTGGAATTAAAATGATTAATCCAGGCTGTGTGAAAACACAAGGCTGTGCTGCCCACATGGCCCGCAGGAACACAAGGCTTGTATCTCTTGCATGTGAACAACACGAGGTAGTGAGGGGAGCGGGGAAAGGGTGGAGGGGGGGGGACACTTGCCCCACGCACCTGGCCTGGCCACTGGGCTGCTTCTTTAGAATTAGAATTAGAAGAACGAGAAGAACTTTATTGTCATTGTACAAGTACAACGAAACTCTGGATGCACCCCAGCAACTGTTTGCAATACAATCAAACCAAAGCACTTAAAAATGGAGATAAGAAAAATAGAGTAGCCACATCTCCATTTGCAATTTGAGAGTACAATATCGACGGATATACACAAAATATACATCCAACACTGACCGTGATGCTTCGCCGAGTATAATACACAAGAGATGGGTTGTACTGTAATATGTTATTATATTCCGCTTCTTTCTTCTTCTGCTTTTGGCTGCACGCAAGGAAAGCAGCAAAAGTCTTTCTTTCTCTCCCCCAAACCAGAAATGAGTCTTTGGGACCCTGCAAGGCCTCCTGCTCCAAGAGGCTGAGCCAGCAAAGACTCATTTCTGGCGGAGTTTGGGGGAGAGAAAGAAAGACTTCTGCGGCTTCTGCTGCTTTCCTTGCATGAAGCCAAAAGTCTCTCTCTCTCTCTCTCTCTCTCTCCCTGAGAACGGAGCTGCAGATTGTATCCTGCAATCCCAAATAAAGAACAATCGAAGAAAAAAACGGGAAAACGGGAAAACGGGGTGGAGAATTTTCCTGCAGACATTTTTGGGAGGATTTTCCCAGGGTCTCTGATCTGCAGGATTTAAAATTATGAGTTTAGTGGTCCCTGAGGTCCAAAAGGTTGGCGACCCCTGGACTAGATGACCTCCGAGGTCCCTTCCAGCCCTAGGATTCTATGATCTAAGCATGTTTGAAGGAAGCGATGGCTTCATTTGGCCCAAACTCTCTCCTTAATCCAGCTCTACGTCCACCAAATAGCTCTGTCCTTAGCCATCTGGAGCAAGAAAGACCAAACATTCCTGCCAGGCATTTCCGGATGCCCCTGAGTATCCATGGGGGGGGGGGGGGGGGGGCGCGCTTTGGCAAAAATAAATAGAGGTTGCACACTGTGCTGGCAGATTGTGTCCTCTGCCTGCTGTCTCTAAGCGTTTTTCATATCTCCCAGCCCTTTGAAGAACGAAGATCGCCGAGGGCTCTGGAGTTGGCGCTGGCCGCAGTTCCCCAATTTTGACACCTTCAATTAAGTGGCAATTTTTTTTTCCTGGTGCAAACGGCCTTGTCACTCGACATGATTTTTTTTTTTGTAAAGATGTTGAAAGCACATGAAAATTCTCTCTCTCACTCTCTCTCTCTCTCTCTCTCTCTCACACACACACACACACACTCCCCCTTCTTTCTTTCTCATTCTTCCTCTCTCTTCTCTCTCTCTCTTTTTCTCTTTG
>NW_020769332.1:13579473-13595053 GCF_900518735.1 Pseudonaja textilis
CTCTCTTCTCTTTCTTCCCCTCCCTCTCTCTCTCTCTCTCTCTCTCTGTTTTTGTCTCTTTCTTCTTCACTCCATTTCTCTCTTTCTCTGTCTTTCTTCCTCCCTCTCTCTTCTCTCTCTCTCTCTCTTTCTCCCCCTTCCTCTCTCTATCTTTCTCTCTGTGTGTTTTTGTCTTTCTTCTCCCCTCCTTCTCCCTCCCATCTCTCTCTTTCGCTCTTTTTCTTTCTCTCTCTCTTTCTCCCTCCCTCCCTCCTCCTCCCTCTCTCCTTTTCTCTCTCTCTCGCTTTGTCCCTCCCTCTCCCCCCCTCTCTCTTTTTCCATGCCTCCATGAGCTTCCATCAAATATGGCGAGTGCTCTAATATCTACTCACTGCATTGATTGCAACAGGCAGCAAAGGGAGGGGACAATTTTTTCTGAGCAGTTAAATCCATCGAGGATGGCGAGGGAGGCTTGTTCTCGATAAAACTGAGCCCAGGCTCATGAAAAAGACAACCAGATCGGGATTTTGGAAGGAAAACCTGGCCTGAAATGTAATAGATCACACTGTGAATGCGGGGTTGGGATTTTAGGATGGGCTGGGCTGCTTCTGAGAATTAAAACAACAACAAGAAGCAAATGAGATGGCACTTCCCTTCCACAGTTGTGTTTGACTCTGATATTCAAATGTTTTGCAGCAGAAAAAAAAGCACCGAAAGGATTTTGGTGCCTGTAAAACAGGGGTGGGATTCAAATTTTTAACAACCGGTTCTGTGAGCGTGGCTAAGTTGGTGGGTGTGGCTTGATGGTCATGTGACTGGCTGGGTGTGGCCAACTCAACATCACTCACATCGAGGCACGCATCTCCTCGTCTGGCCTCTCGTGACTGGGGGGATGCTGCAACAGTCGTAAGTGTGAAAAATGGTCATAAGTCGCTTTTTTCAGTACCATTGTAACTCTGAATGGTCCCTCCACACAAGCAAAGTACCAGCAAAGGAGGGGAAAAAATACTCCAGAGAAGTTTCAGAGACAGGAAGTCTAGTCCTGCCAAGAACATAATAAGGGTTAACGGAGAGGCAGTTTCTGTGAGCAACAACAGAATGTTTCCTTCCTGCCTTCCTTACAGGATTAGACCAGTAATTTCTTCTAACAACCAGTTCTCCGAACTGCTTAGAATATTACAACTAGTTCTAGCAAATAGATATGAACCGGTAGAATCCCACCCCTGCTGAAAAGGATTTTCAACGATTTCATAGTGGTTGGTTTTCTTTTTCAGCCAAGGTACGCAAATCTACCTTGTCCATCAGTTTCAGTCCTCCACCTCTGCTACAACATCCAGCTTGCTGTAGTAGGGAAGACAGCATGGAAGGCTTTGGGAGTGGGGGGGAAGAGAAAGAGACAGCAGGGTTCTGTGCCCCCTCCCTCTGGGGATTTAAAATGGAGATTAACCCCACGGATCCTAAATGCCCCAGTAGCCTTCTTAGCTATTTCTCTGGCCAGGTTCTGCTGGGTGTTGACTAGGACTTTAAGCTGCTGGAATATGTTACAAGAAGCACTGAGCAGAATAAATTTAGGGAGCCTGGCCAAAATTATTAGGAAAAAAAAGAAAGAAGGCAGGGAAGCATCACAAACTTTATTGTGTGGTATGAAAGCTTCAGAAAAGGCAAATAGGAAGAAAGATAGGAAGGAAGGAAGGAAGGAAAGGAAGGAAGGAAGGAAGGGAGGGAGGGAGGGAGGGAGGGAGGGAGGGAGGGAGGAAGGAAGGAAGGAAGGAAGGAAGGAAGGAAGGAAGGAAGGAAGGAAGGAAGGAAGGAAGGTGTGGACTTACCTGTACCTTCTTCTGTTCGCACACCCGGATGGGCATCTGTCAGGAATGTCATTTCTGGGGAAGTATGTTCAGTTTTTTTTCTCGCTGAGATTGCGTGATTTATTGAATTTCGTTCGCCCCGATGCGCATTCACACCTAATTGTCTTTTAAAAAAACAAGTAGCTTCATTAGTGTGTGAGGTTGGCTGTGGGTTCTACCATGCATGAGCTACCCTAAGACCCTAGAAAGAGTGCAGAGAAGACCAACCCAGAAGATAAAAGTCTGGAGAACTCATCCTTTGAAGAATGGCCGGAGGAACAATGAGAAGGTTGAGGAGGTATCTTAGCAGTCTTCCAATATTTGAAGGGCTATCACAGGAAAGAGGGGGTCGATTTCCTTTCCATAGGACCTGAAGGCAGGATGGAAACCTATCAGAAGGAGATCCAGGCTGGAAATATGGAGGAATTTCCTGACAGAGACAACAATTAATCGATGGGATAGCTTGCCTTGTGGAGTTGTAGATGCCCCATCATTGGAGATTTTGAAGAAAAGATTGGACAACCAATTTGTCTCAGATGGTATAATGACTCTCCTGCCTTGGGCCTCTCAGGTCGCCTTCGGCTCTATGATTCTATGGCTCTAATCCAGCATCTCAGTTCATGGAAGAAAGGATGGAGGCCTCTAAAATGGATTGATGGTCAGCGATCAGGACCCCACCATTTGACCGAGTCCAGGGGTAAGTTACGGAGTTGACGGCCTCAAAGGTAGCTTTTAATAGCCTTGGTCTAAGCAATGAGTTTAGTCAATCAGCTGTTAAAATCAAAACATTTAAAACCTAATCAAGGCCGCTAAATCCTTTAATTGGACAGCAATCCTCGGAGAAAACACTCAACAGCGCCTATGTCAGCAATGTTTCAAAGCATTGTTCGGAGTCTTTAACTCTTTCGTATTTCCACAGAAGCAGCTGAAGATCTCCGTGCATTGGCTGAGCACTGTGTTCCTTTATGGAAGCCTTGGTGAAATGGGAGACCACCAGAAACAAAGGGAGAGATTGTAGATTTTCAACTCAGGGGTGTGTGGACCTCTGGCTGCTCAACAAAGGGTAAGTTGTGGCTCTGTAATGTCCTCCCCTCAAAACCTTCTCCAAATCCTTAGCAAAGACTTGAGAAGTTTAGCCCATCTCTCCTTGATATTCAGCCGTTTCTGACCAGTTCTGGAGAACCGGCTGTGGAAATTTTGAGTAGTTCAGACAACCGGCAAATCCTACCTCTGACTGGCCCCACCAACTCCATCCCTTCTCTGCCTCCCATTGAGTCCCAGCTGATCAGCTGTGTCTTCTTTGGTTGCCCTGCACAGAAGAATGGAGCTGGAAAGCAGGTTAGCGGGTTGGGGAGGGAATGGGGAGTTTGCAGTAACCTTCCCCTGCCACGCCCACAAAACCAGTAGTAAAAAAAACGTGAATCCCACCACTGCTTGATAACCACGTCAGAAGTGGACATACATGTGTCTCTCTCAATCCTGGCAGATTGAGTAGTTCTGAACCTTGTTCCACGGGGAATTCTGGGTGTTGAAATCCACACCATGGTTGAGAGACACAGGTCTGGAGAAGAAGAGAAATGACCCACTGGTTTAAGAAAGTGACCCATCTCCACTGAAACTACATTTCTAAAGGAAGATCTTGCCCACATGAAAGGTCCAGCTGCCGTTCCTGCTAGCAAGCATTCTTAGATTTAGCATCTCCAGAAGACCACTTTAGAGAGGATTGAAACCTCACAGAGTTTCAAAAATCCACCGCCATTCAATGACCCAATGGAGTGTTTGAAATTCTCCCTTGGGGAGGAGCTTGGCCATCCAGTTGCCAATGGGCAGAGGTGGTATTCAGCGGGTTCTGACCAGTTCTGGAGAACTGGTAGCGGAAATTTTGAGTAGTTCAGAGAACTGGCAAATACCACCTCTGACTATCCTTCCCCTGCCACGCCCATCAAGCCACGCCCAAAGAACCGGTAGTAAAAAAAATTGAATGCCAACACTGCCAATGGGAACAGAAGTCTCATCTTTTCGTGCACAAGTTTCTTTTTGGAATACACAACTTGTAGGAGAAGGAGTGGCAGAACCTAGGGGCCAAGTCAAAAGAGGAATCAGCCTAGAATCTCTACAGAGTCAACAGCAAACTAAGTCCAACCTCCCTTGAGTTTCATTTCCCCTTATCCAACGCCAAGCAGAAGCTAACCCTTAGGTGAGCAGACTCCTGTACATCGGACTGGTTATAGCAATAAATCACTTTAATTGGACCTTCATGCGGACCTAATCTTTCACACCTGACAAACCCGTGGTGTGAATGAAAGAACATTAGATGCTGGTCAGCATTAAGAAGGGGCTGCAATTTCAGCTCCTACAATATATTTTTTTTGACCCCGCAGTTCACAGGAATGTCAAGAGGTCAGCCACCGCCACGCCTTCAAAATCCTGTCCACTTTTTGCAGGCATCAGGACCTATGTTTAAAAGGGGGATTCGATTCCGTAGTCATGGTCAACATCTTACATTTTTTTTATCCCTGCCCTCGGCCACCCACAAATCCCCTTCAGTGTTGCCAACCACACAAACACGGCGATTCTGAAGTAAGCTGGAACGATTGCAGGTTGAGGTTAGGATTAGGGCAGGCAGACGAACCCGTCGGTGGCTCCAGGCGTTGTTCATGTTATTATTTTTAATTTACAAGGATGTTAACCTTTCCAGCAAGAAAGATGTTTATTCCCCAACAATATATTATGCGGTGTGTCAGCAAAAGCCAACGCGAATCCTTTTTTTGTCCCTTCCACTCATTTTTATTATTATTATTTTGCACTTCTTAAGGCACTACTGTGGCTTCCATGATTGGCTTACGCAAATCTGCATGGGTTCAAGAAGATCTCTATATCAAGATTGGGTGCTGACGTGCCTCTGGAAGCAAGAGGCTTTATCTAATCCGGAGTTGCTCAGTGCCAGATGGAGAGAGAAGGCAGATTGGGAAGCCATTGGACCTCTGGTAAAAGCAACAGGGCAGTGAAGCCATGAAGATCCTTGTCGTGCCCCTGTTGGAATCTGACTTGGAGGAGGAAGTCGAGCAGCTGACAGGGAGTGGGAATGCGGCTCCGTTGGCTGTGGAGGAGAAGGGCAAAGTCTGGCTGGGCAGAGCAGGGGAGAGGTAGAACAAGGGATTGGGAATTCAGAGGAAGACCCAGGCCCACCCCCTCTTCATCCTAGGGCATGCAGGGAGGAACGGAGAAGGGAGCAACGTGGGTTGCTTGGCTTACAGGGGAGGAAAGGGCCCTGATTCCCTTCATTAGCTGCAGCTGGGAACACAGTATATAAAAAAAGGCAAACTGCACGCAGGAAACTGCTGGTAGCAAACATGACTTTATCTTGTATCATGATGGCTTATCTGTGTTCCTGGCATCTACCCAACTGTGTGACTTTTGCTGTGCTTTCAAGTTTGGTTCAGTTTGTTTGTTTGGACTTTAAGTTACAGTTTCTGTGTACCTTGTTTTGGACCGAATTTTCTTCAGTCAAAGGCTGTTCCTTGGAGAGTTTTTCTCCAGCCGAAGGTAACCTGGACATTGGAGGCAAAGTTGGCGATAATAAAGGGACTCTTATTGCTTATCTGACTGTGTTGCCTTTGTGCCACGCCCCTTTGGGTCATCACAATCTTCAAATGCCATGAGACCAATCAACCCATGGAACAGAAGTTGCCTTCAGAAGATGTGGGAACTTCATCCCTGGAGGCTTTCGAGAAGAGACTGGACTGCCATCTGTCAGAAACGGTGCAGAAACAGTTTTCTGGTTGGGCAGAGGGGTTGGACTAGATGATCTACCAGCAGTGGTGGGTTTCAGCCAGTTTGCACCAGTTCAGGAGAACCAGTTGTTAACTTTCTGAGCCGTTTGGTGAACTGATTGTTGGAAGAACTGATCAGGGCAGAGAACTGGTTGTTAAATTATTTGAATCCCACCTCTGCCTACAAGGTCCTGTCCGACCCTGTTAATCTCTCTCTAAAAAAAAATGCCCGCAGCCCACATGGCGTCCTTTAAAAAGCAACCCATGTCATTCCACCCCAGCCCAGCCCTCGGAATGCACGGCTCGTGATCCGACGGTCCGTCATTAATCAAAGCCCCAACGATGAGACGGCCAGCAAAAATACGGCGTTAGCCGGTGCTTCATTTATCGCCATCGATTTTCCCATTGCTGCTTATTACCTGTATTTGCTTCGTAAGCCTCCCAAAATAAACTCCACGGCCTGGCAGGACACGTTGGGAAAGGCCTCTGCTAAACCGCCTGCATGCCAGCCTCTCTCCCCAAGGAGAAGCCCAGCCAAATGGAGGTCGTGATCTTTGCAACGGGGAGGAAAATTTCACACTCGGTGCAAAAGAGGCTGTTGTTCTGCAAAAGCTACGCGCAAGCCCAGGGCTATGGATGCACAACAAAGCAGATTCCCCTTTCTCTCTGGCACATGGGGCACACCCGCGCCCCATGTTTCTAGTCCTTAATATTCTGAGGATGCTTTTCAGGGCTATCCTGGGAGACCGTTCCTCTAGGTTGCAACCAGAGCCAATTGCGCAAATTGAAGGACAATTATAAAAGTAATTGACCATTTTTCATCGGGGCCATTTAACCAGGCAGCAAAGTCTAGCTTTCCTTGGTGTAGGGGATTTTAATGTTTGTGCGTAGATTATGTGTCTTGGCTCAAGCGCTGGATAACCAATAGAGCTGTCACTCAGTAAATGAAAGATTAGTCAATTATTGGTCTGAGTCTTAGTCAATCAATTTAATTTTTTTTTCCAATTATATATGCCTGCATTTGCAGGAACTCAATCCACAATTATTATTTTTTTCCAAGGAACGAGATGGTGCCACTTTCTCTCCTCATTCCAGGAATCAAAATCCGACTGGAAGAAGAGACAGATTTTAATTCAGGAGGGGTGATGACGGCATCGCCAAACCCCTCCCCGAAAAAGCCTGCATGTAAGCGTTCGGTGCGGTGGTTGCACAAGGAAGCTGGGTTTGTTTAACAACTGCGTGATGTGCTGAATCGCCTCCTGATTCACCCAACAACGGTGGCTCGCTTAATAAATGCTGTAAAAATTGTCATAACGTGAGGTGCGACTCAGCTTACAACAGAAATTGTGGCCATAAGTCAAGGACTACCTATAGAACTGCATCGTTAAGGTCACATTTGGAGTACTGCAATCAGCTCTGGACATCACGATACTAAAAAAAAATGCTTTCGTGGGGTTGGACTAGAAGACCTCCAAGGTCCCTTCCAACCCCATCATTCTACGACTATACTTCCAGGGATCATTTCTACAGTATCCAACTAGAGAAATACACTCAAACACTGGAGGCTTTCGAGAAGAGATTGGACTGCCATCTGTCAGAAATGGTGTAGACTAGAGTCTCCCGCTTGGGCAGGAGGGGGTTGGACTAGATGACCTACAAGATCCCTTCCAACTGTTTTAATCTAAAGTAGTTGTTTGATTTCCTTGGGGGGGTTTGCTCTTGAATTTCCCTTTGTTAAAGCAATGGAAACCATTATTATTATTATTATTATTATTATTATTATTATTATTATTATTATTTAAAAGTCCTGATGAACCTCTTTCTGATTTGCCCCTTTTGCAGGTTGGCTCTTTACTTTATTTTGTTTTTTTCCCCATGAAAGTACGGTCATTCTTCTCTGCAGGGAATTCCCTTTTTTTTCCCCCCCCAAGGGCCATATTTTAACGTTCCAAAAATGGAAATTCCACCCTGCTCCTCCGACCTGCTAGCGTGCTCGACCTCCCACTCCGAGACCAATCCGGAGTCACTTCAGATTCCTTTGGAGGAAGCCTTCAGGGAGGAGAAGAAGGAAAGGAACACTGAAATAATTCTCCCTCGGCCTGTACATCGTCTTTTCAACCTGCCACGGGCAGAAGAGTGGCGGGCACAGGGTCTCTGAGTTAGAGGACAGCTGGGAAAACGCCGAAGAGGTAGGAATATCAATAGCTATTAACTAAGGTGCTCTGGGAACGCAGCCTCATAATGAGTATTTGGCAGCTCGCTGTATGTCAATAACTGGGAGCAAGCTATTAAGTGACTCCAGCTGGAACTAACTACCAAGAGGCTGTTGCGTAAACCATGGGGGCAAAGTTTCCCCTCAGATTGTGCCTCTTTATTGGTGTCCCCCAAAAGTCACCAAGGGCTAAGAGAACGAAGGTGCGGGAGGGAGAGGACAAGCCAGCCGGGGTTCAGAAGGAGCCAGAGGGCAACTGGAGGTCTTCTTTGGGGATGGTTCTGGAGGATAACCCTGGGCTGGGAGGGAAACATGGAGGGGGGGGGGTCCTTCCTGCTGATTGATTGCAGAGTCAGCCTGGCAGCTGATGGGGCAGCAGACCCCCAAAGGGTATCTTCGTGTGTGTCCCCCTTGGTCCCACACCCAACGATCGACGGGGTTGGACGCCAAGTTGGAAAGCTTGGTGAGAACTCTAGTCAAGGTTATGGACCACGGCCTTCAAATATCTTTCAGTTCAAGCAGAAGAGAGCTGGGAGGGACTTTGAAGGCCTTCTAGTCCAACCCCCTCTGCTCAAGCAGAGAGAGACCCTATACCATTTCAGACAAGTGACGGTCTAAATTCTTCTTAAAAACCTCCAGTGATGCAGCAGCCACCACTTCTGGTTCCACTCTTGAATTGTCCTCACGGTTAAGAAGCGTCTTCTCCGTTCCAAGTTGCTTCTCTCCTTGATCAGTTTCCATCCTTCGTTTCTTGTCTGGCCTTCTGGTGCTTCTGGAAAATAATTTGACCCCTTCCTCTTCTTTGGGGCAGCCCCTCCAATACTGGAAGACTGCTATCAATCATGTCTCCCACCCACCGCCAGTCCTTTTCTCTAGACTAGCCACCCTCCGTTTCTTATTGTTATTCTTGTTATTGGGACCAGTCGTTGACTCCAGTTAATTTAGAAGACCAAAAGACCATTTTTAAAAAATTATTTTTTATTCCTCCTCCCTCTTTATTCCAGTTTCTTTTCTCTAAAGTACATTTTGAGCCACAGGATGGGGGGAAAAAAAAGGGTGAGAAATGATGGTTGTTTTGAAGAATCCTGGCTCCCTCTACTGTAAGGAGTGTGTTAAATCCACATCTCTGCAGGTTGCAGAAACAGGATAGATCTAGACTCTAGCCAAAGGGATATTATTCTTTATTATTACTACAGGTAGTTCTTGCTTACAACAGTTCATTTAGTGACCGTTCAAAGTTACAGCGGCCCTGAAAAAAGTGACACGACCATTTTCACACTTACAACCGTTGCGGTATCAAAATTCAGATGCTGTTGTGGGTTTGCTGTTGTGGAGGCTGGCAGCAGTGATGAAGAGGCCCCCGAGGAGCCTGTGCCCAGTGTGTGTGTGTGCAGGGCTGCTCGAAGGAAAGAGCAGCTGCAGCAGCAGGGGTGACTCGGAGGTAAGGCTGCAAGGTATTGGCGCCTCCCTGAGGAGATAAAAGCCAGCTGAGAAACTGGAGTTCTTTGCAGGAAGCAAAGACGTTTTTGCACTCAAGCCTTGTGGATGTTCGGAGTATCTTGGTTGATGTTTGGAGACTCTTTGTGTTTGAACTATTTCTTGGCAACTTTATCTAGTGTTCTTGGCAGCCTTGCACAACCTTGGCAAGGCTCGTTCTTATCAGGGATAATTAATTTGAAACAGCCTTTTAACCGAGAAGGAACGGAATTTGTAAAGAATCATTAAAAGGTTTTGCTGTTACCTCCATTTCATGTTTGTTTCCTTGGAACAAGGTTCGGGTCAGAACAGACACGTGGCGACGGGTTAAGAACCGTCGATCCTGGCAAGTTAATGTTCTAACTGTGTTCCTTTCTCGTGCCCTGGGTGTTCTGCCGGAGGCCCCTTCTTTTAAAAAGACCAATGGGAAAAAACCCTGCACTAAACTGAAAAATACGTTCAGTGTCTCTCCAGAATTAGGTTTTATATTCTGTAAGAGGGACGCGGTGGCACAGTGGCTAAGACGCTGAGCTTGTTGATCAGAAAGGTGGGGAGTTTGGCGGTTCGAATCCCTAGCACCACGTCACGGAGTGAGCTCCCGTTCCTCGTCCCAGCTTCTGCCAACCTTTATTTCCTAAATAAAATAATAAATCAATTACTAAACCCCCACACACTCCAAAGTAGTGAAGACTGTGCATTAAGAAACCCAGCCGCCGCCTCCAAATCAAACCCAGGAATTATGGCACGGGTAAATATTCGTTGACAAAAGAGCGCTAGCACTCTTATTTTAGTCTTCATAATAGATCTGCCCTTAGAGGAAGAAAAGACGGAGGCGGGCAGGCAAATGAGAATAAAATGCGACTCTCTTGATACAAACAAAAAAACAGAAATAGGCTGACTTGGTTCTAGCGGGAGCAGGCAAGCTTTACGCAAAGTTGAACAACAACATACACACCAATTAGTTGAATTTAGGCTGGGAAATTACATAAGGAGTATATCGATGTTTTAATTGAATCGGCGGGGCCAGGGTAAATCAGCATTCATTTTGTCAAGGGGGACGGAGAGTTGCGAGAAAAACAAAAACCTACCACTTTAAACTGCTGATGCCAGCATTCCCCAATCTGTCGCTTTCCAGATAAGGCAGAAAACCGCTTTCCCCAAATTTCCAAGCCGTTGAACATGGAGTAAATAAATCCGAGCGGTGCCAGGCTGGGGACTAACTGACTACATCTCGAGCGTAATCCCTGGCGGGGGGTGTGTGTCTCACCTGAGAGGTAAGCATGTTAAAATCTCCTTGGTCCTTTTGGGAAAATTAACAGCCCATTTCGGTCTGGGGAAATCCGTGTAAACGAAATGTGCTTAAATTTGATTAGGTAATCCCTCCTAATCTTTTAAACACAGATTAGAAAAGCTGGTTTAACAGGCCCACAAAGCTGTCTTAAGATCTTCTGCCTAGACTGCTCGGTATAGTTATCTGCGGACGGTGGTGGGGGATTGTAGAGCAGTTTTATTGACCAAGAGAGGGACATGTAGTAAGCAACAACAAGGGTCAGTTATGAGCTGGAGCCACACTCCTACTCCCTGTTGGCTGTTCCTCCTCTCCCTCAGCCTCCACCAGGGGCAGGACAGAGAGCATTGTTCAAATAACCCAGGCTTTAGTTACAAGCTTGTACAAGGAATTCTTCTTGTTAAATGAGTTGCACCTGAGTTTACGGCTTTTTTGCCACAGTTGTTAAGCGAATCAGGTGGCCGTTAAGTGAACCCGGTCTCTCTCCTTGTCAGAAGCCAGCTGGGAAGGTCACAAAAAGGGGGCCCCAGGACAATGCAACCATCATAAGTACATGCCAGTTGCCAAGTGCCCGAATTTTGATCACCTGACCGTGGGAACGGTCCTAAGTGTGAAAAACAGTCACAGGGCACTTTTTTTTCACGGCTGCTGTTAACTCCGCACGGTTGCGAAGCAAATAGTTGGAAATCCAGGACCACCTGTAATGCTATACACTCATTCTGATTTAAGATGAGGATGGTGTAGAGTTTCCTGCTTGGGTGGCGGGGTTGGACTAGATGACCTACAAGGTCCCTTCCAACTCTATTAATTTGTATCTGTATCTTTACTGGCTGCTTTTAAATGCTAGCAGGAAAATAAGCAGGGGGAAAATCCAGCACCCTAATCAATCAGAAAAGTCAGACAAACCATTAATGTTAAATGCCTTTAATCATACGGGCCCCTTATTTCTGTTAGCCCTTTAAATGTTTCAATTAGTAAAACCTAGGAGTTTGTTCTTTTTTAATTTAAGTTTCTTCTTGTCCCCCCAAAAAGGGACGACAGGATGCCTTTTTTAATATATATTCCCTGCAGTCATTTCCCAAACCGCTGCAGTTCCATATCTCCTGATGTGATTTATTCTCTCTCTTTTTTTTTAATCCTCCCCCTTTCCAGCCTGGCTATGAAATAACATGAAATGTGATCTGTCATACGGCTAAGCATATTTTGAGCCATCTTTTTCTTATTATATTAATATTGATCAGAGGTCTTCTCCTTCTGCCTTTTGAAAAATGCACACTTCAAAAAGAAGAAAGGGAAGACGGAGGTTTGATTGGCTCGGCTATAATAAGAACACAATGATCCAAAACGTATTAACTTCGCAAAACATACTTTTCTTCCCTTCAAATCTTCCCTTCTGCAACGAGAACAAAACAGGGGACGGCTCAGTGGCCACCAAAGTTGGCCTGTCTTTAGAAGGGCCCCATTCAGAGCCATGCTGGTTAAGAATCCTGTTAGGTTTGTCTGGCTCCTTGTGGATAGCAGTGTTAAGCAAAATGCACTAGGATGAAGGGCAGTATGGTTAGCGATGGAAACTGGAGCTGTTTTCCCCTTTGTGGGATCTTCCCACTAACTCTTCCTGACGGCCTCAGTTTTGGATTGCAAAGCTGAATTGGCAGCGGGGTGCATCGTGGCAGAATTTTAAGCAGAAATTTGGAAATTTCTGTGCCAAAATGGATCCGTTCCCAGGGGCCTTTCTCGGTTTATTATCTGTGCCAACTTTGTTCCGTTCTCTTTTTGCTTCTCTGTGGTTAACCATTTGTAAACTGCCCCGAGTGGTATGTAAACCAAATAAAAGGGACTTCAGCTTTGCTGCATTATGCAGAAAGAGATGGATTCACAGATAGATCACAGAATTCACCATAATTCACTTGGGGTTGGATTATAGGAATGCCTGGCTGTTGTGGTTTACGCATCGTGGTTTCAGATGTGTACACTGTCACACGTACTAACACAACCACAGTCTTGTCTCCGCTGCTTTCAGACAAATCAGAATTTGAAGGATCTTCTACCCAAGACATACTTCTAGATTCAACTTTAGGCTTTTAACCACTAGTATCCTATGTACCTTTTTAACCACAATTTAGGCCAAAAACCCCATTAAAAAGAAGAGCCCTGAAGGAGGAGTAAAATAATATCCAATAACTAGGATTGCTTGGGTTTACAACTGAAATGTTTTCTCACAAAAGGTTTAACCCCGTTGTCTGGATGGAGGTCTGGTGACATCTGGTGGGTGAGCTAGCAAAGGCCTCCAGAAGGAATGTTTTTCTTCGGGGAAATATTGGGCGCCGCATAAACTCTAGAAAGGAAAGGACAGGCTGAGTTTTGTGCATTTTGCCCTGTTTTTTTGAGCTTTTGGAGATGATGGGCCACAGGGCACTAGATGGGGGGAGACAGAAAGGGAGATGGGGGGCCATTGGTCGGGATGGGGGAGGACAAGATGGTTCCAAAATTTAAATGACTGCCTACGTGGTTTGCTAAGAGAGAAAGACCTCTAAGAAGCCTCCAAGGTGCTCTTTTTTTCAAGAAGCAACTGGGCTTTCTGTTTTTGTTTTTCTTTTTCTTTGAAGACGTTTCTCTTCTCTTCCAAGAAGCTTCTTCAGCTCTGACTCTGGGTGATGGAGGGAAGGATCCAGTCAGAGCCAAAGAAGCTTCTTGGATCAGAAGCGAAATGTCTTCAGAGAGAAAAAACAGAAAGTCCAGTAGGGGGAAAAAAGTACCTTTGGGACATCCTTGGATGACCGAGAATTTCCACAGACACCCCTAAGAAGGCCCAGGGCAGGTAAGGGAACTTTAGAAGGGAGCTGTCTCGGGAGGTAGAAAACTTTGCAACCTTTTGCACCCAAATGCCGTGCATGCATTCACACAACTCGTTGACCCGAACATCAGAATGGAATAACTTAGAGTAACTTTTTTAACTTTATTGTCACGTTGAATATATGTTAATCGGCCACACATTAAGATGAAATTTCATTGCATAATTCTCTCAAAGAATAAAAAAAATAAAATAAAAATAAATGAATGCATTAAATACAATAAATGCAACAAATTAAGTAAAATAAAATAAATAAAACACACCAGGTATATTATACGACTTTTAACCTTTTAAACCCCGATTAGATAGAATAGGAATAAAGACTAAAGTAGAGCTGGAAGGGGCCTTGGAGGTCCTCTAGTCCAGCCCCCCTGCTCAAGCAGGAGAACCTATACACCGCGATGCAGGTGAAGAGCGCCGGACTCCAAATCCCATAACTCCTAAAAGACGATGGGCCAGACAGCCTATTAAGACACCCCTTCTCCATTCATAACCTTCTCGCCCGGGTGACGTCACGGACCCCCCCTCCTTTCCCCTGGCGCCCAATCAGCGCCGGCTCCCTCCCCCCGCTCCGCCCTGACCCTGGGAAAACCCCGCCCCTCCGCTCTCTCTGTCTGTCTTCCCGTCCCGCGCGCGGGGGTCGGCGGGGGGGGGGGTAGGGTTGAAGTGGGTGGGGGAAAGCGAGCGTTCCTCCCGCCCCTCTGGCCCGCTGACTGGTCCCCGGGCAAGCTCCGCCCCGCCCCTCTGTGGAGCTTTCCTCGCCTCCGGGCCTCGCCGCCCAATCGGCGTCCGTGTCGGGGCGCGAGCGCCGCCTGGGCCTCGCCCGAGGCGGCGTCTTGGCCCCGCCCCTTCGGGTGGGCGTGAGGGCGAGGACGGAGGGAAGGTCGCGGCGGCTGAGGCGGCTGAGGCGGCGTCTTTCCCGCCCGGGCCTGTCTGAGGGCTTCGCCGCCGCCGCCGCCTCCTCCTCCATGGCCGGGGTGGTGCGCTCCCTTGGCCGCTGCCTGTGGCCGGCGGGCGGCGACCCCGGGGCCGAGGCGGCGGCCGGGCCTGTGGAGCCGAGCAAGGAAAGCGGCCTTCCCCGGTCGCCGCCGCCGTCCTCGCCGCCGCCGCCGCCTGTTTCTCTCCGCCGCCGGGAGCTGGAGCGGGAGGCGCGCCGGCGGAGCCGCGAGATCGACGCGCTGCTGGCCCGCGAGCGCCGCGCCGTGCGCCGCCTGGTGCGGATCCTGCTGCTGGGCGCCGGCGAGAGCGGCAAGTCGACCTTCCTCAAGCAGATGCGCATCATCCACGGCCGCGAGTTCGACCAGAAGGCGCTGCTCGAGTTCCGCGCCACCATCTACGAGAACGCCCTGAAGGTGGGCTTCGCCGCGTGGCCTCCTTTCCTACCGCCCCCGCGCGCTTTGCCGCTCCCCCTTGCCCCCCCCCCCCGCCTCCCCTCTGGAAGCGGAGCGGAGTGGGGGTGAAAGAATTAAAGCCCAGGGCTCCCCCTTCCCCACAGGGTGGGATGGGGTGGGGTCTCCTGCTGGAGCAAGGGGGTTGGGCTAGAGGACCTCTAAGGCCCCTTCCCGACCTGTTGTGGGGTCTGTCCCTGCTCTCTTCACCCGAGGATGTTCCTTCCAACTCCCCCTGCATGATTTCTCCTTGGTGGGGAGAGAAGGGTCACCTGTCCCCATGTTGAGTGGAGACCCCTGGATAGGCTGCCCTCCCTTAGAAAGAGGGGGTTACACACGTACACACACACACACACACTTAGGGGCCCTTTGATCCCCCCCACACACTTAGGGCTGCCCTCCCTTAGAAAGAGGGATTGCACACACACACTCACAGAGGGCCCTTTGATTCCCCCGCACACACACACACACTTAGCCCCCCCCCCATGATATACACACACACACTTAGGGCCTCTCCCTTAGAAAGAGGGATTGCACACACATACACACACAGGGCCCCTTTGACACCCCCCCACACGCACACTTAGGGCACCTTTGATCCCCCACACACACACTTAGGGGCCCCATGATATACACACACACTTAGGGTTGCCCTCTCTCAGAAAGAGGGATTTTACACACACACACACACACACACACACACACACAGGGCCCCTTTGACACCCCCCCACACACACACTTAGGGGCCCCCATGATATACACACACACA
>NW_020769332.1:13595153-13617303 GCF_900518735.1 Pseudonaja textilis
CCCCCCCCCCCAATAGGCCCAACCCATCTTGGCAGGGTGGTGGTCTGCTATTTAGCTTTCTTCACATTTCCTCCCCCACCCCCCCAAAAAAAAACCCTTGCAAGATTTCCTGGTGGTCTCATATCCCCCTGTTAAGTAGAGACCTCCAGGTCGAACAGCCTTTGAGAAAGAAGGATTGGCGGTCTGCCGCTGCTTTTTTCCAACATTGCCCGCAGGATTTCCTGGTGGTCTCCTGCCCACCTGTTGAAGCAGAGCTGTCCAAAAGGGAGCAGCCTATCCCAGGATGCATTTCCTCCAGCATCCATCCATCCCCTTGTGGTCCAGTTCTGTGTAAAGGCTAAGCAGGTGGGCTTGAGACCCAAATTCAAGTATTCCCTGAGACCAGGAACCCTGCCAGGTGAAGGGACGTCCTTCTGTCTTTCTCAGCCCAATACACCCACCCACCCACCCGGTCACGGAAAATCTGTACGGATTGCACTTGCGTAACGTTAAATTAAATTTTAATTTCAGCATCCCGTGAGTGGATTCATAAAGCCATGAGTTAAATGACCCATGGATTATCATGGTGTGTGGACCCAGCTATGTTTTTATTAAAAGTTCCCGGAGGGGAAAAAATAATTTATTGGAGGGCGTTACAACATTCCTTCCCACCGCCCTAACTTCAGAGTTCAGAAGACAATCTAATTCGACCTGGGCCAGTGCTAGTTCTTAAGGTGCACGGGGCAATAAAAGCGGGGGGGGGTGGCAGCCGAGCCGGATATGCACACCCTGCTAGTTGCACAGGCTTGTCTTCAGATACGGCTTTCTTGCCTGGGGGTTTGAAAAAAAAAAAAAAACCCTGTTCTAAACCTTAGGAATCCAGACTTTTTCCTCTTGAGAACCAATCCTAGATTATTGGCCTAAACCACCATTTTTCCTAAGATGGACGAGGCGGGGGGGGCGGGAAAAACACCATTTGTTTATTCTGTGGAAGGTTTTGCTGGACCTCTTCCTGTACCTTAAAAGTGGTTCTAAAGTGAGGCTTAACAGAAGTTTGTCCCCCAAACTGCAGGTGTTGCAAAACTTAAATTCTTGCCTTCTTCGCCCCCCAAAGTAGCCTTGCTGTGTTGGTGGTACGCTACTACCCACAACAAATGGGAATTTTTATCTTTAAGAAGACCACATCCCAGCTTAATAACAAGGATGGAATTTGGCTCTCAAAAGTCGTCTAAAATATCCTGGAATGTAGAGCAAGGGAGAACTGGCCAAGTAAAAGCACACGTGGTTCTAGTAGTGTGTTAAAGACGGAGCATGGATGGGCAACGTAGGACCTGAAATGTATTTCTCCGCTGCTGTTGCTTTTTTTTAGGGCTGCAGGGTTCTAGTTGATGCGCGGGACAAACTGGGCATTCCTTGGCAGTACGCGGAAAATGAGAAGCATGCCATGTTCCTAATGGCCTTTGAAAATAAACCGGGCATGTTCATTGAACCCTCCGTGTTCCAGTTGTATGTACCAGCTCTGACCGGCCTGTGGAGGGATTCTGGGATCAAGGAAGCATTCAGCCGTCGAAGTGAATATCAGCTGGTGAGTAAACTGAACCAAAAGCAAGTCTCCCACCCCACCCCACCTCCCATTTCCTAAACGCTCCTCCCGTTTAAAGCAGTCCCTTATAATAATTACTAGCTCTAAACCATCTAAGCATGATGTAGAAGGTCCGTGTTCTACAGTAAGTAGGTGTAACTTCAAGCAGATTGCAGAGATATGTGACCTGTGCCTTCTCCCCACATAGTACGATTAAATCCCTCCCCCCCCCAAAAAAAATTTTTACAACATTTCCTTTTGAGGTGTAGACATTGTGTTTATTACTTTGTTAACACTAAACTCTCAAGTGGTTTGAAGTTGGGTTGGTACCAAGGTGGTTTAAAACAAGCTTTGCTTTTTTTGTTTTTTGACTTCTTTCCTTCCTTCCTTCCTTCCTTCCTTTCTTCCTTCCTTCCTTCCTTTCTTCCTTCCTTCCTTCCTTCCTTCCTTCCTTCCTTCCTTCCTTCCTTTCATCCACCCATCCATAAAGTTAGATTCTTGCCCTTCCTTCCTTCCAATGCTCCATTGTGTAGACAAAGCTTAGTCCAACAAGAGCTGTTCAGAACTGAAGAATATTTGTGAGCATTAACAAAACAAAGAGCAAAATATAAACAATTGGACGCTGCAAATAATGTGGATAGGTGTAGATAACTTTTGTGCATTGATTTTCAAGATGGATGATTGCCTGTGTCACATTGGTGTCAATATTTAATACATTTTAATGATGTTTCTTGTGACGGATCTGGTAACTCCCAATGTAATATATCATGACTGCTGCTATCAGTAGAACAATATACAACAATTTACTTCCTACTTTAAACTTCCACTTTATGTAAAAGTACACAGTGAATATGTAGTGTATGGAAGTAGATTTTTTTTTAAATTCCATGTAAAATCTCTTTGCTTGTTTAAGGAGGAGCGTCTTGTAGCAAAAGAGGTGCATTAGTTTATGGTAGCCAAACATCAGGAGGAGTCTAGTAACACCTTAGATTATTATTATTGTTGTTGTTGTTGTTGTTATTAAATTAAAAAGCATGCGCTATTGTGAATTGCAGCTCAGTTCATTAGTGTGGCTAAACAGATCTAGGACTTGTTGGGGTGAAGAGGAGAGAAATGATTCATGAAATCATAAAATTTATTCCTCTGAAAATGTGTTGCTAGGCTCTTTCTGGGTTTAAGGATTATTGTATAACTTTCAGACTACTACATGGTGAAAGCTGTGGGAAAGCCAGGGTCGGCTGCCTGCCGATAACGTCGCTTCTGAAGTAACCAATGTGGGAATTTCAACAGGGGCTCTGAACTGGGCTTGAGCTGTGTTTTAAACAGACATTCATAAGGCACTGTTAATGCCTCCTTTGTTTTTATTTGCAAGAGCAAGACTCTCACAGAATTGTTTCCAGTAAAATCGGACCGCTTCCTTGTTAGGCAAGAACACATAATAACATCGTCATATGAATGCAGTTCTACCACTTTTAAATAGGCTAGGCTGGAAAGAAACACAAAACTCTGTTTGTGGCTTTGGGTCTTTGGCCTGCCTTCTACGGAAGATTGAAAGTCGCTTCAAAATAGCTCCCAACAAATTTGGGGAGTATGCCACTGAAAAGCCCATTCAGGCAGACCTGGATTTACGACCGTAATTGAGCAGAAATTACGGTCATAAGTCAGGGTGGTTGATCAGTGAGTCATCACGTGACTGACCCAATTCTACGGTGATTGTTAAGTGAATCGCCACGGTTGCTAAGCGAATCCATGGTTGTTAAGCAAACCCTTTGGGTATAAAGGGCATTTTTTTTTGCCCGAAACCTGAAATAAACATCAGTTTCTGGGGGAGGAATTGTAAATTATCACAGGACACCACAAATAGCCATGAATGCAGGTGGATTGCCAAGCACCCAAAATGTAACCGCACGACTGCAGGGGAGGCCTGGCTGTCAAAACTCCAAATCTCAATTGCAGTTATCTTCTTTTGTGTGTGTGTGTGTGTCTGTCATAATGTCAAACTGTTGCAAGTGGAAGATTACCCACATCTGCAGGTTTTCCATTAAGTCTTCAGTTGCTAAAAACTCTGCGATGTGATTTCCCTACTTGACAAACTTAAGAACTTCTTGGCTGATTATTTAGGCCACTGTAACTTTCTATAGCTTTCTTCTTTTTTCTTTTTTTTTAAACGATATAAAAATGTCTCCCCAGTGGCATGTTTCATAACCAGAAGGTTTGCTGTCGTAAAATCCACGTTTTATTTTTGTTTGCACTGTTTGTCCTTTAAATGTGTGTGTGTGTGTGTGTGTGTGTATGTATGTATGTATGTATGTATGTATGTATGTATGTATGTATGGTATTCAGCTTTGTTCGGGTATTTTCCCACGTTACAATAAAATTTGTGCTTTTAAAGTTGTAGCAACGTTTCGGCAGAATCTCATCTGCCATCATCAGGCTTCTGTATTGTGTATATTCTGTATTGTGTATTCTGTATTGTGTACAATACAGAAGCCTGATGATGGCAAATGAGATTCTGCCGAAATGTTGACGTGGGAAAATACCCGAACAAAGCTGAATACTATACATACATACATACATACATACATACATACATACATACATACATACATACAACTTTATAACTCTCTTGGCTGTTTACTTTAATACGTATCTTTTTTTAAAAAAACAGCATTGAGTGATATCCAGTCAGTGTTTTCCAGAAAGTCTTATTGGAGGAGCAATTTCAAACCTCTTTGTTTCCTACTTTTGATTTCTGCAATTTGGACTGGCTGATCTGTGCTTCCGTTGGCCCCCATCCCAAATAAATGTACAGATGTGTCCTAAGAGAGAGTAAGTCGCCCTCCTGCCTCCCCAAAAGACGTTTCTTGACAGCTCCATTTACCCACCGAAGTCAGGCAAATGAAGTTAGGAAACGACTAGTGAGAAAGTCAGGCAATGTGCGGTACATTTTGTTGTGAGATATCAGAACTTTGGAACCGTGTTCAGTAGCACTTTAGCATAGCTGAAGCCATAAATGCTGATGTTTGGACACTTAATCCCTTTATTTATTTATATCTCACCATAGTTCAATGTTACCCGTGGCCTAAATCTCACCCCCTTCGCTTAACTTCAGTTTGTTTCCATTACCTCCCACGGAATCTTCTAGGTCTTGCCCTTAAATGGCAATTGTCACAACATGGCGAGGTTATGTGATGTTGTGGTGCTGTGTCTGAGTTATATGGTGCCTTGTGGGTTTATTTTATTTATTCTGTTTTATGGGACACCACAGCGAGCCGTCCAGGATTATCTTGCCATAAGATAGGTGGCCATAGAAAACATGGCTGTGTTTGACCCTGAGATCGCCCTGAGCACTTGCACTCTTCGGAATCCATCTTTCAAAAGGTGCGTGTGTGCGTCTGTGGGCGCCCATTCAGAAAGCATGGAGCCTGCGCAGCGATAATTCTAATTTTAGGCGATGGTGCGAGATCTGCACTATTTATAGCCATACCGTGGCAGGAAAATGTTCATTCAGAACTCTCTGTCACTACATTTGTGGGGCTTTCAATTTTGCTCTGGGATGAGTCGTGAAGCGTAAGTTCTCTGGGCAGCTGGGATGCATTCAGAAGAGATTGGTTTTCAGGGCTACAGTTAGCATTTTTGTTTCTTAACTACCAGAGTTGAGCCCCAGATTTCTGTCGATGGAGTGAGACCGTTGTTAAGCGAGTTTTATCCCATTTTATGCCACTCTTTCTTGCCACAGTTGTTAAGGGAAGCGTTGCAAGTTAAGTTAGTCACACAGTTGTTGCGTGAATCTGGCTTCCCATTGACTTTGCTTGTCAGAGACGTTTGCAAAAGGGCATCAGGGCATGCAGCTGTCGTAAATATGAGTCGGTTGCCAAGCGTCCAGATTTTGATCACCTGACCTTGGGGATGCTGCAACGGTCATAAGTGTGAAAAACTATCGCTTTTTTCAGGGCCGTTGTAGCTTGGAATAGTCACTCAGTTAACCGTTGTTAAGTCAAGGACCACCTGCACTCTCCTGCTAAAAGGGAATATTCTTTTATAGCCACCACCTCTTGCGTTTTATTAAATCAGCACGACTTTATTGAGCATGTGAACCGCCTGGATTTTCATACTTTGTAACTGCGAATTAATCAAGCGCTCTTTTTAAGATGAAAGCAAGAAGACGCTCCACAGTATCGGTCTGAAATAAACAAGATAAAAAGTTGGAACAATGCTCAGATGTGGGAGCTGGCTTATTTCAGGGCTGTAGTTCCCAGCTCTGGGTTTTCAAATTCCCAGATGTGGGATGACTCATGGCTGCTGTTCAGCGATGGGGACAGTACCTCCTCCTGTGTTGTCCCAGTTGGCCGGACTGACTCAGAGGATGCACGAGAAGAGAGAGATATAAAGTGAAAATGAATCATCTATATTTTTACATTAACTCTTTAGGTGTATATATTTATTTGTTATTTGCTTATAACAAAACATGTTTTCCCCCCACCAATCCAAGGACAACAGAGAGGTTAATGATTTGAAGACATTGTTGGTATATAATGGAGGGTTTAAAAATTAAGAAGTACACCTCAGTCCTAGTCAAATCAGATAAGAGCACTAGATGAAATTAGAACTAGATCAAGTTGGATTATATTGTTCCCATTTAAGATCTGACGTACGTAAGAATTGTGATCTAATCTTGGATGTTATTCAGGAGTTAAGATTGTTCATAGATCTAGCTGCTTTGTATACTATATGCTAACTGTCATAAATGCTGACCGGCTTCAACCCTTGTCGGTGAACAAAGGAAACACAAAGACAGAATAATACAATAATGTAGCAAGAAAAAAACTATCCTATGAGGGACATATACAAACAACTGCTGTTAAAATTGGAATACGTTTCGCTTGCTTGAGAAATACAAGAACGGTGGGACCACATGTAGCTCTAAGGCAGAGGTATCCAACCTTGGCAACTTTTAATTTTGTGGATATTCAATTCCCACAAGCCAGCTATGCTCTATGTGTTCCTTCTGTGGAGGTACTTGAAAAAAGTTTAGGGTTTTGAAGTGGATATTGTGTGCTTTACTGGAAACCACATGAAGGTTGCTTTATCTTGTAAGCAGTCAGGATAAACAAACACTTCTGGATTGTGGGTTGTTGTTTTTTTTTACTTTGTAAGGAAAAAAAAATGCCTGTCCAGGTATTGAGGAAACAAAAGAATGAGCCATTGTATCACAAGAATCTATGGCCTGTCCTAAGGCCACAATGACAAAGCTATTTTATTTTACAGCCTGCTGTGTAAATTCTCTTCCCCAAAGTGTGTTCACGGCTCTAGTTTGGCTTACCGACTGTCCCATAAAGGGATCATTGCAAGGCAGAGCCAAGCAAAGTAAATATGTTTTCAGAGATCAGTTTTTCCAGATCCCAGCTCTGGTTCTGAAGCAGTACGGCCGGTTCTGTGATGATGCACTCGATCCCAGCACTTATACTGCAGTTTAATGTAATTTCTTAATGTAAATGAAGGTCTTCTGTTTTGCAGAAACAGCTGGTTGATTGCCTTGTCATTGGATGATTCTAAAGTTCTCTCAAAGGCTGGTTTAAGTTGACCCCCAAAACTTCAGTGGATTGGTACAGAAAGCAACATGCTGACAGATGAGAAACATTTCAGCGGGATAGTTTGGACACTACATAGGTTGCCAGTATCTTTCCAAGTACAATTCAAGGGGTATTAAAATCCCAGTGTGGTGAAAATGTGGCTTTTTCAGAGGAATATTGGGCACTAAAGTCTTCAGTATGTCTTCTTAACCATTGGACATTTAAATCTAAATATAACTCTTGTGAGCTGCTCAAGAGTTTGTTGAAGTAAGGCAGGATGTAAACCATAAGTAAATACACTCTTCTCTTTCTCAACAGGGTGAATCCGTAAAATATTTCCTGGATAATCTGGATCGGATTGGCCAGTTGGTGAGATTATTTCTCTTTGTGTTGTTTTGTGTCGTACACATTCAAATCATAGATAAGAGAAGCAATAGCACTGGGAAATGTTCCTCAAAATTCTAGAACTGGATGTTTGAGCGTGTAGATTTAGTGAATAATATCTCTTCTTAAGCAGAATAATCACTTCTTATAAGTAGGAGCTCTTATTCTTCCTCTGGGGAAAAAAAGTATGTTTTGTGCCCACTGTTTAAAAAAACCAAGACATGATGAATGCATCCATTGTTCAGACCAACTCCCTGTAGTAGCAGTGAAAGTTTGCCAGTCCCAGCTTCAGTGAAACCTAGATTATCCTAGATTGTCAGGCATTCTGGATTTTACTGCATGTCTTGAAAGGCTGGCACATAACTTCAGAGGCTCCAGAAACCAGGCTGCAAAGTTCAGTAAACTACTGAAATTCATTCTTCAGATTAAGTTTGCACAAAATAAGGGGGGGGGGAGGGGTGGAATAACCTGAGATAAAAGCGAGCTGTTAACACAAACACAGACCTGCAACCTTGGCATCCGAACGGCCCTTGCAAGATTAGCCGCTAACTTATCCTTCCCAGCGTTCAATTCCAGAATCTTCATTCCGCCGCGGCGCATCTCGACGCTACTTCAGCAGATTTAACTTCCCTTTTGAAGTGTGATCTTTCTCCTACTTCCCGTGTCTTTTATTTGTTTTTTTTCCCCCTTTTCTTTCTGCAGAATTATTTCCCCAGCAAACAAGACATCCTGCTGGCTAGAAAAGCGACCAAAGGAATCGTGGAGCACGACTTCATCATTAAGAAGATCCCTTTCAAAATGGTGGACGTGGGTGGCCAGAGGTCTCAGCGCCAGAAGTGGTTCCAGTGCTTTGACGGCATCACGTCGATACTGTTCATGGTCTCCTCCAGCGAATACGACCAGGTTCTGATGGAAGACCGGCGCACCAACAGACTAGTGGAGTCCATGAACATCTTCGAGACCATCGTCAACAACAAACTCTTCTTCAACGTCTCCATCATTCTGTTCCTGAACAAAATGGACCTCCTGGTGGACAAAGTCAAGACGGTCAGCATCAAGAAGCATTTCTCAGACTTTAGGGGCGACCCTCACCGCCTGGAAGACGTCCAGCGCTACCTGGTGCAGTGCTTTGACCGGAAGAGGCGGAACCGCAGCAAGCCCCTTTTCCATCACTTCACCACCGCCATCGACACCGAAAACATCCGCTTCGTCTTCCACGCGGTGAAGGACACCATCCTTCAGGAGAACCTTAAGGATATCATGCTGCAGTGAGTGAAAATGGAATCCTCTCCGGGGAAACTTTAGCCTATAGTAGGGCAACCTTGGCCCCACAGGGTGTCTGTCCTCCGAAGATCCGTGCTGTGCCTTGGGTTAGGAAAGCCGAGAAGCGGAAGCGGGAAGGATTTGCAGGAGCTTCCAGCGAGAGCTCCTGCATCGCTGCTCCTCAACCAAGAACACAACCGAACGATCTTATTTCCTCTCGGCTTTGGGGGAAGCCAGAGTGGTGGGGAAATGCAAGCAGGGCGTCTTGTGTGAATTGATCTTATTCTGCAACGAGGCCGGAACGTTCTAGCCTCCATACCCGTCAGCCTTAAATGAGTTTGGGGTGCTGAAATAATGAATTTGGTAATATATTTCATTTCTTCACCGAGGTTTCGTTCGAAGAGAACACATGGCAATTCGCGGTCACAATTCCGAGACCAGTATAGGAGCCAGGGGCATACCCAGAGGTTTGCCAGCATTCGGATATATATATAAGAGCTCCTACTTATAAGTAGGAGTTACTTATAAGTAGCTCTTATATATATATATATATAAGAGCTCCTACTTATAAGAAGTGTTTTTATATATATATATATATGCAAGATGTATCAAAGCAGGTTAGGTAGCCAAAGCCTAGGTCCGAAGAACATAGCTTTGTATGAGATTTGATACTGCTTGGTGAGACATCGCTCCAGCAGTAGTAGTGAAAATAACACCCTTAGTGCTTTGGTAAAACATCTTTGATTCTGTTTAAAATGAGATCTGTATTAAAAAAAAAAGAAATCCCCTCACTACCAGAGGGTTTCCTGTCTAACATGGAAGTTAATCTGATTTTTAGATAGGTCTTGGCCAGGAGCAACAGCCCATAGCATGGTAGTGAATTGCTGTTTAAAAAAATAATAATAATAATCAGTGTTTTGGAGCCACTGAATTTGGATTAAAGGGTCCTGCTTTGAGTTCCTTCTTAACTATATAGGGATTTACCAATGTATGTCATAATGCATTAAAAAAAAAATCCGACACGTGTAATTTGCCCCCCTTTAAGGCTAGAATAGAATATGTGTGAATTTGCAGAAGGCTGTGAATAACATTGATGTGAGCTTATTTTTCCCCCCCTCCATTCTAAAACTTTGTGTTTAACTATGGGTGCCTTTCTTTTGTGTACAGACAGTTCACACTTTTGTCTACTCTGAAGTATGTGTTAATCAAACTTAAGTCCTGCCTTATCCATCCTACAATCATTATTCAGGGATAATCTTAACCATGAGAACTGTTTACTGTGACTTGGGTACCATATTTTGTCATAAAACAAAGGGCTTCGTCTTTCCTATGAGCTTCTTTGAAGGCGCTGATAGCACAAGTCAATAACCAGCTTAAAAACCTTTTGTGACTTCCAGTTCAGGGGAATTCTAAGATATATATATATATATATATATTCCCCCGTGTGTAGATCATTCAGATTTACGTGTGGTGTCCCACATTCTAAAGGCCACACTTTCTATTTTAGTAGTATATTTGGGGCAAAGCTGATCTGTTTCTGAGAAGCGGGTTACATTTGTTTCCAGGTTTTAAGTAAAAGTAAGACAGACTGAATCATTAAAAGCCACAGACTTTCAGCTTCGGAGGCCGTTTCTTTTAAGGGCTTACCTACGGGCACACCTGAAAGCAGTTAACATCTAGAACCTGTTCTTTTTATCGTCTCTAAATAAGATGTTGCCTTTTGCCAAAAATCTTGAGTTTTACAAGCTGTAAAACGGTTGTCTGCTGGGGAAATAAAAGGGAATGCAATCTTAAGTTTGATGGACCTTATTTTATAATTGGAGCTAGTGCTATATTTATCCTTTGGGAATCCTAAAGAGGCCCAGGGACTTCCAGTACATTCCTCGAAGAGTAGTCTTGACATGAGGAAGGGCCCAAACTCTGCAAAGCTCAGCAACATCCAAATGGCACATATGCAAATATTTTAATTCATTTCTTTGCCAGGGGTTTCTTCTGGGTAGACGAAATTGGGTGTATCTAGTAACGTGACTTCTAAAACTTGTCTCCAGTAGTAGCACAAGCCGCTTTACAAGTACATTTGGTTGTGACTCACACCTAATTTTGGAAATTTGGCACTTATAAAAAAAAAAAAAATTGGCGCGGAAGGGGAAATTGGCCATGGTGGAGAACAATGTAAATTTTTTGGTCGGAACCCAATTTGGTTGTGGTCAGAAGCGTTCGCGACCAGAGGTTCTACTCTACTTAAAACCTGAATTATGCCACCAGTCACCTCTTAAAGTGGTTTTTAAAGAACAAGGTGCTAATCCGCACTGTATTTATCAAGACTGACTTTTTATTCTTTTTTTTCCTATTGTAGAAGCATGCCTTGCCAAATGTATTATACAGCTCTACGTTTCTTCGATAGCCAAATAACAAGTTGTCTTGGGGTATAAACAAGAACTCCTTACCGAGGAAAACAAATAAAGGTTTTGATAGCCAGATAAAACTTCAAATTGTCTAATCCACCCAGTGGATCTTGAAGGCGGTTTATCTTGCTTTTAGGACATGGTTAAGATTTTTTTACTCCTTCGCCTTACCGTTATAAGCTTATTCTCATGACCCTAACCATCTTCGGTAGGACTGTGATTGACATTTAATATCTATTTAATATCTTTGTGGTTGCCACATTATTTGTATACCAGCCAGTCTTTATTTATTACCTTTAACCATAAAGCCTCTAATTCTCCCTGCTAGTCCAGTCCTAAAAATCTATATTGTACAGCAATTTGCATATATAACATAAGCACATCTACTCAGCCACATTCACGTTGCTGTATATTGTTCAGCTAACAACCTCATTTTTTTTTGTAACCCAGCGCAGACCTATTACATGCAGTTTAACCATCTGAGTCCTCTATCTGTGGGGGTTTTTTTTTCCTCTGATTGAGCCACGACCCTTTTTAATCTAACTGCCTTCATTCCAAACCCCTGTCCGGATTGTTCCTCTTCCAAGCACACTTGGAAAAAGGAAGGGGGGGCGGGGAAAACCCCAAGATTTGCAGACAGAGCATTCGATTGTAACGGTGCCGACTAGCCAAGAAACGGGTCTTACGCAGGACAATCGACTCTGAATTTATACTTTGCGCGTCATCGTTCCGCTTGAATAGCTTAGAGGGAGCCGCACAGTTTGTCCTTTTTTTTTTTCCTCCGTTAAGGCGTGTAATTCTGTGCACTTCCATCATCCTGGCCAGTGACCAAGAGGAAACTCGGTGGCGTGTCAGCCCACAGTGTAGGCACAACCACATGTAGACGATGGGTTCCGTGCAGACTTTTAAGAAGAAGCGGGTTTCGGAGAAGATGAGACGGTTGTGGTTTGCTTTTTTCTTCTTTTTTTTCCCCCCTGCGCGAAACAGAAGCTGCAAAAAAGTTGCGGCTTCAGGTTTCACATTTATTATGTCAACTGCAGGCGTTTTGTCAGAACTGCCCGCAGTCTTCGAACTTACAACGGTTCGAGCAACCGCACCACTGGGGAAAAAAAGTGCCTTAGGACCGACTTTTTCACACTTAACAGCCGTTGGTCACGCAATCAGAATTCAGACCCTTGGCAACCGGTTCATATTTATGACTGTTGCAGCATCCGGGGGTCTCGTGATCCCCTTTTGCGACCGACCTTCTGACGAGCAGAGTCGACGGGGAAGCCAGGTTCACTTAACAACAGTGGCAGGAAAGGTCTTAAAAGGGAGCAAAATTCACTTAACTTTTGTTTCACTTGGCAAGGGAAATATATTGGTCGTAAGTCGGGACTACCTGTTAAAAAGAAAAAAGAAAACTTGGCTATAAGGAAGGCCTGTTTAACTTCCCGAAAGTGGATCCGGTGTAGCCCTTGAGAAGGGCCCTCTTCACCACCATGGCCCTATGTACTTGTTTTACAACCTTAGTAACTTTTAAGAAGTCTGGACTTTGACTCCCAGAATCCCCCAGTCGGTTTTTCCTTTTCACGAAGCTTCAGATGGTTCATCGGCCCCTCAAACTTTTACTAGATTAAAAAAAATATTTACTATTCCAACTAACGGCACTATCAATAATGACAGCAATTAACCCATGGAGTAGCTTGCCTCTTAGAGTTGTGGATGCTCTTTGTCACTGGGGATTTTCCAAAATAGACTGGACTTTGAGTGGGACGGTTATAGGATCTCCTGCCTTGCATGGAGGGTCAGACTAGAAGACCTCCAAAGTCCCTTCCAGCCCTATGATTGTACAATTCTATGATTACTACAATAACATCATTGATCTCTTTGGACTGTCCCATCCACCTCTGAGGTCAACACTGACCACTTTGGAGAAATTTGGACCAATTTGAAAGACTTTACTTGAGTCTCCAGCCTCAAACCGCATCCTATCTTAAGAACCTGTGTGAATATTTTTTGGGGGAGGGGGAGAGGGGGTGTAGGTGGGACAGGCAGGGGGGTCCAAGCCTTAATTTTCTAAGCTCAACCGAGTCCCAATGTTGTCCTCGCACCGAAACACTTGTACCGCAACCGCTGTCGCAATCTGAAATTGTCCGCACTTTTCAATCGTTCGGGTTTTATACACGTCGAAAAAATAGGGAAATTGTGACCTTCTGTGGCCTCTTTTGCAACGATCCCGTCTTGTCACGAAAGTTGTGTTTATTAAAAAAATAATAATACCGTGATGTAAAAAAAAAAAATGTAACGGCTTTCATTTTGAATGGGCTGTTTTGTACATACGAATTTTGTAAATGTATTAAAAACGTGGTTTGTTATTACCGTTCTTTAGACTCTGCCAAGCGATTTAAATTCTGCTGGGGAGCGGCCGTTGCGATGGACGGGGCGGCAACTAGAAGTCTCTCTTAGAAGTAACACAGATTTTCTTTAAACTAGCCATGATTAAAACTAAGTCACATCATTGGCGCAAACCCCACTCCCTTGATGAGGTTACCTAGCTGGGTCATGAAACGTCTGCAAGAAAACAAACTCAGAGAGCACCAAGGACCTACAGTCCTCCTCCTCCTCTTCCTCTCTGCAAACCGAACTCCCTTCTAAGCACTGATAATATTACTTACCTGGGTCATGAAACGTCTACAAGAAAACAGCCAAGGAGCCTACAATTAAATCCCAAGGTCAAATAGTTCTCTTCTGTTGGTACAACTCTTCCAGGATTTCAATAGCTAGAAGAAATTGGAACTGCCATTTGTCGGAAATGGTGTAGGGTCCCCTGCTTGGGCAGGAGGTTGGACTAGATGACCTATAAGGTCCCTTCCAATTCTTATTCTCTGTTATCTGTAAGCTGGCATTGCAGCCAGAAATGCTCTCCATTTAGAGGTTTGAGTACTTAGAACCACAGTTAGATTCTACGGGTGATTATGTCTGTTATGTCATTTTTTCTATTATGGGATGTAGACCCCAGCCTCCATTTGGGCCCCTTTATGAAGTGGTTTTCTCTTCCAGCTGCGAAGAGGAAAAGAAGTAGGTTGCTTTTGATCCAAATACTATATCTTATATTGTGCCTTCTCTCTCCCTCTCCCCTTCCACCTCTCCCTCTTTCTATGCCTGTGCTTTGTGAAAGAAAAACTTTGAATAATTCTAAATTGGCTGAGCAGGATTTGCATTCTGCCTTTCGCCTAGAGCACACCGAAGGCAATTAATACTAAAAAGAAAAAAGAGATTGTGAAACCAATGGCAGCGTCTTTATTGGCGGCCATCTGTTTGCAAAAAAGGAATATGAGTTTTATATGCAGCGAGATGTGTAAAAATCTGTCTATTAATGGCTTGAACAGATGGGGGGAATTTGGAAGCTCGCCTCTTTTCTCTCCCCTTATTTAATTGGGGTTGTAATAAAAGGAGGAGGCTTGGCAAAGTGCTTACTGCAAGGAACTTCCTAGATGGGTGGACTTCAAATCCCACAATGCCACCGATTCATTTAACAAACGGCAGCGAGAAAAAGCCGTAAAACGGGACGGGGCTCACTTAACAAATGTCTCGCTTAGCAGCAGAAATTTAGAGCTGGGGGGGGGAAGGGGAGGGTCGTACGTCGACAACGACCTGCGTAAAAGAAGGCACGAGTTTGTCTTCTCCTGCACGAGAGGCGTTTTTTTCAGCCTGGTGCCAAATTAAACTACGGGGAAGCCTGAACCAAGTGCTTTGTGTGCGAGCCTCAACCCAGCATCTGTTTTTTTGCAAAGAGATGCCAGATAGATCCTCTTCCCTTGGGGGGGGGGGGGAAACGGTTGCTATAGCAACAACAATCCCCCTCCCTCCCTCCCCAAGTTCTGCAAACCCTTTTGCTAGCTGATGGAGGAGATGCAAGCTTATTTTTTGATCCGGCTTCTCTGTTCTTCCCTGGGGTTTTTTTGTTTTCGTTTTATTTTGATTTTAAATCTCATCTATTTCTAAAATACTCTCCCCCACCCCGGCCTGCCTTGATTTTCTGTGCCCCTCCCCTATTTTCCAAAAGAATAAATCGGCTTGCCTTTTTTTTTTTTTTTTTTTGCTTTAACGAGCAAAGAGGATGGACCGTGCACTTTTAAGGTCTGCCACAGAAGCAATTAAAGCAATATTTAATCAGCTGGGAGTTGCTGTAGGGCTCGGTCAGCATCCGTGGCGGCTTTTTCGTGAAAGATAACATGGGGTTGAAAGCAAGGAGTCAAAAGATCCAGCGGACGGTTGCGGTTGCCTTTTTCAAGTGAAGCTTATGATTTTCTATTTCACGTATTTAGGCAATATGCAATCCGCCCTACGTACGTCTACATCTCACTGACTGCTATGTGGTAGCAGCTGTGTATCTGGCTATCTCAATTATAAAGTCTTCGGGCAGAGAAATCACGAAGGAGAAGTCTGTTTTTTCATAAGTCGTGGTTTTAGGTTCACCTTTTCACCAAGTGCTAATTTCCTTAAAACGGGATCCTTCGAAGGGAATCCCGAATCGGGTTCCATTTTTTAAAGATCGCTCGGTGGGGAGAACGGAAAGAGCAACCCTGGAATTGTAAACCCAATGAGTAAAACCCAAAACTTCACTGTGGCAGAAGGGGGAGAAATCTGCTTTTCAAACCAGAACTTTTGCGTCCCAGCAACTAAGCAAAGAGATACCGAATAACATCCCAATTTTTCCAGACTCTCTCTCTCTCTCTCTGGTCCCACAAAGAAGTTCCTGCCGAGTGTGGCATTTTCTGGATGACCAACGTGTTAACAGGTGAAAGGATAACAGGTAGGAAACCTGATGCACCTGGAGGCAGAATAACGGGGTTTCTCTACCCTCTTCTTTTGAGGTTGCTAACCCAAATGTCCACTGTCAAAAAATGGAGTTATTACATAACGTGCAGGATGATTACATAAACATTTAAAGCTGTCTCCTGCAGAGCTGTTTGCAATTGTGGCTTCCTCCCTCCACCCCACCCCCATGGTAGCGGCTCAGCCATGTTTGATAGGGATCTTTGTCTTGACCTGAAAATTGCAATAATTGAAACGAGACTCATGGCTACGACTAGATCCCTACATTCTCCCTTTGTAGATGAAAGCGAGCCTCTGCCTCCTGCCCTCCCACAAACTCCCCGGAGGAAAGATAAGAACAGACGGATTTTATTGCACTTGGAAAATTCTTAGTTCTTTTGCTCCGAGGAAACGACAAGGATGTGCAGTTGAAAAGACGAGAAACCAAGATCCAAGAAACGAGACTTCACCAAACCCACACGGAATCCATCGGGTTTTTTTTTTTAAAAAAAAAAACAGGCTGCAAAATGTCTCGAGAAACTTAACTCTCTTCCCACCTCCAGCGGTGAGGAGAAGATTCGCCTCTGGCCAGTTTTCTGGAGCTCAGTTTCCTTCTTAAGGAGGAGAATTTCTCTCCCAGAACTTTCCTCAGCCCAGGACTGTCGTTGGGAAAATGGAAATCTTTCCGTGGGGAGGGCAGCTGGCCCGTGAACATCTCCCATCGGGCCAGGGCGTCCACTGTCTTGTCCAGTTGCTGGATTTCATCTTCTGACACATCCTTTTCGAGAGCCGCCACGCACATCTCAAGCCACCGTTTGTATTCCTTGATCATGTCCAAGGGTTTGGGGGTGCCGGTGGCCCCTCCCAACGGTTCTTGGTCCGGAACGCCGGCCAAAGGTGTCGACGGCTCATCCAGGTCGAGATCCTGCAAGGTGGAGGCGGCTTGGCTGCACGTACCTGGGCTCAGGGGCTCCGAGAGGGAGGTGATGGCTTCAGAATCGTTCTCGCCACCCATCCCCGAATCTGCACTGGGCAGCCAAGTGTCCTCCGAGACAGAGAGATCCGCCGAGCCTTGGCTGAGCCAGGTAGATGAAATCATCTGCATCCAGGCGTAGAGTTTCTGTACCCCCAAATTCACACACACACACACCCAAAAAAACCAAACATACAAGGTGGATCTTTCTGTTGTGGTTACACGACGTTGTGCAAGCAATCGTTTCTCTGTATCATCTACATGAACAGGGGTCATCAACCTTTTGGATCTCAGGGACTCCCAAACTCATAATTTTAAATCCTGCAGATCACTAATATGAATATTGACTGATGGTGGCTTGCTGACGTTGGTGGGAAAGTCGGTCCCCTATTCCAAACTGCAGTTGTCACAGGACCGGCCCTTTGGTCATCCCGGAGCAGCTGCTCCTCCACCCAGATACACCAGCCTGCCATGGACTGGATTAGCTGCTCTGGGATGACCAAAGGGTCAGTCCTGTGACTCTTGCAGTTCTGGAATATGGGACCGACTTTCCCACCAACGTCAGCAAACCACCCCGGGGCGGATTTCCCTCCCCTGCCGTTGGTTTTATCTTCCAGTTCCAGCTCGCGTGGCTCTACTCAAGGTTTGCACTTGGCTGAAGGGTGCGGGCCAGCGGGTGGGCGGGCCCTGTGGGCGGCACAGCCTTGTGTTCCCACACAGCCTGGATTAATTGCCTTTACGGGGAACACTTCTCTGCGGACCACCAAATTTTTCTCATGGCCCACCGGTTGGCGACCACTGGTCTACAACTGTCCACTCAATTTTGTAAATAAAAATAAATAAAAATAAACCGAGCAACCTTTGGAAGAAAAAAACCTTTCTGGTTTCTTAGCAGCTGTCAAAGTGATTCTGAAACCAACTGCATCCAGGCGTAGAGTTTCTGTACCCTCAAATTCCCCTCCCCTCAAAAACCCTGAACTAAACACACAAGCTGGATCTTTCTGTTGTGATTCCACAACATTGTGCAAGCAATCATTTGTCTGCATCGTCTACACAGAGATCCACCCAATTCTGTTAAAAAAAAACAAAAAACTAGCCATCTGGACAAACTTTCTGGTTTCTTAACAGCTGTCAAAGTGATTCCGAAACCATCTGCGGACAAGCTAAGTTCCCACCAACTGAAAGAAGTGAGAGAGTTGAATAGGAAGTTACAGGCATTAGGACTGTAAGGCAGGAATTTCCAACTTGAAGCAACCCCCCAGTTACAGAGTTGGAAAGTATCTTTGGCTGCTAACTTAAATCCAGTCTTCTAATTTAAGGTGGAAATGTCGGATCTATGCACCCAGTGAAAACATGACGGCTTGACACTTCAAATGGTGAACCCACAGCACAAACTCTGAACTGAGTCGCAAATAAGACTCCTAAACGTCTAAATGTTTCAGAGCCTTCAGGTCTCTGTGATGTGGGGCTACCTGAACCATTTTGCTCACACCTGGCCGAACTATAAGCTGCGATTCGATGCATTTCCTCCCTGCTGTCAACTCATAAAAGATTTCTCTGGTCTTTTTAGGGAGGGAGGAGCGAGGGGCAATTTGCAAGCCGAAAGTGCATTCCATAAATGTTTTCAAAGATAGTAACTAGGTGAAACGAACTTTTAGCTGCACAAAATTCTAACTGGGGAGCATGATTGAGGACTCTGAGCTATGGAAGTGTCCCATTGGAGAATATGAATTATGATACACCCAGGGGGTGGAGGGAAAACCAGGGTCAAGGGTGACAATGGATGATGTGTCTCAGAGTCGGCTACACCCAGGCAATGCTGGCATGTTAACTCTCAATAAATCCTTTTTAAGTTTTGGAAGTTTGGCTCGATGCTCATGATTTAAATGGGGTTCATTGCCAGAATCCTGACACCTGCCCTCTTCCACTCCCCAACTTCCTTCCCACCACCCCACCACCCCATGGCCAATTTGGTCTGCAAGCAAGAGGAAAAGAACTCTCGCTAGCTTCTCCAACCTTTCTCTCCACCCAAGAGTTGGTTCTTCCAGTCTTGACGGAAGGCCAACTTTAGAGAAAACTGAACAGAAAACAGCTGGCAGGCAGGGACCCAGGCTGAGTCCACTGACAAAAGGCCACTAGTGCTGAGGACTCTCTGGCCCCCTGATGACACATCTCAGTTCTTCTGCTGAGCTTCTGGAGCTCCTCAACAAGGAGCTGGGCTTGGCCTAGAGAAGGAGGACCATGCCACCTCCTACCCTCACTCACCCTGTAGCGCTCAATGAGCTTGAAGCCCACCACGTACTGGAGCTTCCGGAGACATATCGGACACGGTTCCAGTGGCCGCAACAGGATCTCGTCCAAGCTGAGGGCCCCTTGCATGATGCACTGAAGCCAACGGCAGTTGCCCAAGCCGATCAGGTGACAGATCTCGTGACACGTGACCTTTCCGTGGGAAAAACTTGTCAGAGTATATTCATGAACTGGAACAGAGCTTGGTAACAAGGTCAGCCAATGAATAAGCGTGGCAACTAAGTCAGCCAATGAAGGCTGTTTTGCAAACTGAAACTAGAATTACCCTAGGCTGGAAACTGAAACTAGAAGTAGTCTAGGAGTGGCTCTATATTAAGCTCTGCAGCTCTGCAGCTATGTTGAGCTCTGAGTCTGTCTATTGAAGATGAAACTAAGTTGCTTGCCTGCCTGCCTGCTGAACGAAAGTTAAACTATGTCTGTTTCTGAGCCCCTGAGTTGCTACTGAAGTTACTTGCAACATGTTTCTGTCTGAATTTGCTCCACGTTGGAGAAATCTACAGCTGGTTTGTAAAATCCACTTATCATGTTTATAAAGATGTTAAATGAAGCATCGGCCACCTGTGTCTATTTCTCTGGCGCTAAGTTAACGCTGCAAAAACCCTGAACAAAACTAAAAAACCACGGCTAACTCTTTTCCTTTCTGGTCCCCTTTCTTCCCCACTGCCCGATTCCGCTGCCGTCTGCACGGGCCGCCGGCGAACCACAGCAGCCTTTTGGAACCCACCCTGGCCCGCACGCTCCTCACCTTGCAACACTGGAGCATTTCCAACATGTTGAACAACAAGGTCTGCTTTCTGGCTAGTTCCACTTCTTCGTCACGAGCTTCCTGCTGGCGTGGAGATGGATTGAAAGCCGGGCAAGCCACCTGGGGGAAATCGCTGGAAAATCTGGCAAAGCTGCAGACGCCCACTTCTAACAGAGAGAGGAAACCAGGGGTGAGGAAGGTGGGTTGCATTTCCCGCAGGTGTGTCATCTATGCGCGCCGTCAAGGACAGACTTCCTGTGCCGGGCTGAACCGTCGGTTGGTCCTTGGACCATTTGAAATCCATTTCTAGTGCAACGGTACGGTTTACAAGGTTAATTCCACACACAATTGACTGAAAATGAATCATGGTGGGAAATGAATCATGGTGGGTTTCATTGATAAGGTTTTCAGCTTTTATTCCTTCCAGGACATCTCCAAGGAATAAATAGCGAGGTGGTTATTTTTTTTAAAAAAAAGCAGACTGAAGTTTTGGCTAAGGCTTGATTGGCATTTAAAATCTCAATCCAGGAATAACTTTTTAATATATTGCTGAATTGGTATTTATTAAGGATATTACTTTTTTTTTTCCATCTCTCGAGCGGTGTGATGGCCTAGAAGTGGAACTCTTGCCTCCCAATCAGGAGGCTGTGAGTTTCTCTCTCTGAGCACATTGAGAGTCTATCTGCTGTTAAAAAAAAAACTCCACATTGGTGATAGGAAGGGCACCCGGCCAGTTGCCCCATTCAGCTTCATTCATTCCACCCCACAAAGGATTATGGGGGGAGGGGTCATTAAAAGATGATAATGATTTTGTTTTCATCTCTCATTTCTGCCAGCTTTTTATCCGTGTCTGGTATCAAAAAGGGGAGATGGCGCTAAGCCAGCTGTGCCTCGTTGATATCTCTGCTACACTACAGTTTAGTGCAAAGGGTAGAATTATTCCATAGCAGAAGAAACGGCCGAGATGTCTGGGTGCAAAGTTTAGAACTGAATGTGCTTTTTTTAAAAAAAATCAACGGTTGAAAAACAGATTGGCGGTGGGGGGGGAAAGGTGTGATTTGTCCCTATCTTTTGGATCTGGCTTCATCATCCAATTGACGTTTCCCTGTTGAAGGAGGTTTGGTGGTGGAGAGAATGAACAATAGAAGGGACAAGATAACGGAAGCCAACCAAGTCCCCGGTGGTTTTATTTGTAGAATAAAAACGGATGGAACATCTTGTGAATGAGCTTCTGGGGGTGGGGGGGGGGGGAAGAGTTTGGGAGAGAAGGCGGTGGTATCACTTAAAGGCTCTTGAGGAATTGGGGGCATCGTGGTTATTTCAGGATGGAAACGTTGCTGGTGCTGCCATGGAAAGAGGTCCAGAATGTTCTGCTGCACCATCCATCTCCCAACCCAAAAGAAGACAAGATATCAAGCTCACCTTGGCCCGGCAAGGACTTGCCAAAGGTGAAACTCCATGTCTCACAGGGGTAGAGGTCAACAAGGGTGAGGCCCAGGACACAGAGAGCGTCCATCGGCTTGTTGTTCTTCAGAAAGGTCAAGATGCCGTCTAAAGGAGGAAAAACAGCAAAAAAAAAAAAAAGACAGGATGGAATTATGCCTGAAACATTTGAGGCTTGGATCGGATGTACTGCGGCGCGCTCTCTTTCTTTCATTTTTTTTCTTTCTTTTCCCCAACACAAAGAACAGTCCCTGCCCGCTTTGAGATGAGTCAGACAAGAGGCTGTTTCATACAAGTGGCGGCTTCTTCAAAACGAACGGAAAGACGTTCTAGCAAATGAAAGTTGCAGCACAGTTTGTGCTGTAGTGAACACAACCGGGCCACCGGGGACCACACAGTCTTCCCCATCCTCCTCTTCTCTGCAAGCCCCACTCCCTTCTAGCCCTGGTGATATCATCTAGACAGGTCATGAAATGTCTGCAAGGAAACAACCAAGCTCAGAGAGCACCAAGGATCCCATCGTCCTTGTCCTCCACTCCACAAACTCAAGTCCCTTCTAGCACTGATGATGTCCCTAGTTGGGTAATGAAACATCTACAAAGAAACAACCAAGCTCAAAGAGCTTCAAGGACCCCACAATAGTCATTGTTCCCCTCCTCCTCCTCCTCCTCCTCCTCCTCCTCCTCCTCCTCC
>NW_020769332.1:13627346-13639188 GCF_900518735.1 Pseudonaja textilis
CTTCTTCTTCTTCTTCTTCTTCTTCTTCTTCTTCTTCTTCTTCTTCTCCTCCTCCTCCTCCTCCTCCTCCTCCTCCTCCTCCTCCTCCTCCTTCCTTAATCCTCAACTCCCTGCCTGGCCATTCCGGCCCACACACCCACCCCTCTTTTGGGTACCCAAGCCCCCACTTACTAGCTGGAGACTTAATATAACCCAGAACATCTCCGAGGCTGATATTTTTAGCTTGTGGGTATATAAGGAATTAATCATCAGGGCCATATTTTCGTCGCAGCTCTTCCAGTCGGATAGCAAGAAGCAGAAGGAGAGGAAGTGTGTGTTTTTGTTTAACTCTTCCAGGCCTGGAGAAGACTATATTTAGTGCTCTGTTGCCAGCCTTTTTCTCCTCTTTTCTTCTTGCGTTGTGTCTCAAGGATGTCCTGAAGGTGGTTTTTTTTTTTTTCAAGAGGAAACTGGACTTTTTTTTCTTTTTTCCCTTCGAAGACATTTCACTTCTCCTTTAAGAAGCTTCTTCAGTTCTTGACTGAATGGTGGGGAATGAAAGGATTTATATTCCTTGCAGACAGCTGGTCATTTGCTTCCTTTTAGAGGGTCATTGAGGCCACTCGGAGATTTTTCTGTGTTTTCAGGGTCACCCCGAGTAGTGCAAATGGTTGCTGTAGTCTAATTTTTCTCTGAAAATCCATTCCTACTCTCACACCGTTCTAAGGATGTTCATCACAAATTGTGTAGCTAAAGTCTGTAGAGATTCTCTGTCTTAAGACTGTGCAGGGCTCGGAGAGCCACCAATAACTTCAGAAAGACAAGCAGCAAGGGAAAGCTCTTCATAGGCTTAATTGAACTTCCGGGCATTCAGCCAAGAGCATTTCACAGCTGGTAAAAGTGTGGCAAGCTAGATAAACAATCCACTCGGCGCTTTTGAGGGAGAGCCACTGAGAAAAACCAAATAACAGAGCCACTAGCCTCTGCGGGGATTAATTCCCAAGGAATAAGAATCACGCAACTCACCAGAAACTCCACTAAGGCTCCAAGATCCCTCTCACAGTCACTGCTATTAAGCCTGGTTTCACCCAGTCTTTTATTTAAGTATTAAATGCACAAAATAATAAACAACTTTTTGGTAGATAGATAGATAGATAGATAGATAGATAGATAGATAGATAGATAGATAATTAGGGCAAAGAAGCAACATTGAGTTGGCCACACCCACCCAATCACATGACCACCCAGCCACACCCACCCAGACAGTCATTAGGGCAGAGAGCCCCTTGCTAAAAAAAAAATGAAGCCCACCCTACACATAGTCCTCAACATACGGCCAGAATTGAGCCTGACATGTTGGTCATAAGGCACCGAGGTTTATAAGTGGCATCCTCACATGAGGGGAACTTGATTTTACGCCCATTTTTGCACCCCGTGAAGTGGGTCGCCCCAGTTGTTAAGCCAATCGCACTGTCGTGAGCCTGAAGCCGGTTAAGTCAATTGGCCGTCGGTTGGAAGAGATCATCTCTCCTTGTGGCCTTCTGTCTCTTTGCAGTGCTGGCATCGCAGTGGGCTTCTACGGAAATGGAGAGACCAGCGACGGCATCCATCGAGTAACGTATTCCCTGCGGCATGCCAATCGCACGGTGGCCGGTGTCCAAGACCGGGTGAGTGAGCTGTCCCCGAGGACGAGGGACGGGTCCAGAAGTGATAAACGGCTGTCCTCAGACTCTCATTCCCTTGTCAGTCTGTCCTTGTGTTGTGATCTTGACCTTCAACTAATTCTCAGCAGCCATTAGCAGAAGGAAGTTGGCTTTTTTCAGTCACGCTCCTTTAACTCTCGGTTGTCCTCCCCATGAAGAGAGAGTCCAAGCACGCTAATTTTGTAGACAAGCAATATGCCACGTTCCGGTGTCCCACTTATTGTCAGCTTTGACATTCAGCTGCCACATTTTATTTGAAGGGGGTTGGAGGAGTTGAAAACTTCAAGGTTATGCTGTATGCCGTATTAAGAAATTCCAGTTGCAGTTAATTGGTTCTCGTGATTTACGAAGTGTAGAAGTGGGAGGAGAGAAGGTGGATTCTGTGTAGCGGGCGAAAATAATTTCATTTTGGGAAATGGCTTTAGACATACCAGATCTGTTTTCTAAATAAATCAATTGGAGAGAAAATGTCTCGGAGGGATGGATATCATGGATAATTTCTGGATGTCTTACACTTATATTGTGTGTGGTCCCACCCGTGATCCCCACGCCCTTCCACTGGCGGCCTGTCAATCCAGTCCTTGCAGCCTAGCCACGCCCAGCCACCCCACTCTGTTCGGCACATTCAGCCCTTCCCAGTTCCTCAGCTTCCCAGTGTCTCCAGTAGCCGGCATTCAACGTTTCCAATCAGCAGCTCTCTGACAGCCCGTGGCTTCTCCGACAATCAGCTGTTTCCTAGCAGTCAGCTGGCTCAGGGCTGGGTCCTGGGAACTGCTGAGCGTGCAGCATGGCAGACAGATTCCAACGTGGCTAGCAGCGTGCATGTGCGCGCCTCTCAGCTGGGCATTCCAACCCCGCCTGAATGACGGCCCCAGCCCATTTGGCGGTCCGGGGCTGACGCAATAATAACCCCTCACTTGGTAGATAACATTCCAGGATGGAGAGCGGTCCCCGAAAATGAAGACCCGAGAATGTACATCAAGATATTTGTTTGTGATTGCTAATCCGAGCACCTTCAGGAGGCGGTCCAGGTTCTCGTGGTCCTTCCAGCCCATCATGTATTTGGCAAAGCATGAAAAAGCAAACCAACGGTGGTTGTGTTTGAATAGTGCATGGTGACGCAGGAGAACCACCTTCGCTGGTTCTGTTCATGAAACTCTGAAGTCAGCCACATACAACCATAATCATAGATTAGCGTTGTAGATGAACCTTGGCAAACAAATGAACATTGTTTGAACAGACTAAGAGGGCTGGAAGGGACCTTGGAGGTCTTCTAGTCCAACCCCCTGCTCAAGCAAGAGAACCTATACCCTTTCAGACAAGCGGTTGTCCAGTCTCTTCTTGAAAGCCTCCAGTGATGAAGCACCCACAACTTCTGAAGGCAGGTTGTTCCATTGATTAATTGTCCTCCCGGTTAGGAAATTCCTCCTGAGTTCTAGGTTGCTTCTCTCCTGGATGAGTCTCCATCCGTTGCACAATTCTACCCATTGAAGAAGCCGAGTAAGCCTATTGAATGTTATTTCCTTGAAGCTATCCTCTCTTGAAGCTCATCTTCTTCCACTTGTCCTTCAAAGAATGCTAACCTGAACCTGAATCTATCTGCACCTCCAGGTTTATGACACAGCCATTGCCCTAAACAAAACGGCGGAGCCCAATCTAGGCCACCTGGAGGTAATATTCAGCAAGCAGACGCAGTATCTGCATGTGGTTCAGAAGATCCAGGGGCTTTTGGATGACCTGGTAAGACAAACCACAGAGATTCCTTTCTGGAAGAACCACCAGGTTTCCTTGGAAGAGTTGGCCATTCGTATCGACCTGTACGACTGGTACAGGTGAGTAGAATGTCACCTGGCTTTTATTTTATCTCCATCGGGGCATGGTGGTCCACGAAGATGGTGGACAAATGAGGATGTCGTTGCACGAATGGAGTCACTTTTGGTCTTAACAGTGGTTTGCTGAGGGCGCCGTTGAATGTGCGACCTGTGTGAGCGTATGACCTATGCGTGAATGTGTGTGTGTGTGTGTCAAGGTGATACACAAAACACCTCTTGCCGCTGACAGCTTGACAGAGAAACTAAGGGAAGGGGGAGGAGTGTGATTGTGTGGAAGAGAAGAAATCTAAAAATCTCGCAAGCCCAAGGTCACGAGCTGAAGACTTTCCAAAGGTGCAGACCGTTTTCCCCAAAATAAAATGGCGGACAATGGACACTGTTTGGCCCCAGTGGGGGGGGGACGGGGGGAGGAAAAGAGGGTTGCATTATACTGGGGTTCACACTAAAACCTCAGAATTGGCTTTGCTTCTTCTGTGGATCTGTCAGTAAAGTTTTATTCCTGGTAATAAAAAAAACATCCCAGGAGTTTCTTTGGCTGAGGATGCCAACAGGACAGTGTGAGGCATAAAAAAATGTGGCTTCTTATGTAACCTACAGGCCAAGATAGTTGGTTTTCTTTTCCTTGGGGTGGAAAATGTTTGGGAACATTGATTAAAAAAATAATCATTAAGATCTGCATTGCCTTGAAAATGATGCTAAAACAGATAGTTTGAAAGCACATCAAATTTTTGGACCAGTGTAACGGCGTTGACTTCTCAAAAGCCGAAGATAATTATGTACTGACTCCAGAAATCCATGGTCCTATGACTTCCTTGCCTACAACCTTTTTACATACAGTTTTATGTCTTAACCATCGATGTACTGGTTTCGCCATAGGTGGTTGGGTTATCTGGGCCTGCTTATGTTCCATGTGGTGATATGTTTGCTGGTGCTGTTTGGACTGATCCGAAACTCCAAGGCCATTCTCATTGGGTAAGTCAGGAAAAGAAACTTAAAGGTCCTTAAAATCAATTATTCTTCCATTGTACAAGATGGTCTTTATTTGGGAAGGTTATTTTAGAAGAAATGCAGGAAGATCGTTTGCTGCCGTGATAACTTTCTAGTGTGCACTGCCAGAGATTTAAACGATGTAATATTTGCAAACTTCCTGTTCTTGTTTTGATAGAGGGGTTGTAGGCTAAGGTAATAAACCTATTTAATATGTCCAAGATTGCAGACTACAGGTCATAAGTCATTGGACGCTGATCAATTGAAGCTGGGAATCTCCAAACCTGCCAACTTTTAAGGCTTTGGGACTTAAATTCCCAGAATTCCCCACGGCTGGCTGGGGAATTCTGGGAGTTGAAGTCCGCAAGTCTTAAAGTTGGCAAGTTTGGAGAGCCCTGATTTGAAGGATAACATAGTTGTATTCCAAGAACATCCAAGTTGTGTCAGTTTCTAGCTTTATAAGTCTAGGAAGGAGGAGCTGAGCTTGGCTCTCTCTTTAGAATTGAGCTTTTAATGAAGGCAGGGCTGTAAATTGAGCATTTCAGAGTATAAATTTATTGCAGTAAATATTACATTCCATGGCACCAAATGGACAAATGGCTAAATGAATTTAGGCAGCGGAACTGCTAAAGGAAGCAAGAGGTACCTTTGATGTGTGTTTAGGTAAGGTGCAGTGCCTTGTATATTGTCCTCATTCAAAAAATAATAACAATCCATGGAAATTCTCCGTTTGATTTCCAGTATCCAGGGGGGGGGAAAAAGGAGTATGAGGTTTTCTTAATATAGCCAGCCATGCAAATTGTCATCTTAGTGAAACGGCTTTGCTTTGACCAGTGGAGATCTTCTTTCCACTTGCTCTGGAAAGAGATTTGACTTCGGTTGTGCCTTGAGAGACCACAAAATGATTGTGTGACAGTTGCAGGATTCATAAAAGCTCTTTCCCCCAGTTGGCAGCCCAGCCTTTACCGCATCATTTCAGCTGACCTGATTCCAAATGTTTGGTTCAAAAGTGCTGAAAGATCCTCCTCCTCTTTGGCCAAGGCTGGGAGACTTTGACGTCGGGATTCTGGCCATCTGAGCGTCATGGATCCAGAAAATCTGAAGGCCACAAAAGATATTCCTTGTTTGGTTGAGGAGCAGAGTAGGAGGTTGGGATTCTCACAGCTTCTGCCAGATAACTGAAGTTTCTGTTTCTGGGGCTGATAAGGAGTGTTGCCTTAAGAATGCAGGGCGTTGTTCACCGTGGGTGATTCTTTCTTTTTGGCCCCAATCCGTTTGAACTCTGAATTACAATCGACAGGGAAGATTAAGCCATCAGAACTGGAGCCAACATGTGTCTGGCCGTTGACTCTGTTTCTTTTTCTTCTGCAGTGTGTGTCTTCTTGGGGTGCTGGCCCTCACTGTGAGCTGGGGGTCCCTGGGGCTTGAACTGGCGGTGGCTGTGGTGAGTATTTTAATTTCCCCAGGGAAAAAAAGCAGCTCTCCCTGTGCTGGTAGATGTTGAGGCCAAGAATTAGCTTACTGGCATGACTTGTCTCCAAGTAACCAGACAAAATGTGTTAACCCGGGGCGTGGCCCAAAGGCAACACAATCAAATAAGCACTAAGAGTCCCTTTATTATCTCCAACTTTGCCCTCAGTGTCCAGGTTACCTTCTGGCTGGAGAAAAAACTCCCCCAGGAACAGCCTTTAAGTGGAGGAAATTCAGTCTGAAAATAAAGTACATACAAACTGTAACTTAAAATCCAAACAAACCACGCTGCAGTAATTAGCTTGACAGGGTAGGAGAAGGAATTGCAGGCTTGAAAGGCCAACAAAACGCACACGACCATAAAAGATAACTCACAAATTTGTTCCCAACAACTTGCTGTGCGCAACTTTCCTTTTTCAACACTGTTTTCTCAGCTGCAGCTAATGAAGGGAATCAGGGCCCTTTCCTCCCTTGTAAGCCACACAACTCACGTTGCTCCCTTCTCCATTCCTCCCTGCGTGCCCTAGGACGAAGTGGGGGTGGGCCTGGGTCTTCCTCTGAACTCCCTCTCCCTTGTTCTACCTCTCCCCTCCTCTGCCCAGCCGGACTTTGCCCTTCCCCAGTTTCTTCCACAGTCAATGGAGCCACACTCCCACTTCCTGTCAGCTGCTTGGACTCCCCCTCCGAATCAGATTCCGACAGGGGCATGACACTACCTGTAGGGCAGGTTTCAGATTTGGGGATGGAGAAAGGGCCATGGGTAGTGGTGGGGTTTCAAATTTTTTTACTTCCGGTTCTGTGGGCGTGGCTCAGTGGGCATGGTGTGGCTAGGTGGGGGTGGCTTTATGGGGGTGGCATGGGAAGGTTACCACAAAATCCCCATTCCTTCCCCATCCCGCTAACCTGCTTTCCAGCTCCGTTCTCCTGTGCAGGGCAACCCAAGGAGACCCAGCCAATCAGCTGGGACTCAATGGGAGGCAGAGAAGAGATGGGCTTGGCAGGGCCAGTCAGAGGCGGGATTGGCCGGTTCTCCAAACTACTCCAAATTCCCGCTACCGGTTCTCTATGGCCGGTCAGAACTGGCTGAATACCACCTCTGAGCGGACAGGTTTTTCACCAAAATCCTGCCTTCCATTTTGCAGCTTGTCTTACTCTTCACAACTCCCCAGACTCACAAGTGTGGCTAGGATAGGATAGGATAGGATAGGATAGGATAGGATAGGATAGGATAGGATTATAATTATAATTATAATTATAATTATAGAATCATAGAATCACAGAATTACAGAATTATAGAATTATAGAATTACAGAATTATAGAATCACAGAATTACAGAATTATTAAATAGAATATGGATTCCTCCTTCCTGTTTGCTCTTTTTCCACGGGGAACTCCAGAGGGTTTTGCCGGGTGCGTGGGCTGAAAAGGGACTTTTGTGAGTTACCTGGGGTTCCCTTTGCTCTTTTAGGGTTCCAGCGACTTTTGCATTAACCCAAATGCTTTCGTGTCCAGAACGGTGGAATCTTACCAAGTGCTGAATGCAGGTATGAGTTGTTGCTGATAAAGAAATCCTAAGAAACGGGCGGCTTTGGGATTTTAAGAGACCTGGACAGACATTGGAAGGTGGTTTTGCACGAAGTCAAAAAGTAGAGGACTGGGTGAAGAAAGAGAACGATGTTACAGGCCAGAGAGTGAGTTTCTCAAAAGACCATGATGAACGATGAACGGTTGTAGGAACTGGGCCTGTCTAGTCTAGTGAAGAGAAGGACCAGGGTGACAGGATAGCGGTCTTCCAATATTTGAGGGGCTCCCCCAGAGAGGAGGAAGGGGTCATGCTGTTTTCCAAGGCACTCGAAGGCCAGACAAGGAATAATAGATGGAAACTGAACAAGGAGAGATTCAATCTGGAAATAAGGAGAAATTTTTCTGACAGTGTGAACAATTGACCCATGGAACAGAAGTTGCCTTCAGAAGTTGTGGGAGCTTCATCCCTGGAAGGTTTCAAGAAGAGATTGAACTACCATGGGTCAGAAAAAGTGCAGGGTCTCCTGCTTTGGGGGGGCGGGGGGGTTGGACTAGATGACCTCCAAGTCTGTTAATTGTATCTGACCAAGGATTGCAGGGAGTAGGGGAGGATTGTGACATGTTCGTTTGTTTCTTGCAACTTGAAATGTTTGGAAAGTGGTGATCATACGACCCCAGGATGCTGCAAGCAGCATAAATACGTGCCGATTGCCAAGCTCCTGACAGGGATTATATGACCTGAGCCATTGTAAGGTTGCAAGTCCCTTTTTTCAATGCCATTGTCCCTTCTAACCGTTGCTACACGAATGGTTGTAAGTGGAGAACTAGCAGTATCCAGAAATATGCTTTGGATGTTTAATGACAAGTATTTCTTTGCATGAAAACTCAATTAATGTGTAAGTTTTGTGCCGACGTAGGCCTTTCCTGCTTCTACTTCTTGTTGGGCAAATTCTGAGTTTTTGAATTTGGGAAGGAAGAAGTGAAAGCAGCTGTTTCAAGTTCCCCCCAACAAAACGAACCATCGGTATCTTAAAGAGGCGTTTTGAGTTTCAGCCAACCGTAGCTCTCCATTTGCAAGCCTCTTTCAAAGAAATCACGTGGATGCAGACTTTGCAAAGCCAACAAAAGACAAGAAGGGAAGATCTAATGCTAACCATGAGTTTTGGCCAACTTCCAAGCCTGTGGTTTTGGGTTGTTGTTTTGTCTTCTTTCTTAAGAAGGGCGATGTCTTGAAATTCACACTTGTATTGTCTTAGTTCAGGGGTCTTCAGACTTGACAGCTTTAAGACTTGTGGACTTCAACTCCCAGAATTCCTCCTCCTCCTCCTCCTCCAGTCATGATAGCTCAGGAATTGTGGGAGTTGAAGACCACAAATCTTAAACTTGCCAAGTTTAAGGACCCTTGATTTTTCCTTCCTCTCTCTCTCTCTCTCTCTCTCTCTCTCTCTCCTATCTCTCTCTCTCTCTATTCTATCTACTCTTGTCTTAATTCCTCATGCTTTAGTTCAGGGGTATCCAAGCTTGGCGAATTTTAAGACTTTGTAGACTTCCAACTCCCAAGGAATTCTGGGGAAGACCTGTGGACTTCAACTCCCCCCCCCCCTTTTTTTTTTTGTCTGTGGGATTCTGGGAGTTGAAGTCCACAAGTCTCAAAGTTGCCTGAGCTTGGAAACCACATTTTAGTGACTTTTTATCTGCTGATGATCCTAAAAGACATTTTGAAAAATGTGGGTTGCAAAAAAAAAAAAAAAAGGGCCTACTCAGAGATGGATGATTATTTCTGTCTTCTTCAAAAGAGAAGGAATGGTGGAGTAAGAGGAGGAGAGGGAGAAGGGGAGTGAGACAGAGAAGGAGAAGGAATGATAGAAGAGGAGGAGGAGGAGGAGGAAAGAGAAGGAGGGGGAGGAGAAGGAAAGGGAGAAGGAGAGGGAGAAGAAAGGTGGAAAAAAAGGAGGAGGATGTGAAGGAGGAGGAGGAAAGATAAGGTGAGGGAGAAGGGGAGTGAGACAGAGAAGGAGAAGAAATCATGGAGGAGGAGGAGGAAAGAGAAGGAGAAGGAGGAGAAGGAAAGGGAGGGAGAGGGAGAAGAAAGGTGGAAAAAAAGGAGGAGGAGGTGAAGGAGGAGGAGGAAAGAGGAGAGGGAGAAGGGGAGGGAGACAGAGAAGGAGAAGGAATGATGGAGGAGGAGGTGAAAAGAGGAGAAGGAGAGGGAGAAGAAGGATGTGGTAGAGGAGAAGGAGGGGAAGAAGGAGAAGAGGAAGAATGCGACTTCCTTTTCTCACAAGCTTCTATTTTTATCTGTCTGCATGCATGAGGCTAAATTCCAAGAAACTGCAACCTGCCCAGGTTTTCATCACGAAGCTTCTCTTCCTTAGAACACCCCAAGTTCTCTCTGATAAGAAGGACAAAAACACAGTTGGTGGAAATATAATTCAAAGAGCCCATCGCCGCCACCTTGGACTTGGGCTTTATCGTTATCAGATGAAGGGAGGTGTGAAACCCCCCCGCCCCCCGTGGGGCTCATTATTTTGGCACATTGATCGTGGCTCTTTGCACCTTTTCGGGAGAGAAAAATGGACATCGCTCCCGAATTGGTAGCACGTCAATATGCTTGGGAGGGCGCTGACTTTTCATGCTTGCCTTACCCTTGATAAAATACGTGGGAAATGTTTGAAATGCCGTTTTGTGAAGTATTCCGCGGCAGGTTGTCCACAACAGAAAATTCACTCACTTCTTCAAGAGTAGCCTAATGTAACCAGGTTACCTACAAGCCTTGATTGATGATGGTCTTGTTGATCTTTTTTTGATAGACACTTTGAACTATTACCTGGTCTGTAGTGCTGGCTACCCCAATCCATTTCAGCAGGTGAGTGTCTTCAGGTTACACGCTTGGCATATGGCATCCAATTTTGGTCACCATGCTATAAGAAAGATGTCGAGACTCTAGAAAGAGGGCGGAGAAGAGCAACCAAGATGGTGAGGGGACCGGAGACTAAAACATATTGCAGGGATTTGATTACGTCCTGTGTAATGAAAAGAAAGACTAGGGCTGTCATGATAGCAGTCTGCCAATATTTGAAGTCAAGCTATTCTCCAAAGCATCTGTAAGGCAGGACAAGAAGCAACGGATGGAGAGCGAAGCAACCAAGAAATAAGGAGATATTTTCTGATAGTGAGAACGATTAATTAAAGGAAGGGCTTTCCTCTAGAAGTTATGGGTGCTCCCATCCCTGGAGGTTTTGAAGAAGAGACTGGGTAACCAGAAATGATTTAGGAGATCTTGCTCAAGTAGAGGGTTGGATATGAAGACGTCCAAGGTCCATTCCAACGCTGGTCATTTGTTAATCTGAGATGCTTTCATTAAGCTGTGCTTTGACATAGCAATATCACTAGCAAGAACACTGTGACTCTATATATTGCTTCCCGGTGCTTTTACAGCCCTCTCTTGAGCTGTTTACAGAGCCAGCCTCTTGCCCACAACAGTCTTGAGTCCTCATTTTACGCACCTTGGAAGGAGGGAAGGCTGAGTCAACCTTAAGCCAGTCAGGATCGAACTGCGGGCAGTCAAGCAGAATTAGCCTGCAGTTCTGCATTCTAACCACTGCACTCTTCATAACCGGAAGTCTTTGCAGAAGCCCACACGGCTGCCGTTCTCCTAAATGCCAGAGCAGTTGTGTGTGTGTGTGTGTGTGTGTGTGTGTGTGTTTTAATCTTATCAAAAGGAACATCCTGCCAGCTGGAATGAAAGTGATGGGTAACAGAAGGGTTGGCTGTCAAAAGGAATGCCATACTAGTATGATGAGATAAAAGGCAAGGCAAGGGAGTGGGCCCTGCAAATTAAGTGGAAGCTTTTGAGGTGGTTGCACAGCTGTCTTCCTTGGCAGGACACCATAAAAAAACACCCTCTTTGACTCTGCTCAAAAACTCTCCCAATCTTCTTGTTGGATGAAAGATCTAAGAGGCAGGTAAATAGGAAGAATAAAAACCATTTCTAAGGATCGATTAGAGCTTCTATTCAGGGACAGATGCTTGGCTGGGTTGCAATCCCTAGAGGTGGGTGAGAAGGGCCTGGTTTCTGCTTTGTTTCCGGAGGAGAATTTGGAACCCCAAGTTCTCCTTCTTGTATTTTGGGTCTGATGAGTCTAACTTGCAAAACCTGATGTTTTCTGGAACAGTTAATAATACGCGGTCGCTGATGTTGCGAGAATTTAGGAGAACAGCGTTGTAATGTATCCAGTGTGTGCAGGCATGAATCAATAGAAGAAGGGAGTATTTGTAGTTGTGGGAGTATGTGTATCTGTGGTTTTCTTGCAGACGTTTCATGACCCAACTAGGGAATATTATCA
>NW_020769332.1:13639198-13667202 GCF_900518735.1 Pseudonaja textilis
TTGCAGACGTTTCATGACCCAACTAGGGAATATTATCAGTGCTAGAAGGGAGTGGGTTTGCAGAGTGGAGGAGGAAGGGAAGAACTATGGGTCCTTGGTGCTCTCTGAATTCAGCTGTTTTCTTGCAGACGTTCCATGATCCAATGAGGTAACATCATCAGTGCTAGAAGGAAGTAGGGGCGAAGTTCTAGCCTTGATGATGTTAACCTCGTTGGGTCATGAAACGTCTGCAAGAAAGCCACCACGCTCAGTGAGCTCCAAGGACTTGCAGAGACTAACCGGATTTGACTTGAAAGACCGAAATGATATTTCTTCTGTTTGAACAGAAGCTGTCAGGGAGCCACAAAGCTCTGGTCGAAATGCAGGATGACGTTTTGGAGCTGTTGAAGTTGGCGGTTAAGGAACATCCTACCTCTAAGGTAACGCTGGATCCAGTCTTCGTTCGCTTCCATGTTTCATTTTCGCGCCATCATCTCGCTAGGAAAAAGCCAGCAACGATGCTAAGCTTCTTCCTGTCCCCTCAACTCACAGGAGCACCTGATTCGAATCCAAGCCGTGCTGAACTCCACGGAGGTCAACTTGCAACATTTGACCGCTTTGGTTGACTGTCGAAGTCTTCATTTGGTGAGTCTTGCCGGAAGGATGTGGGGAACGTGAGGTTGAGGTGTCTCTCAACCTCGCCGGCTTTAAGATGGGTGGGCTTCAACTCCCAGAATTCCCCAGCCAGCCAGGCTGGCTGGGGAATTCTGGGAGTTGAAGTCCACCGACTTTCCAGTTACCGATGTAGGGCACGGGTGGCTGCAGAGCTGCGTTTGAAGGACATCAAGAAATGGGCGTTGGGAGCTGAAGAGCATGTTGACTGGAGAAGGTCAACCAAGACCATTTACAGTTCTGCTTTCATGAAAAACAAAAAACCAACCCACCAAAGTCTTGAACCATGATAAGACAGCATGTACCTCATGGAAGGACGCCAGCTGGTTCCTCCTCTTCTGAACATCCTCCTTCAACAGAGGAACCGAAACCTCTTTTGTGGTCGGTCTTATCTCCTGCAACCAGTCTGGTGGCCTTCAAAAAAATAGTCCCCCGTCCCCGCCCTCAGCCAACCATGTCTTTCTTCTCCTCTTCCTTGTCCGTGGAGAACTCCGCTCTGCAGGATTGGAGGAGGAAGCTGTGGAGAAGCAGAAGCTTGGGAGGAGAGGACCATCGTAGCCTAACCCAGACACGTCCGCGTTCAAAGTCTTGAAGGAAACGATGTCGGGATGCCTTGGGCATGTTCTGTTCTGACAAGTCCTCTAAGATCTTGATGTTGTTATCGAGAGGTTGCCTGGGAGGAAAACCAAGAGTGGGATCAGCGATGCGGTTTTTAACCTCCTCGTTGCCAGGCAACGGCTCCTTTACGCGATAAAGTGGCATTATCTCTGGATTTTCAGGAGAACGAAGAAGCCCTTCAAAGGGACCAGAAGTGGCTACATAACCACACACTTCTTCTTCTTCTTCTTCTTCCTCCTCCTCCTCCTCCCTTTCCTTCTTCCTCTTCTTCTTCTTCTTCCTCCTCCTCCTCCGCTTCTTCCTCTTCCTCCTCTTCTTTTTCCTCCTCCTCCTCCTCTTCTTCTTCCTCTTCTTCCTCCTCCTCTTCTTCTTCTTCCTCCTCCTCCTCCTCTTCTTCCTCTTCCTCTTCTTCCTCCTCCTCCTCTTCCTCTTCTTCCTCCTCCTCCTCTTTTTCCTCCTCCTCCTCCTCTTCATCCTTCTTCCTCCTCTTCTTCCTCCTCCTCCTCTTCTTCCTCCTCCTCTTCTTCCTCTTCCTCTTCTTCCTCCTCCTTTTCTTCCTCTCCCCCTCCTCGTCCTCTTCTTCTTAATGCAAATTTTTAATTTTAATAGCATGTAAACATTCCCATTTCAACTGAACAGTAATGTGGTCTGAGTTCAAATAGTTTTAGGAAATCCTCATCAAAATGTTTACCACCATATTCATTATATTGATATTCATTACAATAGTAGTAACAATAACAATATTATTTGCTGAACCAGTTCATCATACCTTCCTCATGTCACTGAACCGTCATAAATGCGAGTTCATTGCCAAGCGTTTGAATTTCGATCACGGGCAGCGACGGTCGTTAAGTGTGAAAAAACAGTCGCAAGTCACTTTTCACGGTGCCCTTGTCGCTTTGAATGGTCACTAAGCAGGACCATTGTAATCCGAGGGCTCCCTGTGATGTATTTACATCTCCTTTTAGGATTATGTCCAAGCTCTGACTGGCTTCTGTTATGATGGTGTAGAAGGACTCATCTACCTGGTGCTGTTCTCCTTTGTGACGGCCCTGATGTTCAGCTCCATTGTGTGTAGCGTCCCACACACCTGGCAGCAGAAGAGGTAGGTGTGCAAAAAAAATAAAAGTGTGTGTGTGTGAGAGAGAGAGAGAGAGACAGACAGACAGACAGCGTCCCGTGTTATGAAGGATTCGTGAATGCTGGTTTTGTAGGTTTAATCTACTTACTGAACTATCCTAACTGACCACATCCATAGATATAAAAAGCGAAATGCCCCTCATGCATCATCACAAAATCTCCAGGACCGTAAAGTCTACAAACTTGAAATTTGTCCCCTATGTTCCTCTTGGCTTCTAGGGGCTCACTAAGAAAGGATTTTTCAAAATGACCATCAGAGCTTTAATATTTCTTATATTAATATTATTATTAACACGCTCTGATGCTCAGGAGTTCTACTCCCCCTCTGCACCTGAAAAGAAATCTCTTCCAAATGCAAAACACAAGCAGAGGAGAGAAGTTTCAGTTTTAGTTTCACAGCACCAAGCAGCTTTAGTACAGAAACTGTTGAGCTAAGCCACGCCCAGGCTCCTTGCTGTCTCCTCCTTGCTCACACAGCAAATACCCTTTCAGTTTCCAAACAGGCCTCAACTCTCTCACACACTGGCCAGGTGAATACCGATGGATGCTGGTAGGCGGCGGCAGATATTTTTTTCCCCTTATTTTCCTCCCCCCCCAAAACTAAGCCTGACCACCTAGTTTCGTAGCGAAGCACAGGTATCGAGCTAGTGGATGATATGTTTTATCATCCTTTTCCTGATCTCTGCAGGTTGGGGGGAAAAAAGAAAAGGACATTTAAATAGAAATAACAAAAGTTTAAGGAGGAATGAATGAGTCCCAAGGAAGGCCAAGATGGTTGTGTTGCACTCACAATTTTTTTTTTTTAAAAAAACCCCTCCTCTTCCCCGGATTAGGGAGGAGTCCGCGTGTGTTTAAAAAGGGCCCGGACTTCAATCGTACAATCGCAGCTGCCTTCTTGACTGCTTTAGCTTCTTGACTGCACGCCCTAATTGCCGTTTTGTGTGATGGATGTGTCACCCTTGACTCACAACTTTGCCTTCTACAGCAACGGTGGACTGCCCCCTTGTGGCCTTGGTTGCCATTGTGTCCAGAATCCAGAACTTTTTTTTTTTTTTTTTGGTATGTTCCTTAAATAACAGGGGAAAAAAACAAAAAACGACGGGAACAGAGCGGGGAAGGGACCTTGGAGGTCATCTAGTCCAACCCGCTGCTCAGGAAAGGAACCCTCTACCAAATGGTTGTCCAACTTCTTCTTTAAAAATTGCAGTGTTGGAGCAAACCACAACTTCTGGAAGCCACTTCCGTTCCATTGATTGATTGACAGGGTAACAGAATGACAGACTTGGAAGGGACCAAGTTTGAAATATACAACACCAGACTTGGAAGGGACAAGGGACCTTGGAGGTCTTCTAGTCCAACCCCCTGTTCAGAATAACAGAATACCAAAGTTGGAAGGGACCTTGGAGGTCTTCTAGTCCAACCCCCTGTACCACATTTCAGACAAGTGGTGGTCCAATCTCTTCTTAAAAGCCTCCAGTGATGGAGCAACGCACAACTTCTGAAGGCAAGCGGTTCTACCGGTTAATTGCTTTCACCGTCAGGATGTTTTCCCCCCCATTTCTTCTCCACCAGGAACACCGAAGAGGATGGAGAGGAAGAATCGACGGCCCAAGGGAGCCGGCAAACTCATGACAACTTGTACCGAGTCCACATGCCAAGTCTCTACAGCTGTGGGAGCAGTTACGGCAGCGAAACCAGCATCCCGGCAGCTGCACATACCGTCAGCAATGCGCCCGTCACGGAATACATGTGAGTGGGAGCATGTGGGGTTTGGCAGCTGAGGTCCCAGCCTTAGAAAGTGGCATCTGGCTGGGGTTGACCCCCAATGCAGCATGCAGAGCAAATGAACCGCATCAGAAGACCCCCCGATTCCCGCCGGTTAGCATCTTTCTCGATCCAGATCGGGGGTGCCCAACCTTGGCACTTTCTAAGACCTGCGGACTTCATGCTGGCTGGGGAATTCTGGGAGTTGAAGTCCACAGAGGTTCTTAAAAGTTGCCATGGTTGGACACCCCGATCTAAATTATTCTGAGTGGTTTGCGGATCCTCAGAATCCTCAGCCTCATTTGTGGCTGCCACCGTCCACCGACTCCAAAAAAATAGGACAAGAACATCAGCGGATATTAGGTGTGTCAGTTTTGGAAGCCATATTAGCACCAGGATCTTCCGTGCTGCCACAATCTTGAGTCTGGGAAGTTGGGAGGGGGGAATTTCATGGAGCGTATATGGTTAGACATAATAGCATTCTTCTTCAGAGTCAAGGTCATGTTATTTCTGCACCTGGGTGAGGAGTGGTTGAAGGGATGTCTCAGGTTGGAATGGATGGTGGATTGGGGCATGTGATGGAATGATGGGTTTAAGGGGGCAGATTTTTAATATTTTACTTATTGGAGGGAACCTTTCAGATTCGGGTTTTCCCAGAGAATCATTCAAACTCCCAGAATATCATTGGGCTCCAGCTACCAGCCCTGGACGACATTTTCGCGTCTTGTTGTTTGAGGAAGATGCACAACATCCTCAAAGACTCTTCCCATCCTGCTCACAATCTTTGTGAACTGCTGCCTTCTGGCAGAAGATACAGAACCATTAAAACTCAGATCACACGTTTTTGATCCCAGAGCTATAATTGTCCTTTTAACAATGAACTTAAAGACCACCATCAGTGAGCTGTTGGACAGGGTTACTCGGTCTGTTGTGTGGATGCTTGTGTGTTTTTAGCGGGTGGGGAACCTTGGGTAGGGTGTGTGTGTTTGGGGATTGTCGTGTGTGTATGCATGTTGAATCTGGTCTCTGGGTGTTATGTGAATTTCGTTATATGTGTATACTGTGTATATATGTACGATGACAATAAAGTATTAAAAATTATTTAAAAAAATAAATAAAGAGATTTTGTATATCATCACATCTCCAAGTTCTCAATATATATATTTTTTTACTTTTGACCCCAGGACCCAGAATGCCAATTTCCAGAATCCCCGTTGCGAGAACACCCCTTTGATCGGCCGCGAATCCCCTCCTCCTTCTGTAAGTTCTGGTCTTCCTTTTTTGAAAGGGTAAAGCCACAATTTGCTCTGAAGATCTTGACAAAGAGCTGCGGGGGTCCTTCTCACCCCCAGTCACAAATCCATCGAAGAGACAAGCCCACCCGCCCAATTCTCCTCATTAAGTATGGAGTCTTATGGCGGGGCAGGCTGGCATTAAGTCACCTGCAAAAACACACCCAGAAAACATACATTATTGTGACAACAGGGCATCAGGGAGTTGTGGACCACGAGCAAACTCCTGCAGAGGTCTCATATCCTGGAAAGAGATGGTAATGGTTGACCATGGGTCATTAGGGTCAGTGGTGGGATTCTGCCGGTTCCTACTGATTCAGGTGAACCGGTAGTTCCGGTGATCACTTCGCCCCATCCACCTGCCCCTGCGCACTCACCGAACCGGTTGTTGCACCGGTTGAATCACACCCTGATTATGGTGACACCAAAATCCACCTTGAAGGAAAGATACCAATGTGTTCTGTTCTCAATTTGGGTCTTTAATATTCATAATTTCCTTCTTTGGGAGGGAAGGGAGAATCTGATTTCCAGAAAGAAAACTATGCATTTTATGGAAGAATCTCTTTGAACAAGAAGCTATTTTATATTTTTTAAAAAAAAAAAATCCTGGGTTTATTTCTTTAATTTCCTGAGTTGCAATCTTACATCTCGATTTATTCTAGTCTGTGTATTGCTGGTCTCGATACAATAGTCTTCTGCCAGCATGGAATATCTTCAAAGGGATCGGTTATATTTTATGTCTTCAGTATATTAAAAGAACAAAAAACAGTGTTTTTTTTAAAGGGAAAAAATGGCTGGTCTTGTAGAAGAGATTTTAGCGTTGTTAAGAGAAAACAGATGCTTATACCAGCATTTGAAGCCGTAATTAGAAATATGTGTAGTTATTCCAAAATGTTTTGATTTCAGAAAGATTCAAGCTGTTAGATTTTTAGAGCAAATTCTTTTGGGGGGAAAATGTTTATTCTTCTGACTATGCATCTGGTGATGGAATCTGTTGCTTACAGGTGTTTGGACACCTTCAATACAACCTATTATTAAGTATCACGGTTCCTTATGGGCAGAACATAGTGGTAGAGTTTTTTTCTACTTTTTTCCTTTGACAAAAAACCTAATTCTCAGAAGATTGAAAAGAAGCAGTTGTGGCCTTCAAGATATCTCTAGCAGTGTTGTGTTCTAGATCTGGAAGGGTAGAGATCTGGATTTCAAAAGACAAAGGAGCTTCAATTTGATATAATGGGAACGCCGTGTCTTAGTTCAGGACCTGGAATGTAGAGTTACATTTGGTGTCCTACCTCAACATTGAACAAGGCAGGCACTGCCACCAGGATAGAAGGTGTAACACCAGCATGTTTGGGTTTTATCTTAGGAGTTAGGATGGTCCATGCTTTGGAAGTTGAGGGGAAGAGCACTCACTGCTTATAAAAATGGAAATGTCCAGCCAACACCAACTTGGATTTGGGTCCAATTCTCTGGGTTTTGGGGCAGTCTTAGCCAACTCTGATCTCATCAGAGACCTGGTGGGACATGGTTTGGCCAAGTCACCCCATGATTACTCTTGACAAGGCTACTTTCCACAAGGCAAAGGGTTGCCTACTAAGAAAGGAGATTCCAGTCCCATTTTTTTAATGGTGTCTACCTGTTTCACACCACTCTACCTTGTCAAGAGTAATCAACGGGTGACTTGGCCAAACCATGTCCCGCCAGAGTCTCTGATGAGATCAGAGTTGGCTAAGGCTGCCCCAAAACCCAGAGAACTGGACTCAGATCCAAGTTGGTGTTGGCTGACAACAATCCCAAGTCATGAGAGGGCTCTGAACCAAAGCAGAATCCAGTAGTGCTCTCAAGATTCGTTCCTTTTGGGCTCAACACTGGTAGAAACCGAGTCAACTTCTCCAGTAGGGCAAGAGTTGTCTTCTTCATCGTTTGTCTCTCTCTCTCTCTCTTTTTTTTTTTTTGTCTCCCCGAGTCATCCCTTCTTTCGTTTCCCTCCCCTCCCTGGCTCCGAGGTCTGTTCTCCCAAGGATGACCCCCCCCATCCAATCATTGACATCCCTACCACAACGGTTCACATGCTTGCAGTTTGTGGTGTGTTTTTTTTTCATGCACGTTGAGGCTGCACTCTTCTCTCTCTCTCTCTTTTTCTCTCTCTCTTTTCCTGCATCATCACAGTTGTATTTGGCTGCCATGGACAGTAGCAGCCATATGAGCTGGCAGTTTAAGCCCTCGGACAGTGCTCGGACGTACTGGTAGCAGCGCCCGCACAAACGGAACAGGTACTGAAACGAAGGTCCTTCTCGCTGAACGCCCCACTCACCCACCCGATCCTGCCATCCTGCACTTAAGGCCCGAGACTCCACGTATCCTCTCCCTGCACTTCCCCCACCCCCGTCCTTCTCCCAACCAGGCTCCCTCTACGCCCCGCTCCTCCGTCGCGGAGGCACCTCCATCTTTTCATGGCGACGCTTTCCGGCAATCCTCGTAGGCTGTCAGGATTTCAACAATTATTCCCGTTAAATCATGAGTCTCCAGCCAAACTCCCAAAACAGAGCCTCCCCACCCCAGGAAGTTTCGGAATCGAGAAAGGACCTCTCTCTTTAGCGCTTCTGGGAACGTCAAGATGGAGACCGCCACCAAGGATCTGAAACCAGATTGGATAGGCATGTCCTTCTTTCGAATTCCCCCATCCCACCCAGTGGAGTTTTAGCTAGCTGAGCTCACTGAAACATACACAGATAAGCAGATCTCTCTCGCCAAACCCGTTTTTTTTTGTCTCCCTCCATTTCTCTTTCCCTTCGTGTCGCAGTTTCTGTGTTTTGGGGGGGTTGGTTGGTTGGTTTTTAAGAAAATGGATGGCGTGTCTGTAGCTGCCCATCTCGTAACAAGAGATTCTGCACAGCGTGCAAAGCTGAAAAACGACCCCTGTTAAACCAGGACCCCAGGATGCCGGAGCGGGTGCCGTGAAGTTGCTAACCGAAGCGCCTCCGGACAGATTGTCAACCCAGAGGCCTTGAGATTCAGCCAGCTGAGTTGAAATCCCCTCTTTTTGTTTGCAAGCAGAGTTTCATAAGCTTCGAAACAGCTTTTTCCGGCCACCTGATTTGGCTGTGGGCGAGCCAGCTTCACGTGCGGCAACGTTGAGATATTGCTGCTTGTCATTTTGAATCTCATCCCTAGGTTAAACTGGGATAGAGTTTAATCAGGCTCAGGTTTCACCCCACCGCACCCGCTTTAAAGAAACTAGCTAACCTATTGGCAAAGTTAACCTCTGTTCTTATTTATTTAAGAATAGTAGCTAAGGGAATAAAAACAACCCCCCCTATTTCTAACGTGGAATAGATAGCAGTTATTGGTCTGGGCTGGTCTAATTCTATCCTGGTTTTGTTCATGAAGCTGACCAATTCCATCTCTCTCGGGTGGATGCTGCCTCCTAGCTCCACCTTCCAGTAAAGTAGAAGTAAACCTTGAATATGGGAGCTACCAACAGCTTGCTAAACCTCCAAGCTCCACCACTGATAATAGGACACAGCTCCCTGGATTGTGGTGGACCTCCACAATACAGCAAGTAACATCCCCTCAATGCACCCAGATGCTGGGGAATTCCACCAAGAGTTAGACGTAGTCCTTCAGCTATACCCCTCAATCCAGATGAGTTCAGGATCCCATAGCAATAAACCTCCAGGCCCCTACCAGAAAACAGTAGTCTTCAACCAGCAAAGGCTAGCTTTGCTAGCCTTCTGCTCAAACCTGGTTAAACCAGACTGGTGCAAAAATATCTCTGAGCTGATGAACATCTAGAGGACTGGGAAGAGACGTATCCTAACTTTTGTGAAGCGTTCAGTACACAACCACCCCCCCACACCCACCCCAAGAACAGGCTACACCTACCTTATCTCTGCCGCCATTTGCTTGGTTTCTCCATCCTGGCTTCTTGCTTGTTGCCATTTGCCCAATTTCTCCATCCTGGCTTTCTTGCTTCATCGTATGCTTTGAGAATCTCTTTTAAGAGTTTGGGGTTTTTTTTCCCCCTGCTTCTTGGCAAACCTGCTCTAGCGTGAATTGTCAAAAAGACACGTGCTTTGCTTGGGGTGCATGGGCCAAGCGCATGAGGAGGAGCTGCGTATGTGACCGGGTGCATGCTTGCCTGTGCTCTTCCAAGGGTTCGTCCTTTTTTGCTCCTGGGATGGTGCCTATTTGTGCATCGCTTGGTCCCACTGTGGGGCAGGAATTCCAGGCTCCCGTGGCTGTTGGTTCACTGCGTTCTCGTTTCTTTCTCAATGTTCTGTATTATAAACTTTGTTTTTCAGACATCTCTCTCTCTTTTTTTTCCCCCCCTCTGGAAGAGAACTTGACAGGGGCGGAATGTAGTCTTAAGACCAAACCATTTTTTGCTAGGGTCTGAAGTGCCAGCAGATGTTCTCCACCTTAATTTGTCTGCTCCATGTGGAGACAAGGAGTGCCAACGCCTCTTGAAAAGCAGGGAAGCCAAGACCAGTTATATTTTGGGGTTGGGAGGGCCAGGTGGCCCGTGTGGCTTCAAGGGGAAGGACACACCAGAGGTGGTTCCTTAGCATGGCGATGCAAGGTTCACCCTCATGACTAAACCACATAAAACGAAAGATGAAGAGGTATCTGTAGAACCCAGAAATTGTATCAGAGGGATGAAACCTACACGGGGACAGTCTTTTCAAATTCGTGATACATTTACTAAAGTCTGGATGTTTTTTGCTGGAAACTGGAAATAAACACCAGAGAGGGGAAAAAAAATATATCACCAGTCAAGGCCAGGTGACTTAGGATGCCGCAGACGTCCGTAAACGTGAGCCAGTAGCCAAGCACTCAAATGTGATCATGTCACCATGGGTGTGTATGCGCGTACGGCCATCATAACACCAAAAATGGGTCGTAAGGAGCTTTGGGGAGGCGGATCATAACTCAGAAGAGGTCGTAAGTTGAGAACTTAGAATCACATTTTAAGGCTGTGTTCTCTGCTCTGTGGGACCGGAATCTGTAGGATGATATTTTTCTGCCCTGGGTTTCTCCGAACCTTTGGAATGGGATCTTAGCAGTTCTGCCCCCAAACCCTTCATCAAGACTCTTTAGCCCACCTGCAAAGCCAATGTTTTCTTGGGTTTGTGATCTCCGGTTGAGTGTCAGCTCCCTAATTTGTAACTCTGTCCAAACCTAAGTTCTCCAAAGGTCCATCAGACCATCACTGTATCTCTGAAGTAAGCAGAACTTTCCCAACAGTGAGAACAATTAACCAGGGTAACGTTTTGCCTTCAGAAGTGATTGGGGTGCTCCATCACCGGAGGCCTTCAGGAAGACACAGGAGATTCCATTTGTCTGAAATGGACGGGTGGGTTGAACTAGAGGCTAGAAGGTCTCCAAGATCCCTTTCAACTCTGAAGTGCTTCTGAACTATCTCTTGTCACAGGCCTGCGAGTTGATGGTCCTCTTGTTTTCTTCTTTTGCTTTCTGTTGTCCCTCTAGTACACCTCCAGCATGAGAGCCAAATACCTCGCCACCAACCAGCCTCGGCCGGATTCTGGAAGCGTGCACTGAAAACGAGGACACCTGGAAGCGGAAAAAAAACAACGGAACGAAATGGGCCAATGCTGTGAGCCTCTGTTGTCCTCGCAGGCCTATCCTGCTTTTCTCCCCAAGTCCAGGGATCCAGCTCAGTGTTGCATTTCCTGCTGCTTCCTCCCCAGCTTGACCCGGCCCATGTCCACGTGAAGACACCTCCGTAGAAGCTTATTGCAGTTCCAGGCTCCGTTCCCTTGCGGTTCTCTCTCTACAGAGAGGGGCAACATCTCCACATGCTCATGTCCACGTACTGGTCCTCATGTGTTCCTTCGCTGTACGGGGAATACGCTTTGGATGCCCATAAATTGTCAAGTGGACCACCTCCTCCCCAAGTCTTCTGTCCAATGATTGGATGAACCAGATGACTTCAAACTGGATCGTGGGGTGGAAGTGCTCTTGATGTGGCACACCGAAACAAAAGCCATCTTGAATGTCCACTCTGCCATGAAGCTCAGATATCTCCAAGCTTTGCCTGAAGATCTCTTGGAGTTGCCATAGGGGCATCCTTGGTTCTCCTGCCAGCATTGGTGGATCTCCAACTTGGGATCTTGGCGAGTCCTAGGTTCCTTGCCTGTTACAACGTGGTCTGCCAATTTAACCCTTTGTGATATCTTGGATACCTCTACTACAAGTTTACTCCTCTCTTTTACTATCTGGGTTTAAAGTCCTGGAGAGAAGGGGAAGGCTTCCTGCACCAGCTTATATGTGGTTGGATGTATGTGCTTGTTTGCACACACATACAAACACAGCCTTATATGAACACATACTTGTGTGTTTGCGCTCTATCTCTGCCTTCCTCCTTTATATCTGTACTTCCTACTAGCTCTCACCAAACATCTCTTGAGTTGATGTGAAGTCATCAAACTGGAAACTACCACTCTTTCGGTGCCAAAATATTCCAGGAAAATATTTAAGGAGCATTGTAGATTAGAGGGGAGGGCTGTGAAATATCAAATTTTGGGAGAAGGATTGGACAGGTCAAGGAAACACCAGTAAAACTGAGCTTCTTCCCAAAGTGTCCTCCTAGGTTAGACTTCTCAATGTCTCATTTGGGCTCCTTTGGGGAGTTAGGACAGACGAATCCCTGGAAGTGTGGATATTAGATGGAGAAGGGAGGATTGTCACTGGTCCTGTATCCTTAAACCAGGAAGCAAAGATAAAATACTCTTATGGGAAGACATTTTTGAAATGGATAGGCTCTCCTCTTAATTTGAAGGCCACCTGTGGATCAGTTGCTTCTTAACTTGTTGACAGTAAAGGTCAACAGCAAATTGGGAGGAAGAACAATTGCTGTAGGACATCTACTGGTGTTCCTGCTATGTGAGATGATTAGAATATTGAATAGTTGCACCCTATTCTTGTTGAATTCTTGGGTCTCCTCATTTTGAAAGCACAGAGATTTCCTTTTCAAGTTTTGCACATTTGAGAGGAAGTCTTGCTTGCTTTCGCTCTTGCGAGATCCACACCCACACATCCCTCCACCATAGTTGCTTGCTTGCTTTGAAAACCTAGACTATCAGAAGGCTCTGAGGTCCTGAGGTGCAGCTTGCAGCAGAATGAGTAGATACTAAAACCACTGTTAGGTCTTTCTTGAGCATCAGTAAGCCATTGTTTGTGTGGAAGTGCAGGGAGCCTACTCAGCTTTGCAATCTTATCTCTAGATTCCCCAAAAACACAGCTCAGCAATCAGTGGTGTTGGGAGAGGCATTGGACCTGCTTCCAACCATGGAGATATTTGTACAAAAGTGACACCTCCCCCCCCAAAAAAAATACATTCCTTCACAGACCACCTTTTGAAGTGTGCCCTTAAAAACAAAATTCAGCCCTCTGAAACATCTGCAGATAATCACAGATCTTCAGAAGAACATTCTTGGTAGCTTAGTTTGCCAAGAGCAGGAAGACAACCCTGTCCTGCTCAGTCTTCTCCAGGCAGAAGAAAACTTGGGTATGATCATCTTAAGGAAGGGACCAGCAACGTACGTTGTAATAGCCACTATAGAAACTTGACTTTCTCCTGAGAAGTCGCCATTGCTTAGATGGTGATGGAGCTTCAGCTTGGGGTGTCCTGCACAAATCGAAGAGGTCCTCTGCCTTTTCCAACCAGCAGAAGACAACCTGGTGGAGAAGACCAAGCTATCAGACCAGAGTTTGGCGCAGGGTGAATCTTCTCCGGGGACTTTGAACTCGGCTCGGCTTTTCAACTAACCGAGATACAGAATCATCTCAAACTATGGTGCATGCTTCTATCTCAAGAGCCAACCGGGTGTGTGTCTACGCACCCAGGCACCCGCCCCATGTAAATATGGATTGTTGGGGACGCCAAGAGCACGTGCAGTTCTCGTGGGGCATGTCTGAATGGCTCTCTTTCAGAAAATGTGAGTGTTTGCATGGTCACTTGTTTGCCTTCAAAGAGAAGCAGGGGTCACTTTCCCCGCCTTCTCCTTCGTGCCAAGCATCCGTGGCAACCATTTCGACTGCTAAGGGCTGTTCACCGCTGGCTGTCCTCTCTTCCCAAAACAGCTTGTCCCAAGTTTTTTCCCCCCTCCTCCCTCAATTATTGGCTGGCAAGAGTGTTGACGTTTGGCTGGCTTGGTGTCTTCATTAGGGCTTCTGCACCAGCTTCGTTGGCATAGCAGGCAAACCCCACGAAATATTATAATTTCCTGTTCTCTTAGCTTTCTCTCTCTCTCTCTCTTTGGTTTATTTTTGCAAGTCAAGAACGTCTCAGGACGGGCGCGGTAGACTTTTCCGGCCACCATCCCTGTGGATTTTTTGGCCTAAGAAATTCAAGAGACGTTGAGTGGCAGGTCGCTAAGATCTCTTAGCCAGAACCTGAAGTAAGGGGACCTTAGGTTGGCGTGGAAAAATGGAGCCCTAAAACCCTTCCTTCCTGAGAGCCATTTGCAAGGGGATTGGGTTTTTTCCCGCGACAACCATCACACGCCCTTTCCTGAAAAACAATCCGAAAGGAAACTAGGGACCATTCCAGTTCACCAGGCATCTCCACAATGTGACCTGTATATAGCAGCATGGGGATGGAATTTCTCCCGTCCGATGTTGAAGACTGCATTGTAATTGTTTAAAAAAAAAAAAAATATCGAATCAAGACTTGGATGTGAATTTATTTTTGTGTGTGCTGTCCAAAAAAACAAACAAAAAAATGTGTTGTGTTTTGTATCCTGTATGTATAATATTAGCTCACTTCGTTTTTGAATTTTCTTTGGCTTCTTAAGATGAGAAAAGGTTTTAAGGTGGGGAGGAAAAATTGACGTTCCTCCATGTATCCAAGACTTGAAGGTTAGATTCTTCTCAGCTAGCCTCCTTTAAAAAAAAAAAAAAAAAAAAGCAAATCTGATGGGTATGTGTGAATTAAATACCTCAGGTGTGGCCAGTTTAACTGGAAGAAAGAGGAACGAGTAGCTTAAACCTGGCCTAAACTTGGAATAATTTTACTGAGGGCAAATTCCTGGAGCATCGCAAAAACTTTGCGCAACTCGCACGCGTGTGTTAAATTCAGTTGCTGCTCCGATCCAGCACACTTGCCGCGTAGATCTGTTGTGCTTGTCCTATCTGTGGCCCATCGAGGACCCAAGACCTATATTTTCCACCAAAGCATGCTGGTGCTTCCCAAGATCTACCGGAAAGTTGAGTAGTTGGAAATATTGATTGGTGTTTCTCTTAGGGTGCTTAATGTGTTTGAGAAGATGCTAAGACGTGTTCTTGTGGTCTCTGTGTTATCAGCTTGAGCAGAGAGGAAGGTATATGTGGGGTGCGCAAGGCCAAGAGAAGGTTGAATGATGGGTCCGGTCCATAGTTCAGTTTTGACTGTGGATGGAGGCCACTGGGGCAGAAGGAACGTGGCTTTTGGGTACGTCTGCGTTGACGCACCCTTGACCAACTGTGCCCATTTCTTCTTTGAAAGACCTAGGACTTAAGTACATCAGGCCATGCCAAAAGCTTCTTGCGGTGAAGGTTCTGGACATTGTTCAACCATATCTGTGCCAAAAATAATAAGTCTTTTAAAAGCCATAGCGATGAAACAAGGCTGCTGTTGTGTAGCTTTGGTCCTTTATCCCACCTTTTCCTGAGCTTGTTGTTTAAGAGGAAGTGCTCTATTGGCTGCCTCCCCCGTCCATCTTCCTCCGGGAAGTGTGAAGTTTGAAGTATCAAACCAGTACAGGCATCTCTGATGAGGGACAATAGAGAAATGTGGATCGCAGCTTCCTGCAGCTTGCAAGCTGTTGTCTTCAAGAGTCCTTGGCGTAGACCACGTTGGGTTAAAAAACCCTTTTCTTCAGGAGAAAAAAATTGAGCTTTCAGCCTTCTGTTTCTGTCCTGCTTCATCCTGTAACTGATGGCCAAGTAGGTAGACAAGGACTCAAAAAAAAAAACCAACCCCACGTAGGTCTCATTTTTGAGGCGTGTTCCTCAAGAGAGGTGCTTCAGACCATGCATGATCACCAAGGTTCTTTAAGCGTGAACCTCTCAGAGCTGAAGGAATTGAGACAGGCCCAGTGTTAGATCCCTAGGTCCTAGGTGTTGTGAGTATGTCATGGTGATGCGTAGCTAGCTTTGAGATCCTTGGAGCATTGGTAGGTGGAACCAGCTCTTCCACGTAATAAGGCAGGTTGTTGGCCAGGACTTATGGTCCCCACTGCTCAGTGGATTGGCATATGCCTTGGAGGCAAGGGATCCAGTCTTTATTATTTCCAAATGGAGCAGAAAATGTTACCACCAGCTGTTAGTAAGAGGACTATGTTAAGAGGACTAAGTGCTTTGGTTCAATCTACGGCAGATTCTCCTGCTTGTAGCTAATGAGTTCTAGTTGAGAGAGGTGACTCCTTTTGCCACTAAGGAGAGGTGCTAAGAAACTGATGGGACTTCTCTCCACCATCAGCTAAGGTGCAGTGGTGGGAGACCACCCAATCCTTGTCAGTTAGTCCTCGGATTACCCCTGTAGACCATGTCCCAACCTCAAGGAGCTTCTGAGAGAGAGAAAACGGTGCACCTGGGACCAAACAGACACAGCTACCCACCGACACGCTCAGAGGCCAACCGTAGAATCTGTTTTAGCAGAGCCGTCTGTACCTTGGACCGCAGTAAGCAGGGACAAACATGTTCTTACCTTTCAACAACACAACAACAACAACCACAGCCACCAGTGGCAGCTGCTGGACTAGCATCAGGCTAGTTCTTGGTGCTTTGTGTATTCAACAACCACACTTTTGTCTCTATGCAAGGTGGAGATTCCTCCTGTTTTCACTCCTCCCTCTCTGATAACCCAGATCCATCTCTCAGGCTTCCCCAGTCTAGTTGGGGGTTGGACTTGCATCCCCCCTGAATCAACCCAGCTTCCCAGGGAGGTTGGATGGGGATTCTGGGAATTGTAGTCCCTTGGAACTTCCTGATTGATTCCCAGGAGTATTGATGTTGTGGTCAAGAACTGGGCCTGTTTATTCTCTTCTCCACCCTTCAAACAATTTTGCGTTGAAGTTTCAATGCAAGAGTTGCCAGTATTGTGGGTGCATCTTTCATGACCCACACTTCGCCCCCCAAAACAAGCAAGTCCATTAAAAACCCAGTTACAAAGAATCCTGGTTTATTACCAAGGGTGGTATTCATCCGTTTTGGACTGGTTCGGGCGAACCGGTAGTTCCAGCGATCGCGGTTGAATCCCACCCATTTATTACCCATCCAACACACAGCCTAAATTGGGCAGGTAATGCCACCTCTTATGACACAGGGCCAAGCTTCACCTTCTGAATTTCTGCCTGCCTGTGACTAGGAAAGGCACACGAGCCTCGGTGGAGTTTGGCGCTGTGGTCGGTTGGCAACCAGCAATTTGTATTCCCTTCTCCTCCATTCATTAGAGACACAAACCTGTTTGTGACTTTAATTTTGTCCCATCTCCCAATTTTATTATTTTTATTGTTATTGTTTTGAGAGATGTGGCAAACTCTACCAAGTCAAACTCTGAACTGGCGTTTTCAAACCGGGTTTTGCTTCAAACCACAATGGTTAATAACAGCCTTCTACTTTTATGTATACATATATAATATATGTATATGAAATATATATATAAATATAATTTTTTTAAGCCTTTAGACGTGACTAGCTTCTTTCAAAGTTCTCCACTGGACCCCCCCCCCAAAAAAAACCCATTTTTGAAATTTCACGGGGGTTTAAACGGAGGGGGGGGGGTGTCAGCCTGATGATGATTATTTTTGTAAAACTTTTCTTTGGACTTTTGGTTGATTTTACGACATTGTACTGTAGCTTGTTTTTCCCCCTTTTTTTTTTATTGGTTTGTGTTCTTTCTGTTCTGCAGAAACGATTCTAAGTGTAATTCCTGTGGTTTCTATTCCGCTTGGGTTTTATGTTTTAAAATAAACAACTTTGAAAAGGCTCCGCTCCGAGTAATGAATGGTTTATATACGGATAAGATTTCATCGATTTCATTATTCACCATTTAGCACAGAGGTCTCCAAACTTGGCAACTTTTAAGACGTGTGGATGTCAACTCCCAGAATTCATAGCTGGCTGAGGAATTCTGGGAGTTGAAATCTTTAAAAGTTGCCAAGTTTGGGGACCCCCGACTTAGTGGCTTTACCCGAGATTGAAAATTTGCCTGGCGGGTTGTACCTACTCCTTCCACAAGGGGGCAGCACCTGTCTGCATTTTCCATGGACAAAGGGAGAATTGTTTCCCTTAAAAAATCAGATCGAATTAGCATACAGGTATTCCTTGATTTACGACCGTTCCTTTAGTGACGGTTCCAAATTACAACAGCATTGGGGAAAAAAAAACACACGGCATGCTCGTTTTTCACACTGGTGACCCCTGCACCCTTCCTGCTGCCATGTGGTCAAAATTCAGATGCTTTGGCAACTTGCCTCGTATTTATGATGGTTGCGTTTTGCGACCTTACGACAAGCCAAGTCAACGGGGTGAGCAGGATTCATTTAACAACTGTCCTACTAACATTAGTGTGGTGATTCATTTAACAGCTGAAGCAAGAGAGGTTGTAAAATGGGACAAAGTTTGCTTCACAAATGTCTGCCTTAGCACCCATAATTTTGGGGCTCGTTTGTGGTCCTAAGTCGAGGACCCCCTAGCTTTCAGACTCATCAAATCACAGGGCTGGAGCCTGGAAGGGACCTTAGAGGTCTTCTAGTCCAACCCGCTGGTCTTCCTGGATCTCAAGGCTCTACACACAAGCTAAAAAAAGCTAAAGGTTCCCTCTCGCACATCCGTGCTAGTTGTTTCTGGCTCTAGGGGGCGCCGGTGCTCATCTCCATGACAAAGCCGAAGAAGAGCCAGCGCTGTCCAAAGACGTCTCCGTGGTCATGTGGCTGGCAGGACTAAATGCCTTTGAAGGCGTATGGAATGCAGTTTACCTTCCCACCAAAGGGGTCCCTCTTTTCCTACTTGCATTTTTTTTACCTGCTTTCAAACTGCTACGTTGGCAGAAGCCGGGACAAGTGATGGGAGCTCACTCCGTTACGCGGTGCTGGGGATTCGAACTGCCGAACTGCCGGCCTTTCTGATCGATAAGCTCAGCATCTTAGCCACTGAGCCACCATGTCCCTCTAGGTTAGTTCTAATTTAGAACGAGTAACAAAGTTAGAAGGGGCCTTGACAACTTGAAGACGTGTGGACTTCAACTCCCAGAATCCCCCCAGGAAAGCCAAGAAAGCAATAAATACCCCCCCCCCCAAAAAAAGAGCTTCCAGTAATTAATTAGCCAACAAATTCTTTTATTGAAAGCACAGAGAAGACACGGGCCACAGGCAGTCTGTGGCAGATCAGGTTTAATTCCCTGAGAATATTAAATCATTATTTCCCTCCCACACATTTTTCTTCTTTAATATATATATATATTTATAGCGAGAGTCACATTATATATATATATATATGTACACTACTTTACAGAAAGCCACATCCCAGATACTGGGATTTATAAATTACAGATAAGTAACAAACGACACAAAACTTTTTCCATTTTTCTTGTTGTTTCCCGAGATCAGGAAAAAAAAATAGTTTTTCCTTTTTTTTTCTTTTTTTTTTTGCTCTTCACTTTTAAACCCACCCTCGACAAAAATCACACAGGACTTGACATTTTTCACACACACACAAAAGGCACAGTAAATAACACTGTTGCAATAAAATATTTACAAACACTACCCACTATGGGCCTTGTTGTTGTTGGTTTTTTGTTTTTACTTTTATTTTTGTTTGCGAGGGAAGCATTCGCCTCTCCGTCTCTGCCTCTGGGACTTAGGAAGAAAAAGCCATTCGGCATTTTGCAGGAGAATGAAATTCAACTCTTGGGGTGAAAATGCTACAGCCAAATCTCCCTGGCCCAGAGACTGAGAGGTTGCAGCGACGGGAGATGGCGAATCAACACCATGTCCAACTTATAAGAGAAATACAAGGATCCCTCATTGCTTCCAACATCTTTAAACCCCTTTTAAATTAATACACAAGTCATTCCTACCAACTGCAAAAATTTGAGTCTGGATGTTGCTACGATCCCATCTCGATTTTACAGACCCTGATTCAACAGACTTTGGATTTAACAGACAATATCTGAATTTGGGTGGCTTCAGCAAACAGCGTGGTAAATCAGACCATGTGGATACATATTTTTTTGTAAAGTACATGGGTGTATGACATAAATATTATGAACATCATGTAACATTCACGGGTGTTACATAAAGTTGGATTTAATTAACATTTGGCTTTAACGGACACTGGTTCCTCCCAATTGGTCCATAAAATTAAAAGACTTACTTACAGTAAGTAAAATTAAATATTACTTAAATTACTTACTTAAATATTAATTCAGGTGGGGCCCAAAGTCGTGAGCCAACATTTTGTGCTTTGCTGGGAACAAATCCCATTTAATAGGGTAGGATTTCCTCCTGAGTAAACTCCACAGAGGATTGCTTATTATATATATATATTTATAAATTATATTTAGTAGAATCAAAATAATTGCATCTTCAAAGGGTCTAAAATTCTGAACCTACATAGGCTTCTGTTGTCATTCTTACCAACATTCGGGCAACAAAACAGATCTAAGAATACAACAAGGCAGAATGTTATATATATACATATATATATATACACATACATATAACATTTTGCCTATATATATATATATATACACATACATACATATATATATATGTGTGTGTGTATATGTGTATATGTATATATGTATATATATATACATATTATATATATATATTGGAATTGAGGATTTCTGGAGCTGTAGCCAGCCAATCTGCTATCAACTCTTTGCTTACATTTGGTATTGAATATTGATTTAATTTAATTAAATCAGAATTAAATGCAGCTACGCAACTACAGGTGCATTCCACAATTCTGGACTTAGGTGCAGTTTTACAACCCTTTGCCTGTTTACTCATAAGAAGCCCACCAAACTTCTGTAAAGGCAAGGAGGCCGGGATGAAAAGGATTAGATAATATCTCCGTGCCAAAAAAAAAATCCCCTATCGTTTGAGTCTTCCTTCAGTGCAACTGCAAAACGTGAGTGTTCAACAAGAGACCAGCTCTAAATGAATTTAGGGGAGAAAAAGGCTTTCTGTCTCAGAGGAAAGTCTACATATAGCACGAGGGAAAGGAACAACCCCGAAACAACATCAACAAAATTTTTTACAAAAACACACACAGAGCAAATCAGCAAAAAAAAAACTTGTTTCCTATGTAAACCTTCATCTGAAAAATTATGCGGAGCCTGAAAAAGCAGGAAGGAAGGAGCGGGGAAAAGATATGTCAAAAATAGGAAGAAAGACAGCCAGTGGCCAAAAGTAGCTTTTTTTTTTTTTCTAGCTATTTTAGATTCAAACTCCAATAGTTCCCAGCCAGAAAAATGATTGGAACTGGAACACCACAAAGTTAAAAGACTCCAGCTGAAAAAAAGACCAGGTTTTTGAGGGGGGTGAAAAAAAATCTGTAAAATGGCATCCTGGCTTTAATTACAATGCTGTGAACGTGATCTTGGAAGTGTTGATAGCCTCAAACAGCCCAAACCACGACACAACCAGGCTAAGCTTTAATCCAGTGTTTCTCAAAGTGGGCAACTTTAAGACGAGTGGACTTCCGCTCACCAAATTCCCCCAAATTACAACGGCTGGACTTCAACTCCCAGAATTCCCCAGCCAGCATGCTTGATGTGGAAGCTGACTGGGGAATTCTGGGAATCGAAATCCACCCACCTTAAAGTTGCGAGTTTGAGCAATGCTTACTGGATCTTTCTTTTGACCGGTTAAAATGGGGGCAATCCCATACCAGCTTAGCATCTGCCACAACGCATGGTTTTAAAAGTGCTTAAGATTTGGCAGTTTGCAGAAGTGTTTTGGGCTTTGCAGAAATGGATGAAGAAGAAGCAGCAAAGGGTCCACCTCTCAAAATATTCTGGAGCAAGGAAGACCTGCAGCATTGCCTTCAGCAGGTGGCAGGTAGACAAAGGTCTTTGTCATCACCACCAGCCTTGAAACCCTTGCAAAGGAAGGGAAGGCTGGAGAGAGAGAGAAAAAATATCGCAATTGTTCTCGCATTGGGAGCTTCTAAAATATCTATACCCTGATCGTCACCGGGAGAGGGACACAGCGAGGCGCACAAGACCACACCGCAGCTGGTGGAAACATACACAACACACTGTGAACTAACCACAGTAATTAGGATCTCATTGCTTCACAGCAAGCGAAGGACGCACGCATACAGACACGCTAATAAAACTACGGGTCCCGAAAGCTCTTCGGATACCGGAGAACTCGGGACGAGGTTAAAGGGACGTCGAGATTTTTAGTAGGCGATGTTGGAAGGACACCAAGGCGTATCCGGGTAGAGCAAGCAATGGATGGAGCGAAACCTAGAAGAAGAAGAAGAAGAAAACAAGGTGTCAACTCATAAAATATTTCTATGGTCTTTTTAGAGTGACCAACAGAAAGGGAGTGGGGAGCAATGCAGCAGCTTGCAAACTGAAAGTGCATTCCATAAATGTTTTCAAAGATAGTAACTAGGTGACTGAAGTTTCTACAGCAAAAAATTCTCACAGGACAGCATGATTGATGACTCTGGGCTATGGATGTGTCCCACTGGAGAATATGAATTATGATGCACCCAAGGGGTGGAGGGAAAACCAGGGTTAAGGGTGACAATGAATGACGTGTCTCAGAGTCGGCTACCACCCAGGCAGTGCTGGCGTGTTAACTCCCAATAAATCCTTCTGAAGTTTTGGAAATTTGGCTCGAGATGATTTAAATGGGGTTAAGTGGTGGAATCCTGACACAAGGGTTGGGATGAAGGTCAAGGAAGACACAAGCAGATCACCATCAGCGTACAATTTGTGATCTAAATTGCAACGTGTCGGGATGATGTGATGCCTGGGTGGGATCTTCTGACAAGCAGAGTCAACGAAGGGAAGCCACATTCGCTTAAGGGCCACGTTACTAGCTTAACAACGGCAGCAAGGAAGGTTGCAGAATGGGGCAAGTCTTGCTTAACAACCATCTAGGTCAACCATGGAAATGGGCTCAGTTGCAGCCGTAAGGTAAATACTGCCTGTGTTGTGTGAAATGACTCTGCAAATACCTGTGGATGCCCAACTGTTTAAGGTTGCAGAATTACATCTCACAATTTGGAAGTAAATCCTCTGAAGCCAGAGGGACTTCCGACAAAATCTATCTATCTATCTATCTATCTATCTATCTATCTATCTATCTATCTATCTATCTATCTATCTATCTCCCTCTCCCTTTTCTTCCCCCACTCCAAAATATTATAGACTTTCCTTTCGGTCATTTCTAACTTCTTTCCTTCACACAGTGTAAATTTCAGCTAATTCAGACGACAGACAGATGCGATTCTTACCTGGAAGGATCTTCCTCCACTGAGAAAGCCCCCTTCATATGGATGGAATTCCTCTTATTTTCAAACATCCCATAACTCAAAGTGACCTTGGGAAAAAAAGGGGAAATGCAAGATTGAGCTACAAATGCAACAAAGTGATGCTCCTCTTTAAAACACACACAAAGAACGGTTGCTGGAGTTGGCGATGTCTAGTTTCATGAAAAGAAGGACCTGGGGAGACAAGATAGCAGTGTTCCAGTATCTCAGGGGCTGCTCCAAAGAAGAAGGAGTCAAGCTCTTCTCCAAAGCACCTGAAGGCAGGGCAAGAAGCAATGGGTGGAAACTAATCAAGGAGAGAAGCAACTTAGAACTAAGGAGGAATTTCCTACCAGTGAGAAGAATTAACCAGTGGAACAACTTGCCACCAGAAGTTGTGGATGCTCCAACACTGGAGGTATTTAAGAATAGAGCAGACAGACATTTATCTGAAATGGGATAGGTCTCTAGTTGAGCATGGGATTAGACTAGAAGACCATCAAAGTTTCTTCCAACTCTCTTACTCTTTTGGCAACTCTCCCCAAGTGACTGCCAAGATGGGTTTGTCAATTCCCAAATATCAATTCATCAGAACATTGATTTTGGGAGTGGGGAGATGGGGTCTCCTGGCTAACTTTGTAACCTTCCTCCCAGGATGATTCCAGATGGGTTACATTTGATGCAGATTTCCAACCTCCTATAAAGTCTGAATTTTTTAATGCTTTGTTTCTGGGCCTGGGTGACTTAAATCCTTCAGTGTTTTTACCTGTTTGTGGATCTCAGACTTGGGTACTTGATGGAGATTCTCAAGATGTGAGTGGAAAAGATTACTTCGGATGAGTTTCACCCCCAGGACAGATTCTATAATGTACCCAATGGTGCAATCATCGGGGAGGCGAATCTTTTCCGCGGTGCTCATGAAGTGCCCACCGCTGGAGGAGAGAAAGGGACGAGAATTGGAAGAGAGTAAGAAAAAAAAAGCAGGCTTCGTTATTATTCCATCTGTTCCCAATTTGAAAACACCCAAAGGATTAAACTCTAACATTAAAAGCCCTCACATTTATGTGTAAGGGAAAACACAATTTGTTAATGTGGTTTTCCAACTGTCAGGTGATGGATTCATGTGTCGAATTCAGATGTGCTAAGCATGGTTTGAATAAGTCATGACTGGGTCTCCAGCAGGTTAAAAGCAGGGAAATTTGGAAAATTAAGGGGTAAGTTTGCTAAAATTTTGGAGTCCCAATACCTATCTTGCTTTATACATTTAAGAAACGACCTTCTGCATCAAAGGTGCTAAAATGTAGCCCATAAATATTATGGAGTTTGATCTGTAACCACCGTTGAGATGTGTCAGGGATGGTTGATGTGTATACTCTATGTTTTTAATCCTCCAGTTTTCATATTGCAACAACTATACACTCAACAAAACCAAGTCTCTTACCTGGCCCAAGGGGTCATCTTCAGTGCCAGACCACGACTGATGCAGAACCCAGCACCACCGGTGGCAAACCAGAAGTGGACCGGATGCTGTGGGGTGAGAAGAAACAAGAGATGAAGACTCAAGAAGGGTCTTTTTTTGACACAGAAGAGCACCTGGAGTCAAAGGTTTGGCCAATTTCCCAGAGACAGTTGGAACCCAGGGAGGGAATCCCATCCAAGGTCTTCTCCAAGAAAGGGATGCCTCCTTTGAACCAGGAGATGCATAGTTGGACAACCCCAAATGTTCACCATCAAGTCCACTCGTTCTCCTTGCTGGCTTACCATCTTGTTCTCGCTGATTCTCTCGGTGGCCTGGATTGGCTTGTCCAGACTGGGTTTTCCAATGTAGATATCCTGCGTGTGAGCATAGCTGGAGAGCAGTTTGACCAACATCTGGACATTTACATAATTATCATCGTCCACGTGGCAAAACCACCTAACGCAAGAGCGAAAACAAGACTGGATTAGGTCAGGAACCGAGGAATTCAAAGGTGCTTGGATTACTGATCTTCGATCTGTTAGGACATCAACCCAAGAAGTCTAGCCTTCAAACATTTCAGCTGAACCTCAGTGGGCAGGATCATCTGAATTCAGATATATTCAGACAAAGGAGAAGAATTCAGCTCTCCATTTAAGCGTTGTAGAACATCCAGATGTTCTACATCTGAACTCTCTTCCCTTCCAAAAGGAGAGTATCCAGATCCTACAGCTTTGGAAATACAGCTGTGAATTCACACAGCTGTGAATCTCCCTCCCCAACTACCCTCTTTTCTCTGTTCTTACTTTCGTCCGGATTCAATGAACTGGTCATATTCGACCGCCATCTTGCAGGATAAGGCTTGCCGGCTGTGAGCAGAAGAACAATTGGTGTTGATGACATTTCCTGAAGAGAGACAAGGGGGGAAAATGGTCAAAATGCATTAAAAGACAAAGTTACTACAACTGAATTCAAAAAATCCATAACATGAGAAGGATCTTCATTAGGCCCAGCTAAGGGGATACTTCCCAAAAGTTTTGCATACTCTTTGATGACATTGTGGTGCCCAACTATGGATATTTTTCCCCCTATGGATCGATTTGGTTTATGATGGTCTCCATTGTCCTACATCTATCAATCCATCTTGAGCAGCTTAGGTCATTGCTTAAGATCTCAGCTAGAGGTTTGATCCAGCCCCGTGACCAAGATTCTGAATCAGAACCCTACAAGATCACTTCAGGTTATACCCTGTTCTCATACTGTATTGAGCTGATTAGCTCAATATTCAGGCACAGGACATCCTTCTGAAAATTGCAGGCTGAAATTGGAAAGTTCACCCAGAAGATCGGTGGAGGAACATACAACCACCATGTCTGTCCAAGGATTTTGGTATCTTTAGAGCAAGGGTTTTCAAACTTGACAGCTTTAAGACTTGTGGACTTCAACTCCCAGAATTCTTCCTCTTCCAGTCATGTTAGCTCAGGAATTTTGGGAGTTGAAGTCCACAAGTCTTAAACTTGCCAAGTTCAAGAAGACCCTTGCTTTAGAGTCACACTTCCCTATCTCCCAATTCCTCAAGACCAGAAGATAACTTGAGTAACCAACAAGAAAACCATCCCAAGGTGCTTTTCCAAAAGGCAACTGGACTTTCTTGGTTTCTTCCTTGGAAACATTTTACTTCTCCAAAGAAGCTTCTTTAGTTCTGAAGGAGCTGCTTGGATGAGAAGCTAAATGTTTTCAAAGAACCAAAAAAACCAATTGTCTTTTGGAAAAGCAGCTTTGGGACAACCATGACCAGGATGATGGAGAATCTCTGTGCCTTTATAATAGCTTCAAGTAATCCCCTGAATATTCCCACCCCAAATGTGGACGCGGAGCAACCTTCTGCAGATGTTTAACTGTTAGCCAAGACAAATGCAGATGCGTTCTCCTCTCCTCCTTGCTGACCAAAAGGAAATTCCTTTGTTCCCAGACTTAACCCAGCCAAGTGTTAACTCAGAAAGGAAAATGTGGGAAGTGGAACAGAAAACTGGATCTTTCCAGCCCCCCTTTTAACAGTCTTTGTCTGGCTATTCATGCCAATCTTTTCTCATCATTTGCCACCTGCTACTCCTTTTGGTTGTCTGGAGAGGAATCCATTGAAAGCATGAATAGAGCCCATTAGCATCAGAAGAATAGGAGGGTCTGAACTAGCCTGGGAGGAGGAGAGGAGGAGGGGGGGCTCTCATTAAACACTCACTGAGTAAGTATCCACCTTCCCTCCCTCCCCTAGGGAAAGTTAATCGCCACATTCCCTGGGAATCGAATCGCACCATCGGGGTCTGTAAGAAAGGGGCATTTTCGACACTTGTCCAAGAGGAAATCCCACCAACTCACCAATTCTCTGTTTGAGCTCTTGGTCTTCGCCATCGGTGAAGATGTAGGTCTAGAAAGAAGAGGGGGAGAAATATTTAGGAATGTGCTGCTTTTCAATCATGCCAAGCCACCGGATGGGTTGCAAATCTAGATTTGCATTCGTTCAAACCCCCATGCAAATCGCAGCCCTTGATGGAGATTTGCATAAACATTCCGTTGCATGCATCACGGTTCAAAGTTTACAACAGGGCGCAAACCGAGGCCTAGCTTTTGTTTTTTGGCAAATGCCATGGGGCTTTTAAAAAGCAAGCCTGTTTGGTGCCCGCCCCCCACCCACCCACCCGCCCCCACCTCCGGGCTAAGCATTGGGTCACAAGGTTGAGTTTGCTGATTTTTTTCAGGGAAGATCTCAAGTTTTTTGCACCAGGCGCAGGAGAACTTTGGGAAGATAAAAAGAGGAAGATAAAAGCGAAAATATAAACCCAGCCTGGAGCCAACGCTTCATTTGCATTGCAAAGAGATTATTGATTAAAAACATTTCGAGAGCCTGGGAAGGTCAGGGGAGAAACTAAGAGGGGAGCACCTTCACCAGGTGATGTTCACCTGTCCATCTGTTGCCCGATGGAATAATGCATTGAGAATTGGCATGAATGATTTTTCACACCTGCTCTGGTTCCCCCAACCTTTTCCCAAGGTCTTCAGGGTCCGTCTATCTAGGAAGCTGCTGTGACCACCACAAATCCAGGGGTTGCCAGCTCCGGTCTTCATCCCCGACCACACCTGCCCCTTAGGTTTGCCTGATAACAGCTGGAACACCACCCATCCTTGCCTGGAAGTAGTTGGCCTCCAACGGCCACCTGAACAGGAGCCAAAACGGGTGAAGGCCGCCCCGCCCTGCCATCTCCACCACCTGCCTGGCTGCACTTTCTTATTGACAGAGGCAGGGAGGGGAGAGCCTGGCATCTGCTGCCTGTCTGGGAGGGCTGGCAAGGGTGGCAAGGAGGGAGATTGTTCAAGATCTGGTTGGGAGAGAAGAGAGGACGGCCGTGCCAAAGCAAGACAAAGCGAGAGGAAGGGAGGAGGAGGAAGGGATGGAGGAAGAAAAAGAGAAAAGGGAAAGGAAGGAGAAAAAGAAAGAAAGAAAGGAAAGGAAGGGAGGAGGAAGGGAGGGAGGAAGAAAGAGAAAAAGAAAAGGAAGAAAGGAAGGAGAAAAAGGGAAGGAAGGA
>NW_020769332.1:13692786-13713470 GCF_900518735.1 Pseudonaja textilis
TCTTCTTCTTCTTCTTCTTCTTCTTCTTCTTCTTCTTCTTCTTCTTCCCCCTCCTCCTCCTCCTCCTCTTCCTTCATTCCTTCCTTCTCCTCCTCCTCCTTCTTCTTCCTCCTCCTCCTCCTCCTCCTCCCCCTCCTCCCCCTTGCAAACTCCATTCCCTTCTAGCATGGATGATGTTACCCAGTTGGGTCATGAAACATCTACAAGAAATCAACTAAGCTCAGAGAGCACCAAAGACCCCAACAGTCTTCTTCCTCCTCCTCCTTCTCCTCCTCATACCCCCCACTCCCTTCTAGCACTGATGACGTTATCAAGCTTGGTAACGAAACATCTGCAAGAAAACAACCAGGCTCAGGGAGCACCAAGGCGTCCAATGTCTCCTCTTGAAAAGGAAAACGGGCGGAAGGAAGGAGCCAGGTTGCAAAATGCCAGAACCCTTAGAGCAAAGTGACAGGATTGCAGCTACTGGGGCAAAGATGAAGGGGATGGCGGGCCCTGATGAGCTGCCACCCCTCCTGGTCATCCTAGACCCACTGACCCATTTTCTCTTCCACCGGGGGCCAAAGGCAGCCGTAGCCTCTTGTTCTCTCATTCCCTCCTGCCCCCATGCCGTTCGTTTTTTTTTTAATTTCCCCCTCTGCTTTTGAGTCTTTCCTGGCTTGGAACAAAGCGAAGACTTTGGCATTGCTGGAGAGAGACAGAGAGAGAGAGAGAGAGAGAGTCAAAAACGAAGCCCTGCACCCTCTCTTTCCATTAGCCTTTCAGGAAACAAAATGACACATTCACAATCGGTGCCCCAAGCATGGGAATCAGGTGTCCGCCGATTCAGGGGACCCAAAACTCTTTTACACTGAGTTCTTTTCTTTTCTTTTTTTTTTCCCTTTCTTTTGGCTCTCCGTTTCTCTCTTGTTTGGAGGAGGCGCTTTTCAAAAAGGACTCGGTATCTGAGATTAGGTTTTCTCCCCGAGGACTCAGTTGGGCCTCGATTATCCTTCTGGCTCTGGGAATTGAAAGGCCTCCAAGTCAACGAACAATAGAGAAAGGGTATCTCTCATCCAGGCGTTGCCAGAGAGAAACGGGTTTTCTTCTTCTCCGAGTCCTTTTCAACTCAGGGTTCAAGAGGCCCAGCTGGCTTTTAATCCGGTTTAAAATATTCCCCACTTTTTGACCCGGGCGTGTTACCCAGGCGGTGTGTCCATGCGACGTGTTGCTGGGAGAGGACCGAGTCCTGTGGAGCAATCTTCCAATTTGGTTTTTCCCGTTGGGGTTAAAAGAAGCTTGGCTTCTTGGCTCTTAAAGGAATCTGAATGAATTGGGCCTACTTTTGTTTTCTGTAGAGAATGTGCAATTCAGAGGTCTAGGAATCGCCCGCATCGATGTCGGCTCTGCTTATCTGTGTGAGCCCTAGCAAAAAATCAAATCAAAACAATAGAGATGGATAGCAAACTCCGAAGCAACTCAGGTTAAAACTTGGCTGAGGCTGCCATCCACATGTCACTTAGATCTCAGTGGGACTTACCACTGAATAAATCTTGAAAGTTTCATAAAGTCATTAGGTGTCAACTCGTAAATCATTCCTATACTTGCTTCCGAGTTGCCATAAGAAAGAGGGGCGGAAAGGCCTGAGGGAGCAGTGCAGCAGATGAAGGGCAGAAGCACATTCCACGCTTATCTTGTGGAGATTGTAGCCTAGGCTACCAGATCTTCTGCCCACGAAAAACCTTCATTGGAGAGTGTGATGGATGACACCCAGCCAGTGTTTCTTTGGAGAATCCGATTCATGACACAGCCGGGGGGGGGGGTCTCCTCCAACATCTGGGTCTCCTCCAAGGAGTTCCTCTCTTCTCATTTGGTGGCCAAAGTTAATTGAGCTTCAGCTTCATCATCTGAAGAACAATTGGGGGTTGGTTTCCTTCAGGATCGACTGGTTGGATCTCCTTTCAGGCCAAGGGACGCTCAAGAGTCTTCACAATCGATCCAATCCAAGCAATACAAACTTAATCGATTCCACTTGATTAAAAAGGCCTAAAGAGGCCTAAAACAAGGTGGATTGATGGCATCAAGCAAGTATGGTGGGCCTAGCTGGCAAAGGGAAGTTCAAGGCCATTTGGGTTGAAAACATCCTGCAGTGGATAGACAATGATGAATGATGATGAGTTGGGCTCCTCTCAAGCATTTTCTCCGACACCACAATTTGAAAGCATTCATTCTTCAGCCCTCAGCCTTCCTTATGGTCCAATTTCCACAGCCGTACGTTACTCACACTATTCCTAACCAGATACAGAACATGACAATTCTTTCTGTTAAATACCATCCCCTTAACTGATCCAGAATCAATCTGCAATTTGCTGCCTGCAAGCTTGGATGAAATCAGACACAATCCCTGGGACTTAAACATGCCTGATGTGTGATTGGCATCATCCATCAACTTGCCATGTGTAATTTATTCCCTGTCAGATGGATGAGGGGAAACCCACCCACCCCCGAAGCTGCCACATCTGCAGTTACCGTACACCGAGTGATGTCACTGGTGCATTAATGGAGCTCCATTCTTTTCCATGGATGGGAGACCTCCAAGCCTTAGACCAGATGTGCTCTACAGAGGTTTTCCCCCATCTGGAGATCCTTCATCCATGCCTGGTATGTGCAATTGATGGGAGGATAAACAATGTATACATACCAGCCGTATAGCTCAGCCTCGTCTCGTGGAAGTTCTCCCAACAATACGCAATCTGCAAAAATTGCAGCGACAGCTCATTACTCTTTCTTGATGGTGCGTGGTTTGTTTTTTTTCAAAAAAAAAAGCCTTCGAGTTGCACATTGCAACGGTTTCTCCACGATGCTCCGATGACACAGAGAGCTGCATTAAAGAGGGAGGGAGAGACAACAGAGAGAAGCTTTTCACCAACGGGTAAGTTGAGGCTGTGAAGTTGCAGAAGGTTTGAGAGGGCAGCATTCTCCGTGCATCCAGTTTTTGAAAGACAGCCAATCTCCCATCCCAGCTCAGTTGCTGTTAAACAGAATCCTGTCTGTCAATTAGCAATTGCTAATAAAAGTGAAATAAATAAAGGAAAATGCAATAAAAGGAAAATGCAATTTTGGTGGACACAATATAAAGAAGTTGTTGAGAGTCTGGAAAAAGTGCAGAGAAGAGCAACAAAGATGATCAGCGGGCTGGAGGCTAAAATATAAGAACGGTTGTAGGAATTGGTCATGATTAGGACTAGGGGTGACGTGGTAGCAATGTTCCAATATTTGAGGGTTGCTACAAAAAAAAGAGAGGGTAAACTTTTACTCCAAAGCACCTGAAGGCAGGACAGGAAGTAATAGTTGGAAACTAATCAAGGAGAGAACCAACCTGGAATTAAGGAGACATTTCCTGAAAGGACGAACAATTAATCAGTGGAATAGCTTGCCTCCAGAAGTTGAGAATGCTCCAACACTGGAGGTTTTCAAAAAGAGATATTAGAGAACCATTTGTCTGAAGTGGTGCAGGGTCTCCTGTTTGAGCTGGGGGCTGGACTAGAAGACCTCCAAGATCCCTTCCAACTCTGTTTATTCTGTGAGATGTTCGATGACCACCACAAATAAAGACTGGACAACAAGAGATGTCTTCCAGTCCTTGAGGGGCCGTCACAGAGATGAAGAGGTTGACTTCTTCGCCAAAGCTTCTGAGGGCAAGGAAGAAATCATGGGTGGAAGTTTGTTCAGGAGAGATCCAACCTTAAATGAAGAAATTTCCTGACAATGAGGAAAATGAATGAGTGAAGAAATTTCCTGACAATGAGGAAAATGAATGAGTGGAGGCCTTCGGAAGTTGTGGGCGCTCCAACCCTGGAGGTTTTCAAGAAGAGACAGGAGAACCTTTTGTCTGGGGGGGTCAACTCATAAAACATTCCCATGCCTGTTTTAGTAGGTGCCATAAAAGGGGGGGGGGAGCAAAAGTATATTCCAACTCTTTATCTTTAAAAGATTGTAACTAAACTACCAGAGCTTTTGCCCACGAATATATTTAATTGGAGAATGCGAATGGTGACACCCAGCCCATGAACGTGCTCAATTGGAGAATCTGATTTATGACACACCTGGTGGGGGGGATGAGAGAAACAGGGTCACAGGGGGCAGTAAATTATATATGCCAGAGTTGATTTCATAAAGGGCAGTGCCAGTAAGTCACCTCTAATGAATCCTTGGAAGCTTATTGGAAGTTTGGCTGGAGAATCATGATTTAATTAGAGCGATTGCTGGAATCCTGGCACTGGGATTGTATCAGGACTCTTTCCTTGGGCAGAGGTTGGACTAGAAGACCTCCAAGGTCCCTTGCTTGATACCCTATGATTATCATTAAGTGTTGTACCTTATGATTCCTGACTCTTGGTGAATGTATCTTTTCTTTTATGTATACTGAGAGTATTTGCATCAAGACAAATTCCTTGTGTGTCCAATCACACTTGGCCAATAAAGAATTCTATCTATCTATCATCTATCTATCTATCTATCTATCTATCTATCTATCTATCTATCTATCTATCATCTATCATCTATCTATCTATCTATCTATCTATCATCTATCTATCTATCCATCCATCCATCTATCATCTATCTATTATCTATCTATCTATCTATCTATCTATCTATCTATCCATCCATCTATCATCTATCTATCAGTCAATCTATCTATCTATCTATCTATCTATCATCTATCTATCATCTATCTATCTATCTATCTATCTATCTATCTATCTATCTATCATCTATCTTCGAGCCCTACAGCTGTATGATTCTAAGTTTCAACTCTGGATATCTTCAGAATGCTTGAGGTCTCCTACCATCCCACCCACCCGAAAAATGGGGGGGGAAAGGGAGCCTATGGTTCCCTGCATGTTCCCGCCAAGAACTTCCTGTCCAATTCCCCAAACCCCCTCCAGCTGGAACAGGGCAGGTTGTCTGCCAGAAATAGGTGTTGTCCTTTCCCCTTGTTTTTTAGGCAGGAAACAGATTCCAATGGCAGATTAAACAGACTGACTACAGTCAACAGACATGACCCTCCTGTCCTCTTTTAAAAAGAAAACATACCCGCCGAAAATTGCAGCGGAATTGCGGAATCCAGCAACCCACCTACAGACTTCCTGCCCTTGCAAAGTGCCATGAACAAGGATGGGGTTTTTTGGGGATCCAAAGATCCCCAAGGGATCCCCCCACCCTTCCTGGCTGCAGTTTGCAGGGAGAAAGCAGGTATCCCAGCTAAGCTCAAAGTGGGTTTCACCCTTACAACTTTTCGTTTAGCGAGGAAAGTTGCAACAAAACTTTGGGAAAAAAAATGTGACTTATGACCGTTTTTCACCCTTACGATCGTTTCGTTGCAGCTTCCCCAGGATCACATGATCAAAATTTGGATTCTTGGCAACTGGTTCACCTTTATGACGGTTGCAGCATCCCGGTGGGGGTGGGGTTGTTAAGGGATCCTTTTTTTTTTTTTTTTGTCGACCTTCTGACCAGTAAAGTCAACAGAGACGCTAAAATCCCTTTACAGTACAACCGTGTTGCTAACATCACAACTGCAGGGATTCACTTTAACACTGTGGGAAGAAAAGTCGTAAAAGAAAAAGAAGAAACGGAATATTACATGGTATGGAATGTGTTTTATCAATGGACGGAGAATAGAACAACTTAAAAAAGATTTGATGTATTTATAGAGCAATTAGAGAAATTTAAGCAAAGTTATCATGTGTGATCTTACTATGTATATGGGAATATGATTATTGTTGTATTGTTAGATTTGATAAGAAGAACATTACTCATAATGCTCAAATAATTGAAATATGTACCCAAGTCGATGCACAATTGAAATGGAATGGTTTGTTGTATGTATATATTTAAAAAGTAATAATTTTTTAAAAAGAGAATCCAAAATCCAACCCCTGTGCCCTAAATAGTTCATCAGATGGTCCCATCATTACTTCATTCCAACTGGAGACTATCCCCAAGCACTCCCCTCCAGGTGCAGGGTAACATGTCCTTAACTTTCTGAGAAAGGAATGTTGTTGCGGCTATTCTTCCATCGCTCTTGGAAATCCCCCTCCCCAAATTCCCAGGCACTGAATGTGGCAGGCCAGCAGCCTCCAAAGAAAAATGGCTTCCAAGCTGACATGGTGGACCTCAACATGTCACCAATACTGCTCAACGGGCTGAGTCACTATTGTCCCAACTTTCTGCTTCAATGGACTGGATTCCTGAACCCAGTTTCTTCCTTCTCCGTTGGGCTGCTTCCCGTCCCTGATGCAAATCTCCTTCTGGATGAATCAGTCAGGAATTTCCACATCGCCTTCAGGATTCCTAATTAGTCTTAGCCATGAAAGAACACCAAACGTTGATCTCCTCCGACAGAAGAAAAAGCTCTCCCCCAAAAACAAGGCCTCTAAGAACCTAGGCTGTTTCCAAAGCAACATCTCCCTCTCATGGAAGGGCAAAAGTGGTCAATTACCCCGAGAACAACAACTTGGGGAGAGGAATACCCCCATTCCTCCTGAATCCTTTATTGTATTCACCATTCCAGTCGAGTGGAAAGTGCCACCATGTTACAGTTAATCAGCCAGAAACTCTCTGCACAAAAGGAGGACTGAGACCTCTTTGTTCGGGCGTCCTTGGTCTTGAGAGCCATGCAAGGAGACGAGGAAGGGGGAGCTGGCCAGCAGAGATCTGCCTTGCCAGGGCAATGGTGCCAGGAGGCTCTTAATTGGGACAGATACTCCAGTGAGAAGCCGGGCAGAAGAATAGAAGGTTACATCCGCCTGGAAGAGACTGGCAGAATGGTGAGAACTGGTGTGGCGTCCAAGTGCACGAGGGAAACCTGCCAAAGGGAAGCACACGACTAGCATCCTAATGAGGGTTGTTCTCCTTCTGATGATGAGTAGGCGGCTCTCAAAGGGACAGGAGGGATCTACCCAGTTCCTACGAAGTCCAGCCACCTTTTGGGGTTGCCAACTTCCCTTCCTGGCAGATAGGACAGATTAATGGCCTGTGGGAAAGACCTTGGGAGACCGAGTGAGATATCTTTCCCAACAATCTGGGTCCTCGTTTTACTGACCTCGGAAGGATGGAAGGCTGAGTCGACTTTGAGCCGGTCAGGATCGAACTCCAAGCAGTAAGGCAGAGTCTGCCTGCAATAGCAATCGCACTTATACAGCACTTCAGAGGGCTTTACAGCCCTCTTTAAGTGATTTACAGAGTCAGCACCTTGCCCCCTGAGTCCTCATTTTATTCACCTTGGATGGATGGAAGGCTGAGTCAACCTTGAGCTGGTCAGGATTGAACTGCTGACAGTGAGCAGTGAGTTAACCTGCAATACCACATTCTAACCCTTGCGGCTCCTAACGTTGTCTAGAGAACAGTTAGATCTGAGACAGCATGGCCCAGATTTGGATAATGGGCCCGGGAAGAGGCTCAAAAGAAACAGACTAACAGACTTGGAAGGCACCTTGGAGGTCTTCCAATCCAGCCCCCTGCTGAGGCTGTAGACTCTATACCATTTCAGACAAAGGGTTGTCCAATCCCTCCTTTCAAAGCCTCTGGAGTTGGAGACCCCACAACTTCTGGTGGCAAGTTGTTGCACTAGTTAATTGTTCCCACCATCAGGGAAATTTTCTCCTTAGTTCTAGGTTCACATTTTCCTGAGCTTGGGGTAGAATGTTCTAAGGTCAAAATTGGACATTTAGACCTCCAAATATTTGGCACCCAATTTCTCCCCCTTTTTTTATATGTGTGTGTGTGAGAGAGAGAAAGAGCATTTACAGGCCTGAGCTGCGCCTTTGGAAGTCACAAGGGGCCATCTGCTTCATATCTTCATACAGTTCTGTCAACACCAGCGAGAAGATGTTGGTCAACCTACAAAGTGTCGAGTTGTTGACTTTAACTTCCAAAGTGTCAAAGTTCTGGCTCTTTAGCTGTGCACATTGTTTCTCAGGGCTAGTCAAGGTGATGGCACTCGCAGCAATTTCCACACAAGGCTTTGGGGATTTACAAATCGAGTCACCACATTAGGGAAGGACAGTGAATAACACCGTAAGATATTCAGAGACGTGTGACATTTCGGTGGCAAAAGGCAGAAGTGACCAGGCTAAACTTCCACTCCTCCCCCCGCACCCAAAAAAAATATTTCTGGGGGAGGTGGAAGGAAGGGGAAGACTAGATGGAGAAAAGGAACTCAGATCTTAAATCCCTTGGCTGATGTTGCACAGTGAATCATATTCCCAGTAACATTATCATAGCTTAAATCTGGCTTTTTAATCCCATTATCCTATTCTATTTTAAACAACCTTCGCAGGAAATTGAAATTGGCTTCTATGAAGGAAGGAACATCACATTGGGAAATCATCATTTCCAAGATTTTGTGCTGCAATTGGCCTCTCTTTGGCCAATTAAAACACACACCAAAAAGTGGAGAAATACGTTTCCAGGCAAAGAAAAACCTAGACAAACATAACACAGCCACCTTCAAAATAAACCTCCAACCCCAGACTATGGCACATTCTGAACATGGGCCATGTACAAATACATGCACACGCTTGCACCCAGTGTGCAAGAAGTAGAGGGGAAAAAAAAAAAAGTTAAGTGTTTCCAGAGTCGCTCAACAAGAGAGGCATCTGGAATAAATCTGATTTCTGGTAAGTTGGCAAACTGAAAAAACGATTTTTTTAATAAAAACCACAACAACTCACTGGACCAGCTACAAAGGGGATAATCGAATAAAATTGCTTGGACTGGATGCTGGGAAGATTTCGCTTGCTAAGTCCTCGACTCGTTTTTTTTTTTGACTCGGTTCCAATAATTATCACTTCGCTATCAGGCTGGAGTGCTGTTATCGTGCAGAATTGTGTTTGTTTTCCGTGACCATCAGGAGCAGAAGTGAGCCCGAAGCCCGGGCCTCCTCCTCTCTTCTCCCACAGGGAAGAGGTCCTAGAGCCATCTGCTCCCGGAGGGATTTCTAAAATTCCCAGGGTTGTGAGGCTCAGGAGAGACAGCAGGTGGGCAAGGGAAGGGAGGGGAAGGCTAGTTAAACAGTGATGAATCCTGCCGGCCAGATGCGAAAGGGGATGAGACAAGGTAAAAGGAGGCTGTGAACTAGTCCATGGGAACTTTTCCCAGCTGCGTGTATCTCATTAAGCTCCCGGTGCATCCACTGCTGTTCCTCCAGGCAACAAAAGCAGAGCTGTTAAGGGGAAATTAGGCAGCCCCTGCTCTTTAACACTTGACAGATGGAACTTGGCTGGTGCTTGCTGTAGATGGTGTCACTCCTGCCTTCTGGTCCTCCCCTCCTGAGCCCGAGTTTGGGATAGGAAACCCTGAGTAGCTGAATAACAAGAGTTGGAAGAGACCTTGGAGTCTTCTAGTCCAGGGGTCGCCAAGCTTTTGGACCACAGGGACCGCCAAACTCATAATTTTAAATCCCCCAGAACCAGAGACCCTGGGAAAATCCCCCCCCCACAAAAAAAGTCTGCATGAAAATTCCCCACCCCGTTGTCCTACCGATCGATCGTTCTTTATTTGGGATCACAGGATACTGTCTCCAGCTCTGTTCTCAGAGAGAAAAAGAGAGAGAGAGAGAGAGAGAGAGAGACTTTTGGCTCCATGCAAGGAAAACAGCAGAAGCGGCAGAAGCCTTTCTTTCTTTCTCTCCCCCAAATTCCACCAGAAATGAGTCTTTGTGAGACTTGCCGTGCCAGTGCAGCCTCTTGGAGCAGGAGGCCTTGCAGGGTCCCAAAGACTCATTTCTGGCAGAGTTTGGGGGAGAGAAAGAAAGACTTTGGCTACTTTCCTTGCATGCAGCATGTTTCCCGGCCCACTGGTTGGTGACCACTGATCTAGTCCAACCTTCTGCCCAGGGAGGAAACCTTATCACATTTCAGACAAATCTCTTCTTAAAAACTTCCAGTGTTGGAGCATTCACATTTCACAACCTCTGGAGGCAATGTGAAATGTGAATGTGACCTGTTCCACTGGTTATTGGTTCTCCCCATCAGGAAACGTCTCCTTAGTTCTAAGTTGCTTCTCTCTTTGGTTAGTTTCCATTCGTTGCTTCTTGTCCTGCGTTCAGGTGCTCTGCAGAATAGCCCGACCCCTGTCCCTCCTCTTTGTGGTAATACTGGAACACTGCTATCATGTCACCCCTAGTTCTTTTTTTTTTTAATTATTAAAATGAACTTTATTTGCAAAAAATTAAAAAGATGCAAACATACAAATATACAGAAATAAACAATAGTAAATGTACAAATAGAACAGTAAACATACAGTATTTCTTTCTATTACATTTGATATGAGGTTTGATAGTTCATAATAAGCAATAATAAACGGCAAGTATTTCTTATCTCTTATAGATGATATATTAATTAATAAATAACACACGTTACTCTACTATTACTATTGGATTATAACTGTGTTATTTAATCTTCTTTTCATTAAACTAGGCGTATCCAATTCCTGCAAATGTTTACAGCTTGAGGTGGACCATGAAGAAGTAGGAGATGGATTAGAAGGTCTTCTTCAGATTGGGGGTGGGTGGGTGGGCTCTTATTTGACACCAGCTGATGGGTTGGAGCCATTTCTTTGACCTTGAGGAACACCCAAGAGGTCTCCTTGAGATTAAAAATGCCAACAGTGATGACTAGTCCTTTCTCACTAGGACATTCAAGAACATTCATCTTAAAAGAGAGTGTGGGATCTCCAGAAGTTTTGTAGCTCCCCATCACCGGAGGTTCTTTAAAGAAGAGATTGGATAACAATTTGTCTAAAATGTCAGAAGGTTTCCTCCTTGAACAGGATGGGTAGGACTAAAAGACCTCTTCCAACTTCCTTTCTTAAATTGTTTTTTTTTTTAATTTTTACAACAAAAACAACTAAACCATCTTTCAGTTTTACAGCGTGTCAGTTGGGTACATCTATCTTGTGCATATACTAATATTATTATACATATCTTATTTATTTATGTTCATCGTTTACTCTAATCAACCATTTATGTCCTATTGTTACATCATCGTATCATCCTTAAAATTTTCGTTTCAATCCCAGTTTATCTTTCAAGAACAGGTCCCAATATTTACTAAGTTATATGCATATTATTACTTATTCAAACACAATCAGTTGCATTGTGTTATTGCTACTACAACATATTTCAAATTCTTAATCTTTTATCTAACCATTCGTAAAAGAAATAAATAAAAAAACTCTTCCAAATTCCAAGGTCCTTTCCAACTCTGTTTTTCTTCTATTCTCCATGAGCTCCTTACTGATTTCTTCACAGGGCCTTAAAAACAACCTATGCAAAGCAAACCCTAGGGTATAAAGTTATTTCTGGATCTGCCAGCATCCCCAATTATTTCTCCTTGCATGTTTGGAAGAAAAAGAAAACATAAGTTCCCCAGACTTGTGCCACGTCAAGTGAGATTTTTGTGACTGCTGGAGGGTGTGGGGATTCCTATCGATAAACATGAGCTTTGCGTCTGGCACTTGCCTCCCCCAGCATGTCAGTTCCCTGTTTTTGTCTCCTTTTAATTGGAAAAAAATGTTTGATTACGAGTCCAGTGGAGCGGGGAAGAAAAAGGAAGTTTTGGGGTCCCTGCAAATCCAAACCCATGATTCCAGAAAGTGCCAAAGCTTCAAGCAAACAAATAGGGAAGAAGGGTGACCCCAAAACTTGTTTCTGTTGCTTGAAGAAGATAAATAATCAGAGTTGGAAGGGACCTTGTAGGTCATCTAGTCCAACCCCCCTGCCCAAGTGGGAGACCCTACACCATTTCTGACAGATGGGAGTCCAGTCTCTTCTTGAAAGTCTCGAGTGATGAAGCTCCCACAACTTCTGAAGGCAACTTTCATGTTCCAATGGTTGATTGTTCTTCTTGTCAGCCAGTTTATCCTTATTTCCAGGTTGAATCTCTCCTTGATCAGTTTCCATCCTTTATTCCTTGTCTGGCCTTCAGATGCCTTGTAAAAATAGCTTGACCCCTTCCTCCTCTCTGGGGCAGCCCCTCAAATATTGGAAGGCGGCTATTCTGACTCCCCTGGTCCTTCTCTTCCTTAAACTAGCCAGGCCCAGTTCCTGCAACCATTCTTCATGTGTTTTAGTCTCCAGTCCCCTAAATCATCCTGGTTGCTCTTCTCTGCTCTCTTTCTAGAGTCTCACCATCTTTTTTATAATGTCGTGACCAAAACTGGATGCAGTACTCTAGGCGTATAGAGTGGTCTTAGTACGTCCCTGGATCTCGATTGTATCCCTCTGTTAATGCAACTTAGGATTGCATTAGGTTTTTTGGCTGCTGCTGCACACGGCTGGCTGCTGTTTAGCTGGCTGTCCACTAAGACTCCAAGATCCCCCTCCCAGTTCCCGCTATTGAGCCTGGTTTCACCCAGTGTGAGTCCCTTTTTTCGGTGGCAGGCAGGAGGCAGCCACCTGCCTTTTGGCTGTATTGATTTTATTCAACTGGTCTTTCCAGGTGATTTTTCTCCCTTGAGAAAAATCCACACGGGAGCCTCAACGTGCAAAGATCCCTCTTGCTGGGTATCCCGGATCGAGTGGGTGATTTAACCCGGCTGCCACCGCCACGCAGCCAAGCACTCCAACCCCGCTGAACAAACAACAGCCGAGCCCAGCCCTGCGGTTCCTCTTGGATGAGCAGGAAAAAAAAAAGGAGGGTTTATCTTTCAGACAATCCTTTAACTCTGGTTGCTACTTGCCCGGCTCCCTCAGACGTGGTGAACCGAAGACGCTGTAGGGGATAAACAACCCGCCGTTCAAAAGCCACCTTGGCAAAGGTGGAACGTTTGCTTCCGTAGAGAATAAGCCGGTTCCTCCCCTTGCCTGCTGCCCCCACAGCCCTTGCTTTCTTTCCCCCACCCCCTCCCCAATTGACAAAGGTGGTGGGAGGGGGAGGTTTGGCATGTTCCTTCCTCAAAGCAAAAAAGGGCCTGGCTGGAATCCACCTTTCTGACACCACCTGGAAAGCACGTTGCGGGAGGAACACACCTCATCGTCCTTTCCAGCGGTTTGCAATGCAGAAGAGAAGAGAATGTACGAAGGTGGGTTGCAGGAACCGGGTATGTCTAGTTGAATGAAAAGAAGGACGAGGGGGGGACAGGATAGCAATGTTCTAATATCTGAGGGGCTGCCCCAGAGAAGAAGGGGGTCAAGCCCTTCTCCAAAGCCCCTGAGGGCACGACCAGAAGCCATGGGCGGAAAGTGATCAAGGAGAGAAGCAACTTAGAACTAAGGAGAAATTACAACAATGAATCAGTGGAACAACTTGCCTCCAGAAGTTGCGAATTCTCCGACACTGGAAGTTTTTAAGAAGAGATTGGATAACCCTTTGTCTGAAGGGTTTCCTGCCTGGGCAGAGGGGTTGGACTAGAAGACCTCCAAGGTTCCTACCAACTCTGTTATTCTGTTCTATTCTATTCTATTCCATTCTAGTTTGATGAAAAGAAGGACTAGGGGAGACAGGAGAGCAGTCTTCCAATATCTGAGGGGCTGCCCCAAAGAAGAGGGAGTCAAGCTATTCTCCAAAGCCCCTGAAGGCAGGACAAGAAGCAACGGATGGTAACTAATCAAGGAGAGAAGCAACCTGGAACTAAGGAGAAATTTCCTAACAATGCGAGAACAATTACAGATAGTTCTTGACTTACACCCACAGCTGAGCCCCAAATCTGATGTCGTTAAGTGAGACATTTGTTAAGTGAGCTTTGCCCCATTTTATGAAAACTTTCTCACCACAAGTGAATTGTTGCAGTGGTTAAATTAGGAACCCGGTCGTTAAATGGATCCGGCTTTCCCATGGACTTTGCTTGTCAGAAGGTCCCAAAATCTGTAACCGTCATAAATATGAGTCACTTTCCAAGCACCTGGATTTTGATTACATCATCGTGGGGAGGCTGCAATGGTCGTTAAGTGTAGAAAAATGGCCATAAGTCTTTTTTTTTTTTCAGTGACGTTGTAACTTTGGACCGTCTCAAAGTGAACGGTTGTAAGTCGAGGACTACCTGAACTCAGTGGAAGGTGTGGCTGCTCCCATCACTGGAGGTTTTCAAGAAGAGACTGGGCAGCCATTTCTTTGAAATAGTATAGAGTCTCTTGCCTGAGGAAGGGGCTGGACTTGAAGACTTGAAGGGTCCTTTCAAACTCTACTGTTCTGTTCTGTTAAACTTCTTACATGCTTGTTTGCCAAGGAGATGCTCAGTCATCCCACCAGGTTTGTTTATTTGTTGTTTCTAAGTTGTCCCCCAAAGCCAAATAATAATAATAATAATAATAATAATAATAATAATTAATAATAATAATAATAAAATTATACACGCCCAGTCCTTTCCATGTGCCAACTGGACTGGCTGGTAAACTAACCAATGATACTGAGATAATAACAGGTACACATACCTGAGTGGTAAATTGCTGTAGCAGAGAGATGGGGAAGCCTTCCAAACTACATCTTTTAAATCTGCAAACTGACGTCAAAGCAAACGGTTCAAAAAAACAAAACTATGCGCCATGTTTTAACAGCAGCAAGAATTGTAATTACACACAAGATTGGAAAAGCGAGAAAACACCTACGGAAGAAGACATGATTAAAAAAATTATTGGACTGTGCAGAGAAGGACAGACTAACACTGAAGTTAAAAGACAAAAAAGAAGATAGAGAATATTATCCAGCTGGGGACTTGTTTTATCAATGGTTGGACGACAGGGGTGGAAACGAGAAAATGCAAACAAATAGACTGTTTATAGGCTGTTCATTAACAGCCTATAAATTATACACTGATTCATTATACACTGATTGCATATAAAGAGAAAACCAGTAAAAAAATCGATTTTAAAAAAATTGTGGAAGGTTACTCTTAGCTGTTTGTTTGTTTTTTTAAATTAAACAGGGCACCCTGAAATTCTCAGACACCCCAAAAGATGTCCGCCAGAGCTATGGTTCTTTTTTGCACTGGAAGTAAATAAATAAATTGCAAAACTGACAACCATCCATCAACATCTTTCAGGCCCATTCTATTTCCCAGAATATGGAAAACATAACTATGTTAAGAATTCCCTGCTCTGCAGGATGGAGGGAAAAAAAAACCCAAGGCGATTTATTTTCCAAGCAAGATCCTTTTTCTTCGGCCTCAATGTGTAGTTAGTCCAGAAGCAGCGAAAGATGTTTAATGAGGACTCCGTGATTATCCCAGTAACACAGTCTGCATGTTGTCCTTTAATTGTTTCTTTTAATTAAGGGGGGGAAAAAACCCTTTCCCCTCCCACCCACCCTGTTAAACTAATCTCTTCCTTTGTGTCGAGAGAAAGCAGTGGGTGTGAAGCCAGAGGCATCTGTAGGATGTCACCCAAAAATCAAGATGACACTTGGGTTTTTTTCTATCTAGCTATCTATCTATCTGGGTGGCATGGCAGCTCAGTGGTTAAGACGATGGGTTTCTTGGCTGGAAAGCTGGCAGCCCACGTTGGAGACCCGGACGATGCAATGGGATGGTGTGAGGCTCCTGCAAGACCACACCTAGAGTCCTGCATCCAGTTTTTGTCACCACACTATAAGAAAAGATGTTGAGACTCTAGAAAGAGTGCAGAGAAGAGCAACCAGGATGATGAGGGGACTGGAGGCTAAACATATGAAGAACGGTTGCAGGAACTGGGCCTGGCTAGTCTAGGAAAGAGAAGGACCAGGGGAGACAGGATAGCGGTCTTCCAATATTTGAGGGGCTGCCACAGAAAGGAGGAAGGGGTCACGCTGTTTTCCAAAGCACCTGAAGGCCAGACAAGGAATAATGGATGGAAACTGACCAAGGAGAGAGATTCAACCTGGAAATAAGGAGAAACTTTCTGACAGGAAGAACAATCAACCAATGGAACAGAAGTTGCCTTCGGAAGTGGTGGGAGCTTCATCCCTGGAGGCTTTCAAGAAGAGACTGGATTGCCGTCTGTCCGAAATGGTGTAGGGTCTCTGGGAGAGGATTGGACTAGATGACCTACAAGGCCCCTTCCAACTCTGTTATTCTGTCAAAGAAGCGGGATAGGATGTCAGTTACCCCCCCGCCCCAAATCATCAAGATGGTACAGTGGGCTTTTTTCTATCTAGCTATCTATTATTCTGAGTGGTTTGGTGGTTAAGACGGTGGGCTTCTCGGGCTGGAGACCCAGACGTGACGGAACAGGATGATGTGAGGGTCCAGTGAGATGCCAGTCGTCCCCCGCCGTCTCTTCCTTGCCTATTGTGGGAAAGGCCAAACCTGCAGCCGCGGAGGGCTGGTTCTGTTTACCACTTTTGGGGGGGCGGCAGGAAGACTTCCAAGCTACCATCGGCTTGGTCTGTCTTAGAACAATGGGCCTTGTGGAGCTCGCCAGCGAGGTCACTCTCTCTCTCTCTCTCTCTCTCTCTCTTCCTTCTCTTTCAGCAGCACCAGGAGACAAATGGAAAACACATTTCTCCTCCGTCCTGGCCTCCTTGATTCCACAGGCTCCAAATCAGGAACAGCTGCCTGGTTGGTCTCCTGCCTCGGAGGCGATGGGGATGGATTGCTGGGTCTCCTGAGAAGGGAGGATTTACTACGTCCAGGTCTGCAGAGTTGGGAAATTGCCCTGACAGCACGGGTTTGAGGCTGGGGGAGGCGTTCCCACAAACACGAGACATTGTCTCCCCCACAGGTGTCTCTTTCTTGCTCGTCCTCACCAGAATTCATCTGGGATGACCTGGACTTGCTGGTCCTCACCAACCGCTTGGCCAGATGGACGGAGATGGACGGAGGCAGGAATTGGGGGGGGGGAATCTTAGCCGAGCAATACCAACAGCGCTTAGACTTATATACTGCTTTATAGTCCTTTTACGGCCCCACTCTAAGCAGTTTACAGAGTCAGCCTCTTGCCCCCAACCATCTGGGTCCACATTTGACCCACCTCGGAAGGATAGAAGGCTGAGTCCACCTGGAGCCGGTCAGGATCAAACTTTGGGCAGTGGGCAGAGCCTAAAATATTGCATTGTAACAAATGTCCTTCCTTCCTTCCTTCCTTCCTTCCTTCCTTCCTTCCTTCCTTAGCAATAGCAAACATGTACCGCTTCCTAACGCTTTCGGGCCCTCTCTAAGCGGTTTACAGAGTCAGCCCCTTGCGCCCAATCAATCTGGTTCCTCTTTTTACAGACCTTGGAAGGATGGAAGGCTGAGTCAACCTTGAGCCGGTCCCATGAAGTGTTAATACCACTTTCTAAGGCCTTGGTAAGGCCACACTTGGAATACGGCATTCAGTTTTGGTCGCCATGATGTAAAAAAGATACTGAAACTCTAGAAAGAGTGCAGAGAAGAGCAACCAGGATGATTAGAGGACTGGAGGCTAAAACAGATGATGAATGGTTGCAGGAACCGGGCCTGGCTAATCTAGGGAAGAGAAGGACCAGGGGAGACAGGATAGCAGTTTTTCAATATTTGGGGGGCTGCCCCAGAGAGGAAGGGGTCAAGCTATCCTCCAAAGCACCTGAAGGAAGGAGAAGAAGCAACGGATGGAAACTCATCAAGGAGAGAAGCAACCTGGAACTAAGGAGAAATTACAACAATTAATCAGTGGAACAACTTGCCTCCAGAAGTTGCGAATGCTCCAACACTGGACACCTTTAAAGAAGATGTTGGATAACCCTTTGTCTGAAGTGGTGTAGGGTTTCCTGCCTAGGCAGGGGGTTGGACTAGAAGACCTCCACTCTGTTATTCTGTTCCGTTCTAGTCTCACCTGAAGATAGGGCGCCTGGTGGTCACTCAAGACGTGCCCTCCACCAGGCAGCCGGTTTTCAGAAAGAGAGAGATGTTGCGCGTGATGGTATTTAAAACGGATGAGCAAAGCCAGGGGTGTCCTGTCCTTCCACCCTTCACCACCCTTTCTTCTTCTGTCTCCATCACCAGCAAGCCATCCCGTAGAATCTGCACTGTGGAGGAAGGCCGTGAGCCAGAAGAGGCTCCAAGGAAGAGCCAAGTTGCAGAGCCAGCCAATGTCCAAACCTCTTGGACACAGCCTGGAAGCCGCTGCCTGTCCTAACCCAGTTTCCCAGGCTTTCAACAGAGGGAGAGAAAGAGAGAAAGAGAGAGAGAGAGAGAGAGAGAGAGAGAGAGAGAGAGAGGCCAGCTGAGCAGCCTTAAACCATCTCTTTCTCTTGTCTTGGGAAATGAGATTCATGAGCTAGATAGAGAAATATGAGCGGAAGTTTCTTCTCCCAAGTTCTGCTAATGGAGCAAAGCTGGAGGAAACGATGAGCTAATTCCACCTACAATCCCTCCCACCCCCCACCCCCACCCCAGCTCTGCTTAGAGAGCTGGGACCCCGGGGGCGGGGAAGGGGGGGGTCAGGAGAGAGATGGGGAGGGAGGAGGAGTCCCTGCAGCTACCATCTGTTGCTTGCTCCAACCTGAGGCTCCGAGTCCCAGGAGAAGGTGCCCTGGAATGCAAGCCAAAAACACGGCTCATCGCCCTCCATTGATCCTGCGCATGGGCTGCGGTCTTGCTGATACCTGACAGGTCTTCACTGTGGCCGCCTTTCGCTCTCTGATCTTCTTTAGTCAAGAGACAAATGAGAGATGATTAGATGATGGATGAATAGAGTTGGAAGGGACCTTGTAGGTCATCTAGTACAAACCCCCCTCCCTGCCCAAGCAGGAGACCCTAATACTGTTTCTGACAAATCCGATCTCTTCGTGAAAGTCAAAAGTGGTGATAAAAAGTGATGAGATGATAGATAGATAGATAGATAGATAGATAGATAGATAGATAGATAGATAGATAGATAGATGATAGATAGATAGATAGATAGATAGATAGATAGATAGATGATAGATAGATAGAAGATAGATAGATAGATAGATAGATGATAGATAGATAGATAGATAGATAGATAGATAGATAGATAGATGATAGATAGATAGATGATAGATAGATAGATAGAAGATAGATAGATAGATAGATAGAAGATAGATAGATAGATAGATAGATAGATAGATAGATAGATAGATGAGAGAGTGATGAGAGAAAGAGTGATGAGAGAGAGAGAGTTGAGAGAGAGTAGGTAAAGGTAAAATAGAGGTAGAGAAGGGGGAGAGGAGAAGGGAGAGCAGGAGGCAAGGAGGGAGAGAGAGAGAGAGAGGAAGGAAGGGAGGAAAAGAGAGGGGGAGAGACCTGGGGCTCTTTAAAAATACAGCAAAACGAATGTCTAAATGCTGATTTCTATGGAAAGAAGGGGGTGTTTTAAAATAGACTCATTGGAGGAGACCTTGGAGGTCTTCTAGTCCGACCTCCCGCTCAAGCCGGAGACTAGTTTACGCCATTCCGGACAAATGGCTGTCCAATCACTTCTCAAAAGCTTCTTGAAATAAGGAAATACGCATGTGGGGTGGGGTGGGGGGGGGGGGAACCACCACCACCAAAGAACAAGACGAAGCTTCTGCTAAACAACATCTAGAACTTCCCCATTTCCCTGCTCGTCCCTCCTGCCCTGCCTTTTGGACTGTAGTCCTCCGCAGCCTCTCCAGGCCTCCCAGTGTGGATCTTTGGTGTGACTGCAGAGCGGGCTGGGAGGGATGACCCTCCTCCCCTGCACAGGTGTGTCCGTGAGACACGGTGACTCTGTGCCGTCCAAGTCAAACCCCAGGAGGCCCATCAATGATTCTCTTTTTCCAGATCTTCCAACATGGCTTTGATATTTTCTCCGTTGGGATGTCCAATAAGCAGATGGCCAAACGCAGACGCCGGCTGTAAGCGAACCCCGAGCAGCAGCAGCGGGAAGGTTACGAGTGGGAGAGAGGGCAGGAGAGGAAGAAGCCAATAAAACTCTCTCCAGATGTTCCGAGGAGAGAGACGTGGGAGTGAGCAGCTGGGTGGGGTGCAGAGAGGAGCCCCTCTCCCTTTCCAAAGTCACCTCTGCATCATTTATGTTTTCCCTTGCAGAAGTCAACTGGTGTGCTTGGCCAAAGAGAAAGCCAGATCTCTTCAAGGCTCAGCTTACCCCAGAAAAATGGACCTGGCCGTCCTAATTCTTTCTTTCTGGACTTCTGAGCTGGTTCCGACAGGAAGTATTTACCCAAAGGTCTCTTCGGAAACCAAGAAAGAAACCTCGAGATTCTTCTAAGCAGCTTCCTTTCTTGGTTCCTCGCTGGTAGACAGCACTCTTGCCAAACGAAAGGAGACGACTTGCGCCATCAAACAGCTACTCTGGGAACCATTGAGGAGGAGCTGTCTTCAACCCCTTTCTCACGCACCCCCTCTCTAAACTGTGTTGTCTCTTCCTGCCCTTCGTGACCCGAAGTTCCGACACTTCCCGTAATCATACGATCACATGCCAGGGGTTTGGCAACCCAGCCACGTCCCCGGCTGTTTGCCACATCGCCCAGACACGGATCCGTAACTTTAAGATGGTTTCGCCCCAAAACGGGCACGTCATCTTCTTCCAGCGTTCGGTGCAACCGCATCCATTGCCGACGCTGGGCTTGCCTATACCACCACTGTGACGGAAACGTCTTCGGTTTTCTAGGAAAAAAGCCCCTCCAAAAAATTCCAGTTACCTTTTGGGGGGCGGGGGGGAAACCCACCCAAAAGAGAAAGAAAAGAGAAGGAAAAAGTCCCCTTGCTTCTGAAAAAAAAAAGTTGCTTTTCTTTGACAGATAAAAGCTCCTTTTCTTCCC
>NW_020769332.1:13713870-13724197 GCF_900518735.1 Pseudonaja textilis
CTCCCTCCCTCCCACTTCCTCCCTCTCTCTTACTCTCCCTCCCTCCCCTCCCTCTCACACTCCTTCCCTCGTTTCTTCCCTCCCTCTCCCTCCCCCTCCCTCTCCCTCTCACACTCCCTCCCTCTCTCTCACACACACATACACACTGTCCCTCTCCCTCTTCCTCTCCCTCCCTCCCCCTGCCTCTCCCTCCCTCCCTCTCCCTCTCTGTCTCACACTCCCTCCCTCCCTCCCTCCCCCTCTCTCTTCCTCTCCCTCCCTCCCTCTCCCTCTCTGTCTCACCCTCCCTCTCTCCCTCCCTCCCCCCCATCTCTCCCATCCCAAATCTTGCTCCGTTGGACTCAGATTTCACTTTCGCTTCGTCTTCCCCCCAGTCCTGTCAAGCCTTGCCGGGCTAAACCTTTCTATTTTAAAATCCAGCACCCTCCCCGGTCTTCCCCTGAGTGCTAAAACAGGCTGATGTCTAAATATTTGCCTAGCTATTCTTAGCCTGAGAGCAAGCCAGCGGGCGGCAGCCTTCGGGGGCACATGCCTGTCTACGGCTGGCGTTATACGGGGACCACCCGCCGCAGATGCGTGATTTGGGGCAAGAAAAGCAAATTGGCCTTCTTCTCTCTCTCTCTCTTTTTCTCCTCCTGGATGTATTTGTGCCATCTGACATCTCGCCGCCATGGAAGGAGACGCTGGGAGCCTGGGGAGGGGAATTCAACTTCTGGAAAATCAAATTCCTCGTGGCAGAACCGCCTCGCTTGAGCTGCAGGCTGGGCGATTCTCACAGGGCCCTTTGCAAAAGAAACCCGTTGGCTGATTTGATTGCTGAGTTCACATCTGGCGGGAGGCATATTTTTTTCCCCCCCTCCAAGAATATATTTCTGTTCTTTCCTCCCCCTCCAAGATGCGACTGGTTCTAGACTGACCGCCATTCGTGCATTGACCGTTCAAAGTTCCCACGGCACTGAAAAAAGGGATGGAAGGCCAGGTCCTCGTACTTACGACAGTCGCAGAATCCCCACGGTCGTATGATCGTGGCGGGAAAGGACTGGGTGGGTGGGAAATAATTTCTCCCTCCTCCCCAACCCTCCAATGGTTCCTCATCCAGAGAAGACTTGGGACACGTCACCATGTTTAATTCTACCGCTGTTCATGCAACGCAGAATAAAAGGATAACAGAATCGGAAGGGACTTTGAAGGTCTTCTAGTCTAACCCCCTGCTCAAAGAGGAGCCCTTATACCGTTTCAGACAAATGGTTGAGCACCTCCGGTAATGGAACACCTACAACTTTTGGAGATAAGCTGTTCCACTAAGAACAAATTAATCGTTCTCATTGTCAATTCCTCCTTAGTTCTAGGCTGCTTCTCTCTCTGGTTAGTTTCCATCCGTTGCTTCTTGTCCTGCACCTTCAGGAGCTTTGAAGAATAGGTTGAGACACACCCCCCTCTCTCTTCTTTGGGGGCAGGCAGCCCCTCAAATATTGGAACCCTGCTATCGTGTCACCCCCTGGTCCTTCTTTTCATTTAGACGAGACAACTGGATGCAGAAGCATCCAACTCTCAAAGACGCAACGAGATAGGAGAGGCGATAGGAAATGCTGGCCAGCAAATTCTCAAGAGGAAGAAAAACCAAGGCACATTTTTGGCTGCTGTCTCAGCCAAAGGTTTTCCCAGTGGGGAGAAACGAGAGCAAGCAAGCAAAGAGAGAGAAAAGATTGTAAATATATATATAGATAGATCTTCCTCGGGTTGATCCTGAGTCCTCACTGGGGCTGGAAAGGGAAATGGGAGACATATTTTAAAAACAGAGTCACTTTGGATATCCTCCAGCCAAGCAGCAATCCATCACAGGATAAATGAAAAACAATAATTTCACTCCAGCTGCCTAAATAAGACCTGAGAGAGGCCTGGCCTGCTCCAAGCTGAGTTCCTGGAAGCCTTCTGAACAAACTCAGGATCAACTTTTGGGGTGAATGGAAAGGATGAAGAAGGATGACCTCTCTAATGAAAAAACAACCCAGAAGCTGGAAGGAAATCCACCTTCCTGCTTCTTTGTAGAACATCTCCACTGGTCCACTTCTTCTGACACCTCAGGTGGCTTCCAAGGAGCACAGCAGCCTGGGTTTCTATTGGTTGGTTCAAGGCACAGGGGCTTAAGAGCAAACCAATCGGGCTCTGATTTAGAGGGATGGATCCATCCAAGTTGACTCTTGGTGGAGCTGAAATTGATATTGTGAAGTTTAGCTCCATGGTCAGGCCAACTAGGAACTCATTCCAGACATCCTTGATTGCCTGGAGTTCCAATCCCCCAAAATGCATGGATCTTGGTTTGTTTCAGATGGCTCTTCAGTGTACACATTTGCCATAAAGCCGTTGGCTCAAGGCTTCGAATTTCACCCTCCAGGCCCTGAAGCAGTCTTCCTAAGGGGTATCTCACGCTGCGGTTGTTATGAGGATAAATCCATTATGTATGACTTCATAGCAATGAGGAGGAGAAGGGGAAGGAGAACGAAAGAGGAGGAGAAGGAAGAGGAAAAGGGAAGAGGAGAAGGAAAAAGGAAGAGAAAGAAGAAGGGAGGGAGGAGAGAGAAAGGGAGGGAGAGTGGGAGGGAGAGAGGGAGGGAGGGGGGAGGAAGGAAGGAAGGGCAAAAGGGAGAGAGGGAAAGAGGGGAGGGAGGGAGAGGGAGAAAGGGAGGGAGGGAGGGAGGGAGGGCAAAAGGGAGAAAGGGAAAGAGGGGAGGGAGGAAGGGAGGGAGAGAGGGAAGGAGGGGGGAGGAAGGAAGGGCAAAAGGGAGAAAGGGAAAGAAGAAGGGAGGGAGGAGAGAGAAAGAGAGGGAGAGTGGGAGGGAGGGGGGAGGAAGGAAGGGCAAAAGGGAGAGAGGGAAAGAGGAGAGGCAGGGAGAGAGGGAGGGAGGAAGAAAGGGAGGAAGGAAGGGAGAGCAAAAGGAAGAGAGAGGGAGAGAGGAAGGAAGCAAGCAGACTAGCTCTACATTTAATATATTCTTGAATTCCGGACGTCCTTTTTAAATGGCCTATCAAAGTTATTAATTTCAAAATATGGGCAGAGATTAAGATTGTTACCCCAAATCCTAGCTCTGGTAGTGCCATGTCCTCAGTTGCACCCCCATTTTAATCCCCACCCCCCCACCCCGTGCAAAATATGAGGAAACTCCAGGGATCCCTTTAGTTCAGTGGGGTGGCAGCTGCAACCCAACCCAATCCGTCCACCCCAACTTCCTTCCAATAATAACCACGGCCATCAATTATCTGCGACAAAACCAGGTAGGGGGTTGACTTCTGCAGAGGGCTGAGTTGGCCTCCCGCTCCCTCCCCACTCGTCCAGGAAACAGCAGAATTCAAAAGCCTCCAGTAGACTCCGAGGAGGAGGAGACCACGATAAGCCATCGCTAAAACAGCCAAGCGGAAAGAATCCATCTTTTCGCCATAAGGGCCCCGGGAGAGATGAGGCTGTCCTGGTGAGTTTGGCCAATGCAATCCAGACCAAAACACAGATGGAACCACTCGTACAACCTCCCAAAAACACACGGTGTGGATTTCAGCTCAGTGTTTCACAACCTTGGCAACTTGAAGTTGTGGGGACTTCAACTCTCAGCCAGCATAGGTAGACTTTATTTCCCAGAATTCCCCAGCTAGCATGGGTGAACTACAATTCTCAGAATTCCCCAGCCCCCAATGGGTGGACTTCAACCCCCAGAACTCCCCGACTGGCATGGGTGAACTACAATTCCCAGAATTTCCCAACCTAAATGAGTGGACTTCAACTCTCAGCCAGCATAGGTAGACTTTATTTCCCAAACAGACGGACAGACAGACAGACGGACAGACAGATGGACAGACGGACAGACGGATGGATGGACAGGCGGATGGATGGACAGACAGACAAATGGACGGATGGACGGACGGACAGACGGATGGACGGATGGACAGACGGACAGACGGACAGACAGACTGGAGGCTTTTATCTATAGCATATAGAGGTTAACAGGCCGAGGAACAGCTCAGAGGTTTTCTGCAAGGTGGCCAGTGCATCGTTGACCTAATTCAACCAAGCTCTTCTTGGAGAAGAAGGAGATCGCAAAGAGCTTGAGAGAGAGGGGTGTGTGTAGCTGCTGAGACTCCTCATTCCCACCAGCCATATTTTGTTTTTGTTTGTTTCTATGTTCTCCATCTAGCTTCTGAAAATCTGGGAAGGAACACCTTAAGAAAGAAAGAAAGAAAAACCCTGTTTGGAAGCAAAGCAAAGATACTGACCCAATCCTGCATGTTGACTTTCCTAATAAAAAACCTCTGTGTCAACAGGGAGGAGAGCATTTTTCTCTTTCAAGAAAATTAAACATTTCAAACATGTTTGAACGCAGGCCTACAACCCCCTGGATAGCAATTAACTTCTTCCTGTTCTCGATGTAGATGTAGCTTCCAAAATACCAAAGTGATGCTGGATTATTTTTTCAACGGAAGCCTGATTGAAAAGCTGCTCCGTTATACCCCAAGGTGGAGCCCCATCGTCCCTCTGACCTCGGAAGTATGGAGGATGGGCTTGGTCACCCTCCACCCTTGATGTCCAAAGCCCGACAGGGTCCTTCAGGGTCACTGACACGTAGCAGATGCCAGCAGAGATAGAGGGGGCGGGGGGGGGAGGGTGAAGCTTTCCTATAAAACCAGATTCTTGTCGAACTCAACCACAATATCAGAATTGCACGTAGAAAAGGAAGAGGTCAAGGGTTTCCTGCTTGAGCAGGAGGGGTGGACTAGAAGACCTCCGAGGTTCCTTCCAACTCTGTGATTCTGGTCCCAGGGGATCTTCAGGCTGTGATCCAGAGGGAGCCCACTGTGATGCCAATGAAACTCTGGTGGTAGAACCTCAATCATAGCATGAGTGTCCTATCCACCACTTTAGGCTGTAACTTGGAGAAGTCAATTTTTCCTCATGATCCAGGCAGAGTTTGATCAAAAATCAGGTTCTTGTTGAGCTCAACCTTAGAGTCAGATTTGCACATAGAAAAGATTCCCCCCCCCCCAAACCCCTTTCATCTCTGTTCTTCTGGTCTCCGAGGTTCTTCAGGGTACGTCCGAGAGGGTGCCATGTTGCAAACCATGCTTTGGTGGGTAGAACTTCAATCACAACACGGGCGTCCAACTCCAGGGGTGTCAAAGTCAAGGCCGGTGGGCCAGATCTGGCCTGTGGGATCCTGAGACCTGGCCCGTGGGCCTGCCGTGCAAACAGGGAGGACTGACCCACACCATGCCATGTTCACTGGCAGAGGGTTGCAGGAAACCGTTGCAGCCTAAAATGGGGCTTGGGAGGGCTGTGGAGGGGGGCTCCCGAGCTTCGTTTTCACTGGCAGAGGGTTGCAGGAAACCGTTGCAGCCAAAAGTAGAGCTCAGGAGCCCATTTTTGCTGGCAGAGTGCTCGGGCCACCACCGGCGCCCTCGACGCGAGTGATGTCGAGCTGGCCACACCCACCCTGGCCACGCCCACCCCGGGCCTCCGAAGTCAAACACAACCCTGATGCGACCCTCAATGAAATTGAGTTCGACGCCCCTGATTTAGACAATACCTTGGAGAAGCCTGTAGTTCAGTGGTGATATGCTAACTGATTCGGCCCGGTTTGAGCGAACTGGTAGCAAAAATCGCTACCAGTTCCCCAAACAGTAGTAAAAAGCCTCCAACAATCAGCTGAGCGGATAAAAGACTGAAAAGCTCAGGGGAGTGCGGGAGAGTCACTCCTAGCTTTTTGTATCTTCATCCTCTCAGCTGATTGGCTTGTTAGGGGTGCTCGTGTGCATGCGCGCGCACGATCACCCACCAAACCGCTAGCCACTAAGGTAGGATTCCCATTCCTGCTCTCGTCCTCTATATTCCTCACGTTGCAACCAGAAAGTGGGGTCCAGGGGTCAGCCCCCCCAAAGGCCACACGGAACGGGAAACAAGTCAACTCAAAAAGATGGAGAATTTGATTTGCGCCAAGAGCTTTGGGATCTCCCTGGGGAGCCAGGCCCTGGATGGTGGAAGGACAAATATCCTCTCAAATTCTTGCCAAGGAATATTGTGGTTTGTGGCCGTTTGCCTTCTATTCTCCAAGAGGGTGTCTAAAGTTTCCTTTAGACCCCGAGGCACCGTATTCTGCTCTTTGCCATCTGCCACTGGAAAGGCTCCCAGTCTGCTAAGAATAGAGTTTCCATCCATTGTAGCAGAAGACGAGATTTCTCAGCACAAGCGGCATCAAAAGACATTTGTGTGGAGCAATTCATGTTTTGGCAACTATTCTGAGAAAGGGGTAGAGCAGCCCTGGGACCCCTCTTGCAAAATGAGCTTAGAAGATCAAACTTTCAAAGATGGAGGAATGGACCGGAGGGCAAAATACCTAAAATTAATAGGAGAGGAACGACCATAGGGAGCAACCAAGGTCTTCAAGAGAATTGACATGCGTCCTCCACAGAGGAAACCCCTCCCCCCGGGGCTCAGGGGCTCTCTCGGTGCGTGGGGAGAACCGGGGGTGAGAGGATGTGTCATCACCAGATATGAATGATGGAGCAGACTGAGGAACATTTGACACCGGGGTTTCGTGTTGGCCTGCGGGGTTGCAGTTGTGATTTATTGTGATGCTCAGATAAGGGTGCATGGAGATTTCCTAGCTTATTCTTATTTTCCTTTTGTGGGATGCGGAGGAGGAGGAGGAGGAGGAGGAGGAGGAGGAGGAGGATAAAAATGAGGAATTGCTGGACAAACATGGACTCTTAGATTTGGAAGCAGGTCTTGAGACCGTTGCTTGCTGTAGGAACTCAATTCAAGCCTCCCGTTGTTTGAACGCAATGCGATCCAGCAAAGGACACTCCACCACCTCTCTTGCTTCCTCTGTTGAAATTCTCTTACATCCGTGTCTGTCGAGATTCTCCATCCTCCAGGTCACGGATGTCCCCAAGGTGCTTTTTTCAAGAGGCACCTGGACTTTCTGGTTTTTCTTGGAAGGCATTTTGCCTCTCATCCAAGAAGCTTCTTCAGCTCTGAAGAAGAAACTTCTTGGATGAGAAGAAAAACGTCTTCCAAGAAAAAAAACCAGAAAGTCCAGGTGCCTCTTGAAAAAAGCACCTTGGGGATTCTTACAGCAGACTTTCCAATATCCATCTAGAACCTGCCTTTCTATAACTTGAGGTCCATTCCTTTATATCTGTTCCAGGACCACAAAGACGAAGAAGTCCTGAGCAACTTGGAAAGTCTTTTCACCTCTTTGGTCTTTTCTTCCCAAGGTCCAAAGTTCCCTCCATCCCTCTCTTTCGAAAGGACCTTCCACATCTCCCATCATCCTTGTTCTCTTCTCTGAACCAAGCCAGAGCTTGGGCTTGTTTACATGCTGTGGTTGAGTGGACTCAGGTTATTTCCTGGCGTCGATTCCTAGCCGCGGCTGGTCACACAGGCAACTGCCGTGCCAAACACATCTACTGGACATCCGATTGGGGATTGGGTCCCCGAGGAGGCATCATGAGAGCTTGCTCCTCAACCTTCTGAAGGACTAAGACCTCCTTCTTCGTTGCAGCCCAGACAAAGCAGTGCCTTCAATTGCAAGCTTGTTTTGGCAGCTGCTCAGCCTTTTGGGACAGTCCTGACCGCTCTGTGCTAATCTCATTGATTCATATTATAAAGCTGCCAACATCCCATGGAAACACCACCCATCTCCCGTTTGTATGCCAGACTTCTCTGAAATCGAGAAATCTTTCCAGGAAGTGCTGGGTTCACCCATCCACCACTACCCCATCCCGCAAACACAACCACCTCTTGCTACAAAGACCAGCTGAATATTTCTCAGCACAGTGAAACACTGTACTCCAACAAGGCTAAACGCGAGCAACGGAGACAAAAGTTTCTCGGGGAAACCAAAAGAATGGCAAATTTTGCAGCGAGGACTCATTCATAAAAATAGTCACTGTGAGTCCCTGCTGGGCTCTGAATGTTAGGCAAGACAGACTTCCCAAGCTAGAATAGAGCTGGAAAGGGACCTTGGAGGTCTTCTAGTCCAACCCCCTGCTTAAGCAAGAGACAAATGGTTCTCCAATCTCTTCCTAAAAAGTCCCCGCTGTGGGAGAGCATTTACAACTTCTGGAGGCAAGTTATTCCATTGGTTAATTGTGTTCACTTTTAGGAAATTCCTACTTAGTTCTAGGTTGCTTCTCTCCTTGATGAGTTTCCATCCGTTGCTTCTTGTCCTGCCTTCGGGTGTTTTGGAGAATAGGTTAACCCCCTTTTCTTTGTGGCAGCCCCTCAAATATTGGGAGACCGCTATCATGGTACCCCTGGAGCTTCTCTTCACTAGACTAGCCATACCCAATTCCTGCAACATTCTTCAGATGTTTTAGCCTCCAGTCCCCTAAATATCTTTATTGCTCTTCTCTGTGTTCTTTCTAGAGTCTCAAAATATTTATTTATATCGTGGCGAACAAAACTGGGTGCAATATTCCAAGTGTGGTCTTTACCAAGGCATTCTAAAGATCAAGGCGTTATAAAGTCCAGTCAACCAGGGCTTTTCAAGGCCTTCAGAGCCCTTGACATTTGGCACGAAGAATCCTTACACGAGTGAGGGACCCCAATGGGGAGAATGATCTCATGATGAACAGCCCACTCTTAATGCTCCAAAGCGGATTAATGGCTCTTGAGGCTTTGGAAGTGAACGGGAGGAGAACTAATTGGACACTTACGCATGAATGGAAGGGTGGGGTGGGGTAGAGGCTGAATGTAGATAATCCACCCAACCTTTTTAGCCAAGAAATTTAAGCTTTGACCATCTAAACATACCTTCTCCAAGACTCTCCAGAATTCCTAGAGGAAAACTCCCTTGGCTCGATCAGAGGGGTTCCGAGAGATGCTATCAACTCTTAGCAAACCTTGGATGCCTTGGTAAGACCACACTTGGAAGATTGCACCTGGTTTTGGTCACCATGCTATGTATAAAAAAAAGATGTTGAGTGGAAAGAGTGCAGAGAAGAGCAACAAAGATGATTAGGGGACTGGAGGGGAAAACTTACGAAGAACGGTTGCAGGAATTGGGTACGTCTAGTTTCAAGGACAAGGGGTGACATGATAGCAGTGTTCCAATGTCTGAGGGGCTGTCCCAGAGAAGAAGGGGTCAACCTCTTCTCCAAAGCACCAGAAGGCAGGACAAGAAGCAACGGATGGAAGCTAACCAAGGAGAGAAGCAACCTGGAACTAAGAAGACATTTCCTGACAGTCAGAACAATCAACCAGTGGAACAATTTGCCCTCCAGAAGTTGTGAATGCTCCAACACTGGAGTTTGTAAGAAGAGATTGGACAACCATTTGTCTGAAATTGTGCCATTTTCCCTACCTGAGCAGGACTAGAAGTCCTCCAAGGTCCCTTCCAACTCTGTTATTCTATATTTAGAAAAACATTGGATCTGATTGGTACGTTTTTGGATGGGGAAAGCCAGGAAGGGCGTAGGACTTTATGCCAGACAGGGAAGTCATTAAAACATTCCTGAAAGATGCAAAAAACAAGCCACCTCTCAACCGTGTCCAAAAATTCCCATCCATGTATTCATCAGGAGTTGAGTGTCACTTTGTCTAATACTATAACATCTCCAAAAGAAAGTTGGATAGGCGGGCTTCAATTGTCACTAAGTTCGCCGGTTTATTGATTAAACCACGGTTGGCTGCATTCACCCAGTGCGCTAAGCCACAAACCAGGGTTTTCTAAATAGAATGGCTGAGCTTGTCTAATACACTGAATCCAAAATCAAGCAAGGTTAGGTTTGACATAGGAATTTGGCTGCTGCTGGCACTTTTGACCTCTCTTCGGAATACGGTCGTTACCCTGGGGGTTTTCTGGGAAGAGGAAATTAAATAATGGCATTGAAAACAACTCCACCCTGCTTTTCTTACACAGACAATAAAAGGAATAGAAAACCTTTTCGTTTTGACAGCTTTAAAGTTGGGGACATCCAAAAGGGCCTTGAAACTCATCCCTGGTGACTTTCCATGGCTTTAATTTAATTACCGTGCCTTTTCTTCTCTTAATTGACTTGCTTCTGTTTATAAACACAGGGCTAACCCGCTGTTCTTCTTCCCACCCCCACTGGTCCTGCAACCTGAGAGTAGCTTTTGGCATCTGAAAAATTCATTAAGTGCCTGAGTCTCTTCCTTCTTCTCCTACTCCACAATGAATTAATGGTAGAAGAAATTGGATCTCAGCAGCTCTGGGATGGAAATCTATAGCTATAGCTTTTCTTAGGAGAAAAGCATCATCCTCTGTAGGATGAAAATCCTCCTCCTCCTCCTCCTCCTCCTCCTCCTCCTCCTCCTCCT
>NW_020769332.1:13727362-13755640 GCF_900518735.1 Pseudonaja textilis
CTCCTCCTCCTCCTCTTCTTCTTCTTCTTCTTCTTCTTCTTCTTCTTCTTCTTCTTCTTCTTCTTCTTCTTCTTCTTCTTCTTCTTCTTCTTCTTCTTCTTCTTCCTCCTCCTCCTCCTCCTCCTCCTCCTCTTCCCCCTTGCAAACTCCATTCCCTTCTAGCCCCGATGATGTTACCTAGTTGGGTCACGAAACATCTGCAAGAAAACCACCAAGCTCAGAGAGCACCAGGGACTGCACACATCGGTTGATCTTTTCAGATCTTTCTGAAAACCAGCTAATTGTAAATCAAGGGTTCCTAGCAGATTGACACCCACCTCGTCACAATCAATGACTATTTTTTTCTCTTTACACATGTACATGATGACAATGATGTTATCCACTCATTTGTGTCCCATGCTTGGTGATTCTCATTGGTTACAGATTGTATTAAAGATGGATAGATTCTTAACTTGAGGATTCTTGAAGGCTGTCAGCTTCTTCCAAAGGTACCTGAGAATTGGAACTGGACAAAAGTGCTGCCATTTTCCTCCCCCCAAACTCCTAGTCTCCCCCTTAGACACAGCAGTTTCCATGAATGACCCTTCTCTGAGGAGGAACATCAAGGAGAAAGCAGAATAACTAATGGGAGGTCTTCAGACTAGCTAACCAGCCTCTCCGTTCCAACACAACCCTTCCTGCTGTGTCATTTCCCCCTTATCTCCATCATCCATCACTCCCTCACCCCCTCCCCAATTCTCATATTCAGCCACCTGCCAATCACCGTGACTTCAGTGACACCGTCAGATGACCCTGCCTGGAACTGGACATCAACCTTTCAAGATAAATCTCCTTCTACGAAGGACGCTGGAGCTGTTGGGACCTGGGCCTCCAAAGGTGATGCTCTTAGTCCATTAAACCCAGCGGGGTCGATCTCCTCTCAAGCCCCTTCCCAGTGCAGGGACTCAAAATCCAGCACTGTGAACTGTTCCAGATGTTGGAGAGGATCCGTCTGTTGCAAGCTGGCCACAGGAATGCATGTTTCGCTCTGCAGAGACTGAATGCTTCAGCCGCCTCCTCGGTTCCCCACGGCCAGGGGTGGGCTTTAAAAATTTGAGCAAGGGATTTTCTGCCCAGTTGCTGGGTGGGCGTGGCCTAGTCGGCCTCCTGCACCACAGTGTGGGGGGGGGGCATTTTTGCCCTCCCCGGGCTCCGGAGGGTCTCTGGAAGCCGGAAATGAGCCCATTTCCGGCCTCCCCAAACTTCAGTGAGGCCATTTTTCACCGTCCCCTGCACTTACCTGCATCCCAAATGGGCCATGTGGGGACTCCTGGGAGGGGCAGGGCGGGGGGAGGGTTCTCCGAATTGTGCAGGATTTTAGCTAGGGGGCTTTCCCGAACCCCTGCGGACCCTCCCCCGAGCAGCCCTCCCCTGCCCACATTTCAATGTGGAGACTCAGTAGCAGAGATATGGAGACCAGGGCTTCCTGAGCGCAGGTCGTCCTTGAGTCACGGCAGTTCGTTTAGCGACCAGTGACAACGGCACTGGAATAAAAAAAATGCGACGGAGGACCGTTTTTCACAGGGGCGACTTTTGCCGCGTCCCGAGGGCCGCCTGATTTCCATTCCTCCACTTGACAACCGACTCGCACTTATGCCGGCCGTAGCATCCCACGGTCACGTGGCTTTCATCCCCCCCCCTTGGCGACCATTTGACAAGCCGAGTCAACGGGGAAATCTGATTCGCTGAGCAACCAGGGGACTGACTTAACGACGGCAGGGGATTTCCTTAACCTCTGCGGCAAGCAGAGCTGTCAAACGGGACAGAACGTTGAACAACTGTCTCATTTAGCAACATCAATTTTAGGACTTGATTGTGGTCATAAATTGAGGGCTATTTGTATTTCTTGCTGGAATAGTTGATAGGGTGCGCCTCTTGCTGCTGAGGTTGGGTGGCCAGCGTTGAATCAAACCCAAAACAACCAATGAATTTCACCATGCCCAGAAAGAAATCCTTTTCTCTTTGCATGCTTTTCCTTTCACCTCATTTCTGAAGTGGTCCCTGTGTCCCTTCATTTGTTCCACCAACAGAATCAACATTGCAACGTGGGTTTTTTTACCTGCTTTTCATGCTGCGGTCAAATACTCCATAATAATAGAACGGACATCCTGGTCTTTCAAAGCCAAATTTAAAAACCTGAACAACCACATCCTGGTTCTTTTGACCGACACATCCTTCTTTCCAAGAGGAAGACCGGAAGGAGAGATGGGGTGGAGTGGGGGGTGTAAAAATAGGTGTTGATACATGAAATTTAAGTCAATTGTCTTCTTAGCTGCTGGTTTTTCTAAGATCTCCTTCAACGGGAGACTTAAGGAGGAGATGGAGGAATATCCAAACTCTCTGTGAACGTAGCAAGAAAGTTATGGAGAACCTGGATTCCTATCTCCATGGATCTGCTAGCCTAAAAACAGAGGCTGGACAGAACTGCAGAACAGGCATGGACACCTCAATAGGGAAAGAACTTCCAAAGAACTCCTGAGGAGATCAAAAGATGTTTTGAAGGCACACACGCAACTTTTTATTCTCTTCTGGACGCCTCTGAGTCTTGATCCAACTTCATTTCCATCCAATTGTTACCGAAAAGCTCAGACAATATTGGCCACCAATCTCTAAACAGTCTAGAGATAATACACCTTCAATGTGAAGCCTAAATGCATTCCCTAAGGGCGTTATATTAATTCCCACATACCTTTTTTTAAGCACTTCTGGGGGTGTGGGGGGCAAATAACCAGACTCCCAGCTACAAAAGGAGTCTTCCCACACAAGTCCTTAATCTCCAGGATTAGGGGATTCTCTTTAATGACTGTTCAAGGCTTTTGGAAAAATCTGCCAGTCCAAGCTTGAGGTTGAGTTAGTTTTCTCTGGGTTGGTTCCTAATCATTGCAGTATAATTATAGCTGAGTCTAACTACTAGGACTAAAATGCCAGAGTCTCTGATAATTTCAGAGAATACACAACAGCTTCTGTCATTCTTACTCCGGATCTTGGAGTTGACGTTGTGATTAGAGGAACCATGCCAAGGTTTTGGGGAGATATCTGACTCGGCGGAACAAAGCAAATATAATTTATCCTCCACCATCCAACCTGTGCAAAGAGAACCTGGACTGTCAACAGGTGTGCCTTTGTCTACCCACCTGTCCTGCTTTCTCATCCTTGTTTACCTTAGCAATTTTTTTTTTTAATTCGGTGGCTACAAAGGACAGGAGTGTAAATATGATGAAAAAAAAGATTACAAGGAAAGGTATGTTGAGATGTTGAGATGAAGTGAATCAGCAAGAGACAGTTTGGATTGACAAGGTCTTCATTGGCTATGTGAAGGATCCATGATCTTTTCTGCTGCCTCCTTTTATAGATGGACCTTGGCCCTCCAAGTCTATTTTTTCAGACATCGATGGGGAAATTTAGGACCTTACGGAAATGTTTATCAACCTTGGCCACTTTAAGATGGGTGGACTTCAACCGGTAGGATTCTGGGAGTTGAAGTCCACCCATCTTAAAATAGTTGAGGTGCTTTAGAGGGTTTGGTTGAATTTGGGTCCAAACCAGAATCTTCTAACATTGAATTGAAATGGTCAGCTGAAGTCAAGTTGGAAAAACAGGGCCGTTGAGTCTTCTACTACTTGAAAAACATCTGAGTTTGTAGTTGGGAAGAAGGTTCAACATGAAAAACCCTCCAGAATTTACAAAGAGGAGGAGCTATTTTCAAATCTGTGGATCTTTGGATCATTTGCAGTGAATTTCCAAATCCTTTTCTTCTCAATTGCAAAAGGGGAGATCTGGAGTTTAAATTAAGCAGCTAGAACACTTGGGCCTTGGAAGTCACATCCTTCCAAAAGACTAGACTACCAACCTCTGGTTTACACCAAAAATTAGAAGCACAGATTTTCTGGAAGTCTGGGAAGATAAAAATCCAGGTTAGGAGTGAGGTTGTAGAGAAGGAATGGACCCTAATCAAGGAGGAGCAGGAGAAATTCAGATGTAAGGAAGTTGGCTTATTTTGCACCTCTCTTTTACTTCACCACCAACGGTGCCAATTGGACAAGGATGGAAAAAGAAGGGAAAAAGTGACTTCCTTCTGGGAAAAGCATGAAATCCACTTGCTTGTTGAATTATCTGATTGATTTCTTTCCATAAAGACATTTTAAATTGCCCAATGGCACCATCTGCAGCCTAGGAATAATATTACCAAACTTTTCTCTCTCTCTCTCTCCTGTTCAGTTATGGCTGATTCTTGGATAAGTCCCTGCTGTTTTCTTGCTAAGGTTTTTCAGAAGTGGTTTGCCATTGTCTTCTTCTGAGGGCTGAGCAAGAGGGGCTGGCCCAAGCTCACCCAGCCAACTTTCATGCCTAAGGCAGGACAAAAACTGCTGTGTTGTGGCCAAACAACGAACTTCTTCCTTAACATATTGGTGGGTTCTTGTTTCCCAGTTTGGAAAATTTTTTCTCTTTTTGTCAAAGCATTGTGTTGCATCCAGATGGTTACGTTCACGATGGGAGCTTGGCCAAGTGGAAAGTGATACGGACTGAACTGGCCAATACAGCCAGAGAAGAGCAAACAACCAAAAAGGAAACACGTTCTTAATTTTTCCTAGTGTAATTGACATTTACTCTTGGACTGTGTCCCTATCAAGATTCTGATCGGATCCGAAAGGAATTCCAGACTGCTACGTTCCCACAACTTCTCTCCAAGCGCCGAGGAAAAGGCCTGTGATTGCCTGCTTGCTATAACACATGCTTCCTTCTGCCAGATTCTGTTCAGACCCCAGCTGGGGAAAAGGGGAGAAATCAGATGGGATGTTCCTCTCCTCTCCATCAAACTCAGATCAAGTGGGGGGAGGGGAAGGGGGCATGGGAGGAGAGCAATTGTCTTCAGCGGATCGTTCCGACTGAGATGGCTTAAAGGAATGCGTTGTCAACAGATCCCTCCTTATCTCGGCAAGTTTCCGTGAGAGATGTTGTTGGACTTCGTGTTTTGAAAACTCTGCAATCAATTGTAATTATTATAGGTAGATGAGAGATGAGAGATAAAAATGATAGATAGATAGATAGATAGATAGATAGATAGATAGATAGAGGATATAGACAGAAATAGATAGAGAAACATACATCTCCATCTATCTGATAGAGATGATAGATAGATAGATAGATGATAGGTAGATAGATAGATGATAGGTAGATAGATAAATAGATAGATAGATAGATAGATAGATAGATAGATAGATAGATAGATGATAGATAGATAGATAGATAGATAATATACATAGGATAGAAATAGACAAAAATAGAGAGACAGACAGAGATAATCCATAGATGAAAGATGATATAGATAGATGGATGATAGACTGACAGACAGACAGATGAGAGAGAGGGAGAGAATGAAGGGTATAGCAGAAGATAAATGATAGATGGGTAGAAAATAATTAGAGGAGAGAGAAGAGAAGAGGAGAGGAGAGGAGAGGAGGGAAGGGAAGGGAAGGGAAGGGAAGAGGAGAGGAGAGGAGGGAAGGGAAGGGAAGGGAAGAGAAGGGAAGGGAAGGGAAGAGAAGAGAAGAGAAGAGAAGAGAAGAGAAGAGAAGAGAAGAGAAGAGAAGGGAAGAGAAGAGAAGAGAAGAATGGCTTTTATTTATAAACCACCCAGTCCTTCAGGAGTTGGGCGTCCTATCCCTTAAATTCAAAAGCAAACATCTCTGATCCAAGCCAGGCCTCTGGGTCCAGTCAAACAAGACGGCCATTGTGGTCGCCCCATAGCTATTATTCCCCAAGAGATAAAACCTTTTCAGCAGGCCAAGACCACCACTTACGGAAAGCAGACACCGGCCAGTGTGTCCTGCATGGCTTTCTCTCTCTCTCTCTCTCTCTCTCTCTCAGCTCTGCTAAATAAATAATTTGTAATGCTAATGCCCCAGGATTGTGGGGAGGGGGAAATGGGGGTGGAGAGCCAAAAGGGCCCCTGATGCAAGGAGGAGGTGGAGGTGGAGAAGAAGGAGAAGGAGAAGGAGAAGGAGGAGGAGAAGAAGAAGAAGAAGAAGAAGAAGAAGAAGAAGAAGAAGAAGAAGAAGAAGAAGAAGAAGAAGAAGAAGAAGAAGAAGAAGAAGAAGAAGAAGGCCAAATACATTTCAAAGTGCAGAGAAGTAAAAATGAACTGTCAAAACATATTGGCTCTCAGAAAGGGGGGGGGCAGAATTTCCCCTGCTCCTCTTAAATGCTCCTTTCCCACGCTCTGCTTGTGAGAGAGAGAGAGAGAGAGAGAGAGAGAGAGAGAGAGAGAGAGACGGAGAATTTTGCATTCTCTCTCCAGACTTCCCTGAGCCAATCAAACAGATGAAAAGATTCACAGTCCAGGCTGAGCTCTTTTGGTCAGCCATTCCAGGCCCCACCACCCACCACCAAAAAAATTAAAAAAAAAAATACTTCCCAGAAGCTTTTCATAATTCTCCAGCAGCCTTTTTACATTCTGCTCTCCCTCCTGTGCGATGACCGTTTTTCCTAAACAGAGCAAAGCCTGAAAATATGTCCAGCAATATGTTGCAGATGCTGAATTAAAAGAGAGAGAGAAAGAAAACAAAAAACAAAAAGGAAAGGAAAGGAAAAAAGGGAAGGGAAGGAGAAAGGAGAAAGGAGAAAGGAGAAAGGAAAGAAGGGGAAAGAAAAGAAAAGAAAGTGTCCATCCCACCGACGTGTCCATCCCACCGATGGAGAAGGAAGCAGCTAAAAATAAACAAACTGTGTGATTCCTGAAATAGAAAGTTATCCAGAATTTCAAAGGAAGGTCAAAGGCATTTTAGGAGTGAAAGAGGAACAATAAAAATGGATCATGGAAGGATTGTGGTTGGGGAGAAAATTGTGTTTCTTAAAACAGTTCGTTTAGTGACCTTTCAAAGTTACAGCATCACTGAAAAAAGTAATTTATGACCGTTTTTCACACTTATGACCATTGCAACATCCCCATGGTCACGTGATCCAAAATTCAAATGATTCACAGGCTGCAATCCTGGGTCTTCTGAATTCTGTCAGATCACTCTGTGCTTCTGGGGAAAGTCAGAAAAAAAACAAGTGTGAAATTATAATTACGCTTTGCCGTTCTCCGTAAAGAGATTTGTGCAGGTTGAAAGAACAGGCTGCCCGTCGTGCTTTGGGGCAAAACACCAGTGTTGCTTTGCAGTGGTTATTTGTCTCTGGTGAAGCATCAAGACGATAAAGCAGAAAACCAATAAAGAATGCAAAGTGGGGTTTGCTCTCTGAGCAAACGTCTAGCACTGATGATGTTACCTAGTTTGGTAAAGAAACGTTTGCAAAAAATCCGCCCAGCTCAGAGAGCACCAAGGACCCCAACGTTTCTTCCTTCCCAGAATTGAAAGGGATTCAGGTGAGGTCGATGCTCTGGGGAACCAAAACCCATTTGGTCTCATTCAGCTCACTCAGAGCTCTTCCAGGCGATGCCAAGGTTCACCTGGGCACCTGCTGTGATGGGAACCTGGCATCAAGGTGAAGGCTATGGGGCGCTGTCCCTTCTGCACCAGGGAGCTTCTCCAGGCAAGGTGACCACTGGTGTCCATGCACCAGTTCCCCCCCAGTGTGAATGCCTAGGTTCTTTTTCTTCACTAAGGCCAAAGAATCTGAAAGGCAATACATTTTGCAAATAAAAACAGCGACAGTTCACAAAGACTACTAGGTGCAAAACAGCAATCCATACGATTTCCATAGCAAGGAAGATCGAGCAGGAATGGTTGAATTGAATACTTTAATTAAAGAGGAAAGTATCTTCTTATTTGGATATCAGTTCTGGAATTTATGCTCGTGTTGAAACTTTGATCTTGGTTTTGTTGAGTAGAAAGATTTGGTGTTATAGAAATGACTAGTATATATTAATATGTCAAAGCAAAAAGTTGAGATTTGAGAGTGTTTATCTTTGTACTGCTACGGGAAGAGTTGGGAGTCAATGCCTTCTTTTCTTTCTTTTTTTCTACCCCCCCACCAGCCCCCTGTATTTCACACCCTCTTTTCCCCTTCCCTTCCCTTCATTTCCTATTTTCTTTTCTTTTTTCTTTTGTATTTTATACAATTTAAAAAAAAGAATGCCCAGTCAAAAAGAAAAGCAAGCAGGTGCTTCCTGGGCTCACCTCCACTTTATTCCACTTAAGGTGACCTGGGGTGCAAGGAGAGATTCCCCACCCACCCACCCCCCAAAAAAGGATGGTTTGTAGGCAGAAGCACAAAATGGCTTTATTTTAAGGTCTCTATCTGAGGTGGTTAAAAGAGGCAAAGGACGTCTCTACAACGTACCAACCTGAGGTGTAGCAGAGAAATATCTCTTTGTGTGCTTAGGGCTTTCAAGGGAAGTGCCTCCCTGTGTGCAGTGACTGGAGGAGAGTCACAACTGAGGGTTGTGTGTTTGTACACACTCACAGGCATGGGACACGCCAAGGTGAACGGTATTCTAGTCTCCTGAAGACAATAAAAGAAGATAGACAAGATAAATAAGATAACCTTTATTATCGCTTTTCCTGGCACCCGTTTAAAAACATGCCCATCTTTTGGTAGCGGTTTGGACCAGCGTGCTGCAAAGGGGGGATGCGTGAGTGGAGGTGTGTGGGTGTTTGTGCGTGCATCCAATTGGTGCAACCTAGTGAGCTGTGGCAGGGCGAGATGATCCGCTGCGGTGCAAAGTTGGAGGTCTCGATGACCAAGTGAGAAATGATTACTTGCTGGGAGGGGGGCAAAATTGGAGGGCTGCAGATTGTGACTGGCTAGAGGGGGTGGGGGGGTGGGGGGGTGTTGCTTGCACGTGTGAAGAGCGTTTGCTTGTGCTTGGGTGAGTGTGGAAGGAATGTCCACAGCAGAAGCTGAGGGAGCCCACTTGTTTTGCTGCAGATCTCTTCCAGCAAGCCGCCTAGGTGCCCCCGGCTACCAGACCCATCTCTGCTCCAGGTAAGTCCACTTGTTTCTAAGGGGAGAGTAAGAAGGGGGATACGGGAGACAGGCAGGCAATGGAGCGTCTGTCTCTCTTGGTTGGAAATAAAGGCTCCCCTAGGGCTGCAGGCAGAGAATAGTCCAAGAGTTGGATCCTACTCTCCTGCTTGAGAAATTCAGAGGGTTGATGCCTTCCCCATCTCCTGTTCCCAGTAGTTGTGGGAAGAGAAGAAAGGAAGGAAGGAAGGAAGGAAGGAAGGAAGGAAGGAAGGAAGGAAGGAAGGAAGGAAGGAAGGAAGGAAGGAAAAAGGGGGAGGAGGGAAGGAAGGAAAGATCTCAAGGAAGGAAGGAAGGAGAGGAAAGATTGGAAAGATCGGAAGGAAGGAAGGAAAGAAGGAAGGAAGGAAGGAGATATCTCAAGGAAGGAAAGGAAGGAAGGAGAGGAAAGATAGGAAGGAAGGAAGGAAGGAAGGAAGGAAGGAAGGAAGGAAGGAAGGAAGGAAGGAAGGAAGGAAGGAGATATCTCAAGGAAGGAAAGGAGGGAAAGAGAGAAAAGATAGGAAGGAAGAAAGGAAGGATCTCAAGGAAGGAAGAAGAAGATAGGAAGGAAGGAAAGATAGGTAGGTAGATAGGAAGGAAGGAAGATAGGATTGCAAGGATGGAAGGAAGGAGAAGATAGGAAAGAAGGAAGGAAGGAAGACAGAGTTGGAAGGGACCTTGGAGATCTTCTAGTCCAACCCCTTGCTCAGGCAGGAAACCCTATATCTTTTCAGACAAACGGTTGTCCAATCTCTTCTTAAAAACCTGCAGTGTTGGAGCACCCATAACTTCTGGCGGGAAGCCGTTCCACTGAAGGAAGGAAGAAAACCTGTTTATTTCTAGGGTCTCTATGGGAACATTCGCTACACTTTCTTAGCTGATGTGCTCCCTTTCATTTAAAAAAAATAAAGGAAGTCCTTATAGTCCTTAATCTTCCTTCTCTTCCTTCTCCTCGAAATCTCTGCTCTTCTCCCTCAATCGCGAGTAGCTCCTTCTCAGCTTACCCAGCTCACAACCATGTCATTTCTTTCTCCCCCAATTGTCTCCCCCAGCTATGAACCTCTCCTTCAGCCTCACCGTCCTCGGGAGCCAGCCGGAGGCATGGACGCCACCCCACCCGCCTTTGTCGGGACAGCCAAATGGGAGCCAAGCGGAGTTGGATTGGGCCGAGGTCGAGAAGCTGCTCTTCCTGTTCGACGAAGACCCGGTCACCCTCAGCCTCACCATCCTCTACCTGCTCTCCTTCTTGGTGGGGTTGGTGGGCAACGTCATGTCACTCCGGATGCTGACCCAGAAAAGGAGCCACGCCATGCCCAGCCTGAATGCCACCCGCAGCCTCCTCATCAACTTAGCGATCTGTGACCTGATGGTGGTTTGTATCTGTATGCCCATCACGACCGGGAACCTGGTCTACAAAGCGTGGCTCTACGGAGACGTGCTGTGCAGGGCGGCGCCATTCCTCCAGGCTCTTTCTGTCTCCGCCAGCATTCTCAGCCTGACCGTGATCAGCGTCAACCGCTATTACAGTGTGCACAACCCGCTGAAGGCCAGGTCCTTCTTCACCCGGACCAAGATCTTGACTGCCATCCTGGTTATTTGGGTCTTGTCTTCGGGCATCTGCCTGCCTCTTGCGTTTATGAGCCGACGGGACGAGATCAGGGTGGGCTCCGACCGCCTGTTGGTCTTCCCCATCTGTCGGGAAATGTGGCCCCGGGAAGAGCTGAAGCAAGGCTACAACCTCTTCCTCTTCTGTGCCCTCTACTGCTTGCCAGTCTCCTTCAACGTGGTCATCTGCTACTTGACAGTCCACCGTCTCTGGAGACCCACAAGCGGCACACTTAGAGACTGCGGAGCCTTGGAGCAGACCTTGCTGGCTTCCAGGCTGAAGATCCGCCGGACGGTGGCTCAAATGGTCATCGCCTTGGTCCTGCTCTTTGCCATTTCCTGGCTGCCCATTTACCTGGTGGACATCTGGATAGAGTTCCACAGCCCCAAGTCCTCACGGGACGAAGAGCCATCTCGTCTGGTCCTGCAACTGAGGGCTTTTTCTCAATGGCTGAGCCTCACCAACTCCAGCCTGAATCCCATCTGCTACTGTTTTGTGGGCAGCCTCTACAGATCAGCCCAGGAAATGAGGAGCCGATACCAGAAGAAGGTGGCTTCCCTTCTCAACTCCTCTCCCTTGGGAAAGAACTGGCTACCTTCTGTGCCCAAGAAGATTTCTCACAGGAGGTCCACAGACTCGGTTCAAAAAGAAGCCGGCCTTGCAACACGAAGAGAAGACAAAGTAGGCCACAGCCACAGCTGCGGAAGTCTTGCCTAAGATCAACTCATAGATCAACTAGGGATGATCAATAGGGTGTTGAGGAACCCGCTTCCCACAAGAGTTTGATGCCTCCTCCCTTGATGTGAGCACCTTCCTGAAGCCGGTAGAAGAGAATAGTTGCAGCTCAGAGTTGAACTGTGGGGTGCCTTGGTGCTCTCTGGGCTTGGTGGGTTTTTTTCCAGACATTTTGTGACCCAACTAGGGAACAGCATCAGTGCCAGAAGGGAGGGGGGTTTGCAGAGAGGAGGGGGGAGGAGGAGGAAGAGAAGGGGATGGAGGAGGAGGAGGAGGACTGTGGGGTCCTTGATGCTCTCTGAGCTTGGTTGTTTTCTTGTGGACATTTCACGACCCAGCTAGGTAACTTCATCAGTGCATCTTGAAGAGGAAACAGTGGACAGGATCTAAACTCTTGCAGTGATGACACAAGTGCCACCATGCTCGATTTTAGCAGTTAACTGCAAGCTTTTGGAGTCTCTCCATGAACCAAAGTCCTCCAAGGAATCACTCCAATTTTTAGCGTCAAAGCCATTTTTCTCCATTTTCATCTTTTACAGCCCCTTCAAACGCCCAGGGTTCCTGCAGATGCAATTCGCACTAAATGTCTCCTGGCTGCGGCAGACAGACACTTAATTCCATTATCACATCAAATTAGAGTTAAAAGGCAGGAAGAAAACGAGAGTGCTTTTTACCTCTAGCTCAGAATTAAGTGCTCCCAGTATGAATTCTTGCGAAAGAAAAACAAAAACAAAAAACCCAAAGCTTCCTGGATAGAAAGCAGACTGGGTCTTCTCTCTTTCTGGGAGTAAGGAAAAGGCTATCATAGAATTAAACCTATAGTATGGAAAACTTTTTATCTGGTCTCCCGTTGCAAGCAGTATAGAGTCGCTCTTTTCACTAGGAATCGTAGGTGCTAACAGGGAAAGTCCGTAGACTAGGGGTCAAAAACATGGCTGCCATCCTGTGATTGAAACTCTACTTGTTTTGAGTTGGTTTTTATGGGATGATTGAGTCAGCAGGACTGCAACCGTTGTTGGAGGGGGCAGGCTAACAACTCAGTTGATGAAATAGAGTTTGGCCTAGTGGCAGAGGCATCAGGCTATAAACCAGGAGATTGTGAGTTCTAGTTCCGTTTTGGGCGTGAAAGATGATCGGGTGATTTTGGGCCAATCACCAGGAGACGGTGAATTCTACTCCCGTCTTGGGCATGAAAGCTAGATGGGTGACATTGAGCCAATCAACAGGAGACAGTGAGTTCTAGTTCCACCTTAGACATGAAAGCCAACTGGGTGATTTTGAGCCAATCACCAGGAGACACTGAGTTCTAGTCCTGCCTTAGGCACGAAAGACAGCTGGGTGACACTCTCTCCACCTAACCCAACTCACAAGGTCGATTTGGTGGGGAAAAATAGGAGGAGGAAGGACTATTGTGTGTGTTCGGTGCCTTGAATTATTTATAAAAATGAGAAAGGCAGGACATAAATAAATAAACAAATAAACATTCACAGCTTCTCCACTTGCTAACCATCTGGAGGCCTGTGATAATGGAAAAAATAAACGCTCAGAATTTGCGGTGTATGTGCAAATGCCAATCAAACGTTAAATCTCCCTGCCACTCCAGAGACCAAGGAATGGAAACTCCAGAATCTGGAATTAATGACCCAAAAAGAAATGAAACGGACACACCACACTGAAGTTGTCAGGTATGTGTTAATTTCGTGTGATAAAAGCTGGGATGTTGACGTTAAATCAATCTCTTAACTCGCTCAGCCCTGCAAACAAAGCTCAAGGACGTTAAAAGGCTATTTGCCGAGAGATGGAAATGGAATTGTGCTCCGTTTCCCATGAGACCCAATTATTGCCTCCCGGATATTTTGATATCTCGGGCAGGTGCAGCAGGACGGAAAGCCCCACAACTCCAAACTGGAAGATGATACAGCATCCATCAAGTCAGCTGCCATCAAACAGGAGTCAAGAGAAAGAGATGACACTCTCGACAAAGGATCGGATAGTCATAGTTGCATTCCTGATCTTGGTTTTGCAGTCCAGACGGCCTCAAAAAAAAAAGGCCTAGCCAATAATACATAATAAAAAATAAATGTGAAGTGCTCCCTGAACTTCAGCTATGAAGGGACTCCTCATTTCAATGCACCTTCCTGCATCCTTCACCAATTTCCCGGCAAAGCAAGCAAGGAAAAACAGCCAAGAATTGTAACCTTTTCATTCTCACAAAAAAAGAACACCAGAATCTGGTAAAGTCACTTTAAGAGTGCTAGAAGAACATATTGTCCAAATGCGACCTCTTGTGGCAGGAGGTGGAGATTCTCCTCTAGTTGGCAGAATTCTGGAGCCCCCTATAGGTCTTTCTATCCTGCAGATTTCACACAACCATGCCAGGATATTCATGAATCTGCCATCCAAAGCAGCCGGGGAAAGCTTGTCACCTCAAACCTAGCTCTGGCTTGTTTCTGAGCGCGGAAGGAATGGTCAACAGACCGCAGTTCTTACCATGTTGGTCTTCCGGGCTGCAGTCAAAGCAAGTGGCTTCACTAAATATTATCTCCCCCCCCCCCCCCCCCCCCAAAAAAGCTGCTGGAAGAAGGAGGTGCAAGTGAGAGCAATCACAATGGTGAAGCACGGAGAAAACTGCCTGGCCCCCTCTCTGATATTTACACGGCTCAAACCATGATGCCACTCAGATGCCCCCTGGGAGAAGCTGATGACCGGAAGTTATTTCCTGGGTGTAGGAGGAAGGGCCCTGGTGCCACGTTCAGGTCCATGGCCTCAAGAGATCCCCCTTGCTCTGCGCCATTCCTTCAATCTTGGAAAGCTTTTAGTTGAAAATACACCCCAAGACCAGCACCAAGGAAATAACAAAACAAGACTTTATTTGGAGAGGTCTTTGGTGCTCTTGGAGCGTGGTTTTTTTCTTGCAGGCATTTCATTCGGTGGCACAGTGGTTAGAGTGCAGTACTGGAGGCTACTTCTGCTGCCTGCTGACTGCCTGAAATTTGGCCGTTCAAATCCCACCAGGCTCAAGGTTGACTCGGCCTTCCATCCTTCCAAGGTGGGTAAAATGAAGTCCCAAATTGTTGGGGGCAAGAGGCTGACTCTGTAAAACCGCTTAGAGGGTTCTAAAGCACTATAAAGCGTTATATAAGTCTAAGTGCTATTGCTATTATCCAAACCAGATAACATCATCAAAGCCTTCAAGCTTAGAGAAGCACCAAGGATCCCTCATTTCCACCCAGAGCTACAAATATTCTTGATTTAAGTCTTGATTTTGACTGATGAAGTTGACTTGATGGCGGGGAGGAAGAGATATAGAGGGACGTGGTCCAAAATTCTAAGGTGCTTTAGGAAGGACATGGTTGAGAAAGCAGAGATGTGGGGAAATGACTTACAGAAAGAAGGGGGGGGAGATAGCATAGGGTAGATTGAGTCACCTTGAGAAGGAAGGGAGACAACGAGAAGACCAAGAAGATTTCAACGTGGAAGTGGCAGTGGAAGAATGAGAGCGGAGCAGAAGGGTGCCAGTGAAGTCAAAAGCATTTGATCTAGGAGAATTAGAGAAGGTTTCCTTGTAAGATTATATATTTATGTGCCAGTTGAAAAGAAAATATTTAGGCTGCTGAGCTGCGTATTACAAATATTAAAGGAATCCTATATTGGAGAGATGGAAAGAAACGGATATTTGTCCCTAAAGTCAAAAAGGCCAGCGTTATGTTTATGCCCTTGGCTGAGCTCAGCTCTCTGTTCATTGTGTCCTGGAGGAAGTGTTATATTAATATAGTGAACATAAATATTTTGCAGCTGAGAAACTCAGTTTAGGGGAGTGATGGCTTCACTTGGAAAATGTTGTGAGCCAGCATGCAGATACAAGACCTGAATTAACCTTCTTTGGCCTTGTGGGGGAAAAATGGCTCGTGCAGAATCTTATAGATTAACTTTAATGCTGAAAAACAAGGGGGAATCAGGATATGATGATACCTGAAATACGTTTTACCTGTGGTTGCAAAAAAGACGGGAAGGTCGGAACAAAAATAGCTAGAAGGATTAGAATCAAAATGTAAATATTGTACCAATAATAGAAACGTTAATGGTTTGGTTATATTTTTGTATGTAAGGCAAAGTAATGCTCAAATGCTTGCACTGTGCTTAATACTTATAGTTGTAAACAATAAAAAATATATTCCAAAAAAAAAAAGGGAAAAAAATTAAACGTTAGGAGAAAACGATCATCTCGAACCTGCACTTTCCATCATGGCTAATAATCCATCGCAGCTGGTGTGTCAGGCTCAGGATAGGCTGGATTAAAATCTCAATCCCATAATGCCCCAGAGTTGGAAACAAATCGAAGCGGGTGTCTTCCTGGGGAATTCTGGGAGTTGAAGTCCACCCATCGCAAAGTTGACAAGGCTGAGAATCATTGATTTAAACCGTTGGTGTGTTCTTCTTCTTGACCAGCTTTTATTTTATTTATTTTTTACTGCTTTTAGCAGTTTTCCACCTGCTTATATGAAGTTTAGGAAACTCTGGCACTGAACTCTAAATTCCCAAAAGAGAAATATGCAAATATTGTTTAACATTCCCATGCTGATACTTTGCATTAAAAATCGGTCCCAAATATCGAGGGATTGTATGGTGCGGAGAAGCAGCACCATGCAAGCTTGAATTGCTAAAGGCTGAAGAAACTTATCAAGTCTTTTATAAATGAGATAATATCCAGGAGCCACTGGCCATCACAAGCTACTGAACAAGCCAACCTCCGCAAAACGCTGGTGTCATCTTTTAACATGTGAATAATACTGCCTGTGTTAGCATGAGGGCCGGAGTAGACATGGACACTGTAAATACGTCATTCAGAAGTTCCCTTTCTTGCTTTTCCAGATGCTTCGAAGTTTGCTTTGGTTAGTCTTTTCACAAACCCCCTTTTCATTTTCCTCTAAACCAGTACTCCAAAGGGGAAGGAAATCCCCAAGGGATATTTTGGGGATAGCTGAGGTCAACGCCCTGTCCAGCTTGTTTTCACAGCTCTCATCCCACCCACCCCCACAGACAGTTGGCCTAGTTCAACGCTTCCTTGTCTCATTCTGGCTTGGTTGCCACTCCATAGCCTCGCCTTTATTTCCAGGGCAGAAAACAAGCATTGCAAACAAGGGCTTGTTCCAAAACCTTCACTCGTATCTGCATCCCAACAGATGCAAGGAAACAATATGGTTTAACACCGCTATAAATCTCCTTCCCCCGCCCCTTGTTAATTCTTCCTCCTCCTCTTCTCCTTCTCTTACTCCTCTCCTCCTCCTCCTCCTCCTTTTTCTTCCATATTTGATTTGTCTAGATTCACCCACCACAACTTCTCTATCTGCCTGGCTTTTTCGTTCCGGGCAGAACCTTCTCATTCATTTTAGGCAATAGACCGACTTGATGGTGGCTTGCCAGGGGAGGAAAATTTACATGCCCTCAAGGGTTCTTTTTCCCCCTCAGAAGAAAAGAACCGATGCTTAGAAGGCTTAGGTAAACATTCGTGTTTGACAGGTTGCTTGTTTGGGATGCTCCTGGAGGAGGCACCTCACCTGGGCACTGGAAACATTCGCTCGGAGATTGAAGGGGTAGAAGAGTCTTGATTCTTAATTTGTTGTGGTGGTCCTTCCTATTGCTTTGTCCCAACAGGTGAGGAACCTTGGTTCAAAGGACCTTACTGGACCACCAACCCAAGGTGTTGAGTTCAACTGATGCACATTAACGGCCCAAAGAACTTCAGGAGAACATATTCTAGATTCTTGGGGGGGTTTGCTTCCTCGATTCCTGAAACATGGAAGTGTTGAAGGCCAGGCCTCTTTTAAAGATCTGGGAAATGTCCACATTATCTAGTTATATATATATATATTTTTAGAATCAAGACTGATGAATATGCACAAAAACATGTTGTTCCCATTGAGGATTTGCAGACCTTTTCTACCCAAGATATTACAAACTGTTCCTGTTTGCCTCTTGGTGCGCATTCCTTAGCCCAAGCGCAATTCCTAACTTTGCTTTAAGAAAACTACAACAACATACACACTCTCTCTGCTCTTTCCCAGTCCCTTCCACCTCGTGTCGAAAAATGACAAGACTGTCAGAAAGGAATATATTCAGGATTGGATTTTGGGCAATCCACCCTTGTTTATCTTTTCCGTGCAAAAACCTGACAAGGCCCTTGCCTTGTTTTTTTCCAAGGGTGAGTCACACATTCCAGATTTTGGCAGCAGGCAAAGTTGCAAATGCCAGAAGGGCAGATTTATACGTCTTACTATCAGCTGCTCCCGATGTGGAGAGTTGGAGCAACTAAGGAGCTAGGAAGAATCTAGTTCTTCTGGCTCCAGAGATATCCAGGAGGAGGACTTGGGTCTCCTTCCACAAAATTGGGAGGGGGAAAAAGGAAGGAAGAAGGGGACACGGGGCCAAATGCCAAATTCTGTGCAACTTTGGCGTAAGTGAAATTGCAAGTGTTAAAGGAATGCACTTAAAATGGCCAACACACTCCAACACTTTCTCAGTCTTAATAGCTGAGAAATCCAGTGGCAATTGAGGCAGGTGGTTTGTTTTACCGGCATTGGGGTCTTCTGAAATCCCAACTTCTACAGAACTTTGAAGAGACGCAAATACATCATCTTAAAGTCTTGGTTGCCCCAAAGAATCTTTGCTTGTATTTGTCTGTAGACCAGGATTACACAAAGCTGTAAACAGGTCACAACAATTCCTGGGAGGCAGGCTTAAAGATCATGGGATGGTTTGTTGAAACCCAGACAGTTGTCTCTTGCAAATTGCATCTGGATTGTGGCACACTTCGTACTATATATTTTTTTTTTCTTACGCTTGGATTACAGCCAAAATACTGAGGAAGCCATGGTTTAGAAAGGCCAGTGAACCTGGTTAGTGGTATTTTTTCCCCAGAGGTCTTTTCCAAACACCTTACCAAATAAAACTTTTGGCATATTTGTAGGGTTTTCTAAAATGAAGAAAAAAAATGATACCGGCTGGCTAACTTTGGACCAACCACCAGGAGACGGTGAGTTATAGTCCTGCCTCAGGTGACTTTGGGCCAGTCCTTCTCACTTAGCCCATCCCACCTCACAGGGCTGTTGTTGTGTGGGGAAATAGGAGGAGGAAGCTGTGTTGGATACATTCACCACCTTGGGTTATTCGTAAAAATAGTAAAAGGCAGGAAATAAATAAGTAAGTAAATAAGTAAATAAATAAATTTATGCACACAACTGCAACCAAGAATCAGTATCTGCTGTTTTACCACCAATGACTCTGAACCCGCAGCGTTTTTCTCACCCCATCCCACCCTCTGGGGTTTGGGGGGGGGGGAGTTTGAACAGAAGCAACGTAAGAGGACACGCTTTTTCGTTCTTCCTTCCCACGGCAAGCTCCGTATTAAATATTTCTTTTTTAATATATTAATTCTTTCTTTCCATTTGTTTTAAACGCACCCCAAAAAAGCATCAACATAAAACAGAGGCAGAACTCACCGGATCATAACACAAATGCAAAACTCAAAAGAGGTCACACTGGACAAAAAAAAACCCCAAAGGGGGCTGTTTGAGGCTTGAGACCCTTTCCTGCAGAAGAGTCGGGAGTTCGCCACTGAGCGATGTGTAAAAGGCTGTAGAAAAAGGTACACTTGTGGAAGTCCACCTGGAAAGACCTTGTTATTTGGGGCAGGGGTCCCCAACCTTTCCGGCTTGGTGGAATGGGGGAGGGGAGAGAGGAAATGGTTCCATGTGCGAGCGGTAGGCAGGTGTGCTCACACACGCAGCACCATTGGGCACGAGCAACAGGTTCTCGCCCACGGCCGTGAAGTTCCATTGGTGCAAACGGCGGGCGCTCGCACGATGCATAGTGCCCCATTTGTACACCTGATGGGCACTGGCACTCACGCGCATCTGTGAAGCTCCGTTTGGGTGAGCAGCGGGCACACTTGCCGCTCACCCGAATGGAGCTTCACGCACACACACACGCACAGGGCGAGGGCCCACCGCTTGCCCAAATCGAGCTGAGTTTGTGCACACTCACCTTCTGCACGCGCGGCCTGGTTCTCAACAGGCCGTAGCCTGGGAATTGGGGACCCCCTGATTTGGAGGACATCAAATAAGGAGGATTCTTTGGGATTTGGGGGCCGGGGGGGGGGGGGGGGGGGAACACTCCTCCATCTGGTTCTTGCTCAGTTTTTGAGCAGGTTTTCTGGTTTGGGATAGCCGAAAAGTACGAAATCGGCTTCGTAGAGTTTGTACAGCCGCTGTCGCCACGCCATGGGGATTTTAGCGAACCAGTCTTCCTCCCAACTGTTGGCTGTCCTGTTCCGGTAGCTGGGAGGGAAGTGGAGGAGATGGTCCACCTTGAGAAGCTGCAACAGGTACGTGGCGTCTTCGTCCAAGGTCTCCAGTTTGCCGACAAAGTCATACTCGATCTGGCAGGGGTGACATAGGCGGTACACCTGCCTCCAGTGCTCGTTGAACGGGGCCAACTTTTCTGTCCGAGGGTCCAGTAAGTACTGGATGAAGTCTGAGAAGGAGACTCGGAAGCCACCCTCGAAGGCTTCGCTCACGGACGTCGGCAGGCTGCTGTAGTTGGCATAAAGTTTGAGCATGGGGATGGCAAAATGGCGGTAGAACTCCTCGTTGGCCAGCTCAAATTTGCTCCGGAAGGCCGAGATGAGCCGAACGAAAGGATCCCGGACAAAGAGGAACTTGGTGTACTTCTTGAGCTTGATCTTCATCAGGTGGCGGGAGAACTTGCCGTAGCGACGCCAGAATTTGTTGAAGGTGAAGTGGGTGCTGGTGTTGTGGACGTTCTCGCGGGGAATGTCCAAAGGGTCGACATAAGGGACGCCTTGGTCCATTAAGCTTTCGCTCAGGACAATCATCACCCGCTTCCAGTTGGTGCAGGCCACTTTGGGGACGTAGCAGTAGATGATGCCATGACGGTCATCCACAATGAGGTGGTTGAGCTCATAGTTGGGAATGTCGTCGAAGGTCCTCTCCTTGGTGGGGAAGGAGAAGCTGGAGTTGGTGCACCAGTCCTGCAACATCTGCCGTCTCTCCTTCTGCAGCTTTGCTTGGTCCAGCACCATGTTGACTTCCCGGGTGGGCCACTCGTAGCCTCTGACGTTCTCCTCCAAGTTGCTGGCCCCGGGTTTGCTCGAAGGACGCAGCTTCGGCTTCTCGGCCTTCCAGCCCAGATCGAGGTTCTTTTTCAGGTTGGAATTTAAAAGGTTCTCCAAAAAGTCGTCCATCTCCAGCAGAGAACCTGGGTTGTCCTTCACCGCTGTGGGGAGCGCCCCCTGGGGCCTCGAGAGGGTGGTGTGGAGGTAGAAGTGCGCTGTCCCGACATTGTCCCAGTACACAATGATCAACAAGATCATGAAAATGGAGCCGAGGACCACCGAGAGACGGAAAAGCCGTGCCTTGGTCATGGCTGCCAGGTGGGATCTTCAGCTACTTCCTTCCTGAGCTCATCTCCAACTCAACGGAAAACCTCTGGAATCCAACATGGCTTCGATGGAAACCTGCAGGGGGTACCAAGCACAATGTGAATGTTCTTTTCCGCAAACATTATTAGAGAGAAAATACAGAACAGGCCAGCCTTCCCCAGCCTAACCTCCTTCAAGACATCAAATGCAATTTTGGAGAACTGGAGGAAGGTTGGGATGCGAGGGGTCCTTGTTGGTCTTTGAGTTTGGTTGTTTTCGCGCAGATGTTTCCTTACTCAGCTCGGTAGTATCTTCGGTGGAGTGCTTGATGCTCTTGGGGCTTGGCGGTTTTCCTGCAAGGCGTTTCATGACCCAACTAGGTGACATCATCAGTGCTAGAAGGAAGTAGGGTTTGCTTTCTGAATGCTCTCCCATCTAGTACTGATGATGTTACCTAGTTGGGTCATGAAATGTCCATAAGAAAACCACCAAGCTCAGAGAGCACCAAGGACCTCATCTTTCTCTTCCTCCTCCTCCTGCCATAAACCCAACTCCCTTCCAACACGGATGATGTTACCTAGTTGGGTCATGAAACGTCTGCAAGAAAACCACCAAGCTCAGAAAGGACCAAGGATCCCACAGTCATTTTTCCCTCTTCTCTTTCTTCACTCTACAAACCTCACTCCCTTAAAGCAGTGACGATGTTACCTAGTTTGATAAAGAAATGCCTGGAAGAAAACCAGCAAATTTAGAGAGCACCACAATTTAACCCCGGACTATAAATATTCTCTGTTATCAATAACATGTTCAGTGCTGCACTGATGATATTACCTAGCTGGGTAATGAAACATCAGCATGAAAACAGCAGGATCAGAGAGTGCTGTGGATCCCACAGGTCAACCCAGAGCTCCAGAGAATCTCATCTATTGGCTGTTATGTCTATTTCAATCTGCAGCACACCCGAAATTTTAAAAGGTGGACCCTCCAAAAAAAAACACAAAATAGAGTGGAACCCAGTTCAAACCACTGTAGATACAACTTGTATTAAAACTGTATTTCGTGCGTGGTATTATTGCTCTGACACTATCACCCTAATCTGAAATTGATTTTTGTGTGTGTGTTCTGGATTGACCCACTCTCTCCAGAGACCAAAGTTCATCTCACTCTTTTCCTGTGCCAATTCTGCGTTATCTCACTGGTTTTAATCGACAACCCTTTTCAGAGCTACTTCTCACAAAAGTGAATTTCCCCTCTGGAGATAATGTGATAACCTTTCTCCCTCAGTAAACACGATCGATCACCACAAACTGGAATCCGCAGCACCGATTTCATCCGTTTCTAGGCTGCTATTTCTCCTATTTTGAAATACCTCGGCTGGCAAACCGGTGAATTTCTGAATCCCGAATTAGATACCACCAGCGGAGTTTGGAAGTTTCTGTTCCTTTAAAAATGTGGGATAGATGGGAGTCTAGATATTTGTTTCAGAAGTTGGTTCTTGCAGTCCTGATCTCTTAGGATCTTCAGTCAAAAAAAGAAGAACGCCACAAAATGTTTCTAGGTTTGTTTGTTTGCTTGCTTGCTTGTTTATTTTTAATCAACCAGATCCCCAGGATAAGGCACTTTCTCCACAAATAATGAAACTTTCTTTCTACATCAAAAGTGACTCACGTGCTTCGTCACGCAAGAAATGCTTACCTCAAATCTTCTCCTTACTCACTTTTAGAGCAGTGGTTCTCCAAACTTGACCACTTTAAGACTTGTGGACTTCAACTCCCAGAATTCCTCATGTTGGCTAAGGAATTCTGGGAGTTGAAGTCCATAAGTCTTAAAAGTTGCCAAGTTTGGAGACTCTTACTTTAGAGAAAAAAAGGAGACCATGTGAGGAAGATTAGCTGTTTTGAAGACGGAAATCACTTTAAATTTCAAGCCTTGCCAAAGAATTGAAGTTTTTCAATGCTTGATTTGATTGGTGGGCAAAGCTTTCAGCAAAAAGCAACTTAAATCTTAATCCTGGTCCCTTATTCCTGTCTCCTTTGGAAGACCTTTTAAAGAAGTCCAGCTGTTCCCTTCTTTATCACTAAATCTTCACAACAATTTGGCAAAAGGAATCTAGATCAGACGTTTTAAGATCAGATTGACCGACAACTGCAGGGTGACCCAATCCCTCCCTGGAAAGTAAATAAATCAGAATAAGGCATGCTTTCTGGAAAGAAGCAACAAGGGTGTGCTTTGAATCTTCTCAAACGGGCTGGATTCCTGCAAAATCCCATCTGTAGAATCTGACAGGAAGCGAAGCAGACATGAGAAATGCTCTTTACAGCATGAGATGGAAGGGAAAACATGTAAACAACCACGGAGAGTGGTGTGTTTGCTTTGGGAACGAGTCTGCCCTGATTGTATCTCTGGATTTCGCTCTAACTTTAAAATCAACAACACATGAAGAAGTCTGAAGTTTCACAGACCCGAGATCTTGGCGGGGTCCCTTCCTTGCCCCGTTATTGTTCGAAAGCATGCGAAGTCATGCGTTAAGACGCCTTTCCTGGCTCAAGCAGAAAAAGGAACCAAGGGCCAAATTTAGCATTCGACTATGGCTTGTTTTTAGAACAGTGAAGTTTATATGGCAAGGGTCTTCAAACTTGACAGCTTTAAGACCTGTGGACTTCAACTCCCAGAATTCCTCCTCCAGTCATGTTAGCTCAGGAATCCTGGGAGTTGAAGTCCACAAGTCTCAAATGTGCCAAGTTGGAAGACCCTTGATCTATTCTCTCTCTCTCTCTCTCTCTCTCCTATCTCTCTCTTTCTATCTATTCTACCTCTCTTTCTATTCTATTCTATCTATCTATCTATCTATCTATCTATCTATCTATCTATCTATCTATCTATCTATCATCTATCTATTCTATCTATCCTATCCTTCTCTCTCTCTCTCCCTCTTATTCTATCTCTCTCTTTCTTTCTATCTATCTATTCTACCTCTCTTTATCTATCTATTCCAGGGGTCTTCAAACTTGACACCTTTAAGACCTCTGGACTTCACCTTCCAGAATTCCTCCTCCTCCAATCATGTTAGCCCAGGAATCCTGGGAGTTGACATCACAAGTCTCAAACGTGCCAAGTTGGAAGACCCTTGATCTACAGCTTACAGGCCAAATGTGCATTGCGCAACTTGTGAACCTTCAGGAAAGCAAAACGGGCCAACTTATTTTCCACAGCACCACAAAGCAAGACAAGAAGCGATGGATGGAAACAGATCAAGGAGAGAAGCAACCTAGAATTAAGGAGGAACTTCCTGACAGGGAGAACAATTAGCGAAACGGCTTCCCTCCAGAAATTGTGGGCGCTCTATCACCGGAGGTTTTCAAGAAGAGATTGGGCAGCCATTTATCTGAAATGGTTTAGGGCCTCCTACTTGAAGTGGGGTGGGGGGGTTGGACTAGAAGACCTCCAAGGTCCCTTCCAACGCTGATGATATCCCATGTTCTACTGCAGGATGAGCAGGGGCCCATTCAAGATATATCCACGGACATAATCCACAGGCCACTTTTGGCCAAAGCAAACTCCCTTTCCCTAGCTAGAAACTGGATTCCATCATCCCAGCAGGCTTGGGCCAACCTGAGGTGACTCATAAGTGGTTGCACATTAAAAATAGAAATTCAGCAGGCCTGCAAGGATTTTGGTCAACAAGCAAAGCAAAGCAACCAATTATTTGGCATGCTGGACAAACTCAAGCGAACCCAAAAGTGTTTGCTTCACGGAAAGCCACGGGGAGAAAAGTAGGCTCTTTCTCACTCATTCCCCGGAGAAGCTGGAAAGACATCACAGATCTGCAAGGAGCATTTGCACTTCGTGATTGATGTAAGTTGGATGAGGGGAAAATAAAATAAAAAAAAACTGGAGCAGAAATTTGCCAAAGGCGTAAAAACACCGAGAGCCAGAACTGGGTTCTACGCCATGCAGTTTAATCCACCTTCTGATATCTTAGCATCCATCTTCAACTTGTTCGCTAAGGTGACTGACACAAGCCACAATGACGTGTCAGGGTAGCAATTGCATGACATCGGGGTGGAGAAGTTGTTCCCTAACTCTATTTATTTACCTGTATCCCATCTTTATTATCATCTTCTATCTATATAAAAGCAAAATACCACTCACGCATCATCACAAAATCTCCAGAACCGTAAAGCCTACAAACTTGAAATTTGGCCCCTATGTTCCTCTTGGCTTCTAGGGGCTCACTAAGAGTTTTTCGAAATCACCATCAGAGTATTAGTATTTCCTATATTGTTATTATTATTATTATTAACATGCTCTGATGCTAAGGAGTACTACTCCCTCTCCCCACCTGGAAAGAAATCTTTTCCAAATGCAAAACACGAGCAGAGGAGTTTCACTTTCAGAGCACCAAGCAGCTTTAATACAGAACAGTTGAGCTAAGCCACGCCCAGGCTCCTTGCTGTCTCCTTCTTGCTCACACAGCAAATACTGTTTCAGTTTCCAAACAGCTCTCAACTCTCTCACATACTGACAGGACGCTAGCCAGGTGAATACCGATGGATGCTGGTAGACAGAGGCAGAATTTTTCCCCCCCTTATTTTCCTCCCCCAAAACTAAGCCCGACCACCTATTTTCGTAGCGAAGCACGGATATCCAGCTCATTATTTTTATAAGTAACTCAAGGTGGCAAGCTTATCTAATGCTCCTTCCTCCTCCTATTGTCCCTACGACAACCCTGTGAGGAGGGATGGATGGAGAAAGTGTGACTGGCCTAAAGTCACCCAGCTGTCTTTCATGGCTAAAGTAGGACTAGAGAACTTACACTCTCCCAGTTTCCAGCCTGGTGTCTCAACCACTAGACCGAGGTGGCTCTCTAAATCCTAACCTTATATATGTTCCAAATTGCGGATTTTATTTCCAAATAAATGGGAATTTGGGGAATTGAAGTCCACGGGTCTTAAAGTTGCCAAGGGTAGATACCCTTGAGCTAAGGGCCACTTAGCTTTCCTCCTTCCTTGCAGGGAACAAGGAGGACAACTCCTAGTATCCTGAGCGCTGAAGACCCAAGCCACGCAGAAGTCTTCAAAGGCAGGGTGAAGATATCCAGGTGCCTCCAGATTTTTGCTTGATCATTCCCTCTTGCTCCAAAAAAGGCGAGCTGTTACAAGCACCCCGTGTAGAAAGACGACGGGAACCGCAATGAAGTAACTGCTGTCCTACCAAAGGAACATGGAGCACCACGGCTGCGTTGGGTGTCCCATTTCTTCAGAAAGGGCTTGAATAAGCTCTAGACTTCCTCCTTTTCGTTTCCTGAAAGATGTGTGCACACCACCAGAAGCCCAAGACCGAGAAAGCACCATTCTCAGCCAGAGACGCAGCTGGTTTAACTCAGGGATGTCCAACCTGGTCAATGTTAAGACCTGTGTGGACTTCCAGAGTTCCCCAGCCAGCCAATCTTGGCACCCCAGTTGGACCTCCCACAACAAAGCCTGGCCTTCGTGATTTGCAAAAGACAACGTGGCCAACCGGTTATAGTAAGACCCATCGTGTGCTTCAGGGTAGCCCCATGTGGGGAGCTGGCCAGCCAGGTTCTTAAACCATAATTCGAAGCTTTAGACTTTAACCCAGCCGTCGTGGCAAGTCTTCCAACTTGACAGCTTTAAGGCTTGAGGGCTTCAACTCCCAGAATTCCTCCTCCTCCAGTCCTGTTAGCTCAGGAATTCTAGGAGTTGAAGCCCACAAGTCTTAAACTTGCCAAGGTGGAAGACCCTTGGCTTAACTCAAGCAAGCCGTGGCTTAGCTCAGCACGATGCGCCAATGGGATGGCCCTGTTCTCCGGCCATTCCAATCCTAACCAGGGTCGTGTCTTCACCAGTAAGGGGAAAGAACAAAGCCTGACCCGCTCCTCCCTGTATTTTATCACAAGCCAGCTTTGTACCACAGCCCAGTGGCTGATTAAGTGATTAAGTGGCCCAGTGGCTGATTAAGTGATTAAGATTTGCCAGTGCTTAGGGGCACTGGTGCCCCTAAGCACTGGCAAATCTTGGTGCCCTGTACAAATGAAGCCCTATTCTCAACTTTGTGGTGCCTTCTTTGGGTCTGGTGCGTAGTCTGCTTAAGGGTTAATACACCCCTGCCACAGGCGTCCCATCCCAAGACACAACCACAGGTGGGTGTTGTGATGCCACCAGCTCGCACCACCTCCAGCAAGCATGGAGGATGCACCATCCTCTTGACTGAGATCATGACACACCTGCACTCATCCCAGACCCCCAGACCCACCCCAAGGATGGCGGGAGGAAGCGTGATCCCCTCTCCAAGATCCAAGGCAGCCACCAGCCAGGCCTGGTGGGGAGAGGGAGCATCTGGAGTCGAGATGCCCCCCCTTCCCCAGCCAGCAGCCGCTCCTGCTCGAGGAGAGAGAAAAACCCAAGCGAGGATGGCGCAAGGGAGGCAGGGGATCTCCAAGCTGCCGCCCGCGGAAGTCCTCACTGCGCATCTTTCGTATATCAACCCCGGCTGCGAGAGGGGGGGGGATCCCACGCCCCGCGGGGCTTTGCCTTCCGATCCAGCCGAGGTGCGCGCCCGGGAGAGGGAATTCAATGGGAAGAGGCTAGCGCAAGGCAAGGCAAGGCAAGGCAGGGCGCGATGCGCTTTGCAAAGATGCGCCCACGTGGGCGCGGAGGAAGAAGGCGCCGCCGCTGCATCTAGCCCACCCACCCCCGTGGCCGATCCCCTGCCCAACCTGCGCCCGGCATCCCCGCTCACCTCCGGCCGGCCCCGCTGCCTGGATCGCGCTTTCGGCTGCGGCGCGTCCCGCTTTCTTTCTCCGGCCAGCCCGGCCGCAGCTCCTCCTCCGGCTGGGGCTGCGCCGCCCCTCTCGCGAGAAGCCCGGCCCGGCCCGGGGGTCTCCCAGCCAACGAAAGCGCCGCCTGCCGCTCCCCGGGCGCTGCGCGACGGTGCCCGGCCGTGCAAGAGTCGGTAAGCCTGGCCTGCTTAGGCTTGCGCTGCGCTGCGCTGCGCGGAGGCTGGCGGGCTCTTCCCCGCGGCGCTCGGGGAGAGCAGGAGAAGGCGGGCTGCGACTCCGATCTTCGCTTCTTTCTCTCCCCTCCGCCCCCCATCCCGAAGGGGCTTTAAGTACTTTCTCCCAGCAAGTGGGGAGGGGGAGTTTGTTTTTTAATGTCCCTGCAGTTTTCTTGGAAGGGGCCTTGTCGTCTTCCTCCTCCTCCTCCTCCCAGGGCTAAGCGGCAGGGACTGGCCCAAGTCCCACTGCCTAAGAGAGGACTAGAACTCCCCCAGCGCCTAGTTTTTCACCGGGTATCTTTGCTCTGATCCCAAGCAGGCTTCGCGTATTGTGAAGATACTCTCCGCTTCCGAATAGACTAGACTAGAGGTTGGGACTAGAACTCACGGTCTCCTGGTGATTGGCCCAAAGGCACCCAGCCGGCTTTCATGGCTAAGGGCAAACTATTGGCCCAAAGTCACCCAGCCCAAAGTCACCCAGCTGGCTTTCGTA
>NW_020769332.1:13755650-13773569 GCF_900518735.1 Pseudonaja textilis
AAAGTCACCCAGCCCAAAGTCACCCAGCCAGCTTTCGTACCTAAGACAGGACTAGAACTCACAGTCTCTTGGTTATCGGCCCAAAGTCACCCAGCTGGCTTTCGTACCTAAGACAGGACTAGAACTCATGGTCTCCTGGTGATTGGCCCAAAGTCACCCAGCTGGCTTTTCACAGCTAAGGCAGGACTAGAATTCACAGTTTCCTGGTGATCGGTGCAAAGTCACCCAGCTGGTTTTCAGGCCTAAGATGAGACTAGAACTCACCACCTCCCAGTTTCTAGGTGCCTTGTACCAACCTGCTATGACTCTTTCATTGTCTTCCACCCCGGGAGAAAAACAAGTTCAGGCCCTTGACTTGCAAACAGAAGAAGGATCGGTTGATTCGTGCACTTCCTGTTATTCGCATGCCGCTCTTGGCTTCCTTTTGAGGGACATATAGGTGCGGATGTGGTGTCCTTTCTGGTAACATCCACCTCACCGTTGCCCTCTGAGGAAGGGGGGCCTGAAAGCGGGGGGGGGGGGGGCGAAGGCCTTAAGGTGCTCACTGAGCGCTGGGAACTTGAACTGGGACCCAGTGCAGCCATTTCTTGCTCTCTGGGGCAGTCCAGGGTCACAAAGTTCCTCCCTTATCCCTTCTCCTGAACCCAGGCAAATGCACGCTAGGAAAGGGATTGGGGCTTGGATAAATACAGTTGGTACAGCTGGTCCTCCACTTAGGACCACCCTCAAATCTCTGTTGCTAAGCACGACATTGGTGAGGTGAGTTTTGCCCCACTGTTCGGAAACAGGACAGACCCCCCCCCCCCGGCTAAAATGGTACTACAGGTAGTCCTTGACCTACGGATCACAAATTTTGAGGCAAAAATTTCTGTTGCTAAGCGAGGCGTCGCTTAGGGGAGTTTTGCCCCGTTTTAAGACCATTTTGTCGCAGTTGCTAAGCGAATCGCCGCCGTTGTGGAGTTGTTAACAGGATTGTAAAGTTAAGCTGCCTTCCCCGCTGACTTTGTTGGTCTGGAGGTTGCAAAAGGGGATTGGAGCATTGTAACTGTCATAACTATGAGTCAGTTGCCGAGCGCTTGAATGTGTGGGGGATCATGTGATCGTGGGGAAGCTACCATGGTTGAAAGTTATGAAAAATGGGAGTAAGACCCTTTTTTCCCCCAGTGCCGTCGTAACTTTGAACGGTCACTAAATGAACTGTTATAAGTTGGGGACTGCCGATACAGGGTGGGCGTGGCTTATTCAGGGCTATTAATGCGGAAGACCCCATGCTACCTCTCTGCTGGGAACAAGCTGTGGTGTAGCGGTGATGGGAGAGAGAAACATCTCCCATCTCAGAAGTTTCTGGTTGGATGAGAGACTCAAGATGGCCTTAGCTGAATCCAGTGGGACTCTTGTTCTTGGGGACTGTATGGGTGGCCCTTTGGTTCAGGGGCCACAGCATAAACCCAGAGTCTCTGCGTCATGCCCCTGTCGGAATCTGATTCGGAGGGGGAGGCAGAGCAGCGGGCAGGGAGCGGGAGTGTGGCTCCGTTGGCTGTGGAAGAAACTGGGGAAGGGCAAAGTCCAGTTGGGCAGAGCAGGGGAGAGGTAGAACAAGGGAGAGGGAATTCAGAGGAAGACTCAGGCCCACCCCCTCTTCATCCTAGAGCACACAGGGAAGAACGGAGAAGGGAGCAATGTGAGTTGCGTGGCTTATGGGGGAGGAAAGGGCCTTGATTCCCTTCATTAGCTGCAGCTGGGAACTCAGTGTTTAAAAAAGACAAGCTGTGCGCAGCAGGTTGTTGGGAGCAAATGTGAATTTATCTTGTATCATCGTGGTTTATCTGTGTTCCTGGCGTCTTCCCAACTGTGTGTGTTTTGCTGGCCTTTCAAGTCTTCAGTTCCTTCTCCTACCCTGTCCAGTTAATTACTGCAGCGTAATTTGTGTGGATTTTGAGTAACAGTTTGTACGTGCTTTGTTTTTGGACTGAATTTCCTCCACTTAAAGGCTGTTTCCTGGGAGAGTTTTTCTCCAGGCCGAAGGTAACCTGGACATTGGGGGCCAAATTGGAGATAATAAAAGGACTCTTCTTGCGTATTTGACTGCGTTGCCATTTCGCCACGCCCCTTTGGGTCATCACACTCTGCTCCTTCCATTCACACAATCCACCAACTTCTCTTCTCCTGTATCTCAGCATCTTCTGGGCTGGACTGATAACCGCAGCTTCCCTCCCCGTCGCGGTTATTATTTCGGCATTCCTGGCTTCTTCGGGTGAGTAACGGGCTGCTGTTTCTGATATCCACCAGTGCTCTCAACAGGCCCTGCGGGAGAAAAGCAAACCAGACGGCGGGTGTGATAAATACCATGGGGTGTGGAGCTTTTTCTGCGGGTCCATCAGCGGCAGGAAGGAAGGCCAGCACTGCGAAGGACAATCCCCTGCCACCAAGTCCATCAAGAGACCCAGAATGTCTTCCCTCCCCATCATAAAAAATAAAATAAAAATGATAGCATCTTTTAAGACTTGGAAGTATATTTTTTTCCTCTCCCTTCTCCATTCTTTTTCCTTATATGTCTTTCCAGAATGCTGCTGTGGGAAACAGAATGTTCCAGAGTAATAACAACACAAGTCCTCAGACTCACAAGTTGGGAATTTGTGACATCAGAGGTTGCTCTTTTTTTTTTTCCAGCTTGGAGCTCTGGGGCTGGATTTTGCACAATAGGCTACCCGCCCGCCCGCCCACCCGTACCAAACATCACACATCACAAATCGCACAGTTGTGGCTTTCAACCTTAACCTGAACAAGGACGGTAGAAGGTAGATGACTCCATTCGTTGGCCTTCCCAGACTGACCTTTGACTTGTTTCTGGAGAACTTGGCCTCGGGGTTGGTTGGAATTACTCCGCTGGATTTTACTAGGTCCCGTGTGGTTTACAGTCAGGACCTGTGGTGGGTTTTCTTCTTTCGTGGGGAAGAAGGAGAAGAAAGGAAGGTGTTAATGGAGACATGGAAGTGGTCTCGTCTGCGTTAGACTAGAAGTTGCACCGATGTGACCAACTCTCTAGTTCTCTTCGCTCAACTTTCCTCTGGATCCTCTCAAGATGGGTGAGAGCTGCAACTCCCATAATTCCCAGCCAGCATAACCATTAGCAGTGCAAAACAGAGATCATCCCTTCAACCTCATCTGTTTCCCCTACTGTGCCAAACTTCTGAGGTCTAGCAGTAAGACAATCGTGGTTGCAAATCAACCCAAGAGTTAAGAACTCTACATCTCCTAGGTTTCATTGGTCTCCAAGGTCTATTAGTTCCAGCCAGCATGGTGATTGGTCAAGGATAATGTTGTGTCCTACAAAAGTAGAGTCATGGGTTCTTCACCCTTGTTCTAGATCTCTGCAAAGAAGCCCAAAGGTCTCCCATTAGGTCATGTTCTACCTGTTTGATGTCCAACGGGAAACTTGAGTTTTGTGGGAACTGAAAAGATATGGAAAAGATTTCCTGTAGAACCATCTGAGGTTTTGGCTGGTGGCATCTGGTTTCCTGGGCCATTGCTGTCCTGACTGGAAGGAGACCAGTGTTTCATCTGCAAAATCTGTAAGGGGATTAAAAAAAAAAAAGCTATTGATCCAGATTGGATCATTAAGATAAGGATATCTGACAGCACTTTCACTGGGACTTATCTTTCCTCACTGTGATGTAACCGTGATTCTTCATCTGATGTACCTTCCTCTGAACAGGGGTCAGCAACCCGCAGCTCTGGAGCTGCATGTGGGTCTTTCATCCCTCTGCTGCGGCTCTCTGTCGCTCAAAATAATGTGTCACAGCTGCCAACGTGTGTGTGAGACACCCACCGGCACGTGATTTATTGAGCTTTTTGACTCCCGATAGGCCAGGGGATCTTCAAAGTTGACAGCTTTAAGACTTGTGGACTTCAACTCCCAGAATTCCTCCTCCAGTCATATTAGCTCAGGAATTCTGGGAGTTGAAGTGCACAAAGTCTTAAGCTTGCCAAGTTTGAAGAGCCTTGCGCTAGGCCAACCAAGGGTAAATCCAAGAAGCGTTTCAGAAGAAAACGGTCAAGGGTGACAATGAATGATGTGTCTCAGAGTCGGCTAGATGTCAGGATTCCGGCAGTTACCCCCATTTAAATCATGAGTCTCGAGCCAAACTTCCAAAACTTAAAAGGATTTATTGGGAGTTAAAATGTCCGGCACTGCCTGGGTATAGCTGACTCTGAGACACATCATTCATTGTCACCCTTGACCCTGGTTTTCCCCCCACCCCCTGGGTGTATCGTAATTCATATTCTCCATTGGGACACATCCATAGACAAGAGTCATCAATCATGCTCTCCAGTTAGATATTTGCACAGCAGAAACTTCAGTCACCTAGTTACTATCTTTGAAAACATTTATGGAATGCAGTTTTGGTTGCAAGTTGCGCCCTGCTCCCTCCTCCCTTTTTGTTGGCGACTCTAAAAAGACCATAGAAATATTTTATGAGTGGACAAGAATGTTTAATTCAACTACGTATGCTGTTTTTGTGGCTGCTCAGGAAATAGCCAGGCACGGGGAAAGGTTTCGTGGCTCCCGGTGTTTTCTTTTGTGTGAGAAACGGGTTCCAATGGCTCTTTGAGTGTTTAAGGTTGCCAACCCCTGGTTTGGAGCCACTATAACTTCATCTGATTTCTAGGTCCAAGCTATGCTCACTTTCTGTAAAGCCATCTTACCCTGGAGGAGGTGGGTTCGAGAGGTCTCTTCTTCTCTGTTTTCCTTTCCCAAGATGGCTCTTTGTCTCCTTCATTCTGAACCTGGTGGTGTGTCCAAACTTTCCTCTGGAGCATTCCTCCAAGGCCATTGATGGTGGTGGTGCCTTTGGAACGATGTTCTGGAGTGAAACTGGGCTGCTGAGATTCCATCTTCTCCTCCCCCAAATAGTGTGCAGAGGAGGTCTGCCTGCCAAGGTCTTTTTCCTGGACTTGGGATCGACGGCGGGAAGCAATCAAAGCAATCTGCTTGGTGCTCTCAACCATCTCCTTCAACGTTTTCAAAGTCAAGAGACCGTTGAGGGCATCTGCCCTGGAATTTTTCCGACTGGAATCTTGGGAAGATGGAGAACGTAGCTTGGAAGCGACCTTTTGTGAAGAGAGGCCCGAAGTCTTCGTCTAGAAATCAAAGTGGTTACAAGACAATATTTGCACATAGTGCCATTCAAAAGCTGGACTGTTCTGCAAATCTGGTTAACAGTTGACCAAGGATGTCATTTATGCCTTTCTTTGATATTAAACCAGCTGAAGTTTTCCCTAAATGTGCCACCAGATCTCTCTGCAAGCCACTATCTTCTTGAAATTCCTTTTTCTTTTATTTAAACAATCTTCTCCGGGGTGAAGACTCTACTTCAACTCCTGCTCTGTTTTCCTAGCTGTGATGTGAGAACTTGACCAGCCTTGCTTGGAGCTGACCTCGTTGCTTGCAAGGCTGACTCGGCCATAATAAAAAGTGAAATAACAGAAGCGAAACAAAATGACATCAGACACCCACTTCCTTAAGCTACAAAGTCCCCTTAAAATACATTCTGAGTGTTTCCTTTTTGTATTGCAATGGTTGAAGGATCTATATGTCCTCCACTTCAGCATCTGGTAGCCTTATTTATGTATTATTTAATTGATTTGTCAATCGCTTACAAGATAACAGGCATAAGAATAAACATGAGTAAGAATACAGGAAGAAATGGGGACAATAGGACAGGGGCGGTAGGCACGATGGTGCACTTATACACACCCCTAACAGACCTCTTAGGAATGGGGTGAGGTCAATAGTGGAGAGCTTGAGGTTAAAGGAGTAGGGGTTAGAGGATGTAACTACAGAGTCAAGTAGTGCGTTCCAGGCATTGACCACTCGGTTGCTGAAGTCGTAATTTCTGCAATCAAGTTTGGAGCGGTTTATATTGAGTTTGTATCTGTTGTGTGCTCTTGTATTGTTGTGGTTGAAGCTGAAGTAGTCATTGACTGGTAGGACATTGTAGCAGATAATTTTGTGTACTATGCTTAAATCCAGCCCTAGGCAGCGTAATTCAAGGTTGTCCAAGCCCAAAATTTAAAGCCTGGTGGTGTAGGATATTCTGTTGCGAACAGAGGAGTGGAGTACTTCTAATTAGTCTTCTAATCTTTCTTCCTTGCTTTGAATCTTGACTCTTGTCTGTTCTCTACCTCGTACCTCCTTCTGAAGGACTTAGCCTGCTGTAAACCAGGCCTTTCCAAACTTGGCAACTTTAATCCTTGTGGACTTCAATTCCAGGAATTCCCCAGCCAGCATTGGAGTTGAAGTCCACAAGGCATAACATTACCAAGTTTGGAGACTCCTGCCATCAACGATGGTATATGCCAGCTCCCCCAAATCCTAACTCCGACAGATAGAAGATGAGAGATTATCATTCCCATATACATCTCTTCTTTGAACTTGCAGGACAAGACGAAACAAAGGCAAAGCAGAACCAACGAAGAAGAGCTTTTGATGGACTTACCTGGTGGACAGATGTTAACAGATGAAACGGTGTAGGAGTGGGGTTCCATTCACGAGTCACCTTCCTTTTTGCTGGGGTGTTTTTAGAGGATGACCGGTAACTGTCACTAAGAAAATGCAAGATATAAGACACTGATATGAAACATTGGCAGATGAGTTGGGAGATTCCCATTGGGAAGGAGATCTAGTCTTTGGATTATAGGCATGGTTGAGTAAACACAACACAAATCAAATGGAAAATTGGGGCTATTTAATTAGGGCAGCAAGACACAGAAAATATTGTTGAAGCCCTGCCAAAGGACAAAAAGGATCTTGGGTTCCCTTAGAAAGAAATTCCACAATATTCCCTTTAGGATTGGGTCCATCTCTGTCAAGTGCAAAAGACCAGGATTATTACATGTAGTTCCAATTAAACTGATTTATTGCTATCATGCACATAAGGAGAATTCAAAAAGAATTGGGCTTTGTTTCTTTGTGGCTACATAGCGATTCTAGGCTGATTCCTCTTTTGACTCTACCCCCCGGTTCTGCTACTTCTGCTACAATCCCCAATTTGAGGGATATCATCAGAGTGTTTCTGTAATTGACATTTGCTCTATAAAAAAATCCTTTCCTATTGTCAGTTGTCAGTACCTGTCGGAATCCACAACAATTGGGGGAAGTTCAAATTTGGGCCCTGAAAGGAAAGCTTTCTTGTGATCGATGAATCCTTCTGGATTCTCCTCTCTGTTGCGGTCTTGTCTCGGAATCTGTCCAGAATGGAACTATCCCGCAAAACCAATAAAATAAAATAAAAATTGAAAGCTTAGTTCATCAGCTGATGGATGCGTCTCGTGCAAAGTTGACATTACCTTGTGTTATTTCCATATTGCTCCGTTCTCATTTCATATACATTTAATAAATAAATAATAACAACAATAAACAACGTCCTCTATTCCCCATCTCTGAGGAATCCCCATTTAGGGGAATAGGAGAGAATTCTGTCTTACCTGCCATGCATTGGACATCAATGAGTGAAGCACCATCAGACGATCCAGAGTCCCTACCTCTAATTCATGGAAATATAGGCGGTACAATTTTTCAAGAGGTCCCGGGACTGGAATATTGTGGTCTATAGAAAAGACAGAAAGCTTCCAGATTTGATGGCCCGAAAAAGCTAGCCCAATTCCCTGAGAAACCAACAAAGATAAGGGTGACCTAGTAGTAAAATTCTCTTGAGATATCCATTGAGTTTCTCCAATCCTACCTTTGATCAGGGACCACTGCTGTTGAATGAGCTCTTCACAGAGATACCGGTATTGCTGGTGGCGCTGGATGATGAAATCCTTCTGGCAGAGGATGTTGTCCTTGTACAAAGCGTTGGCTTGAAGTTCTGTTTTTCCCACTTCCAGCTCATGGGTCTTGCACAAGAGACTCAGAACTTCCTGTTGGTCCTTGCTGGTGGTTTGTTCCGGGAGCAACTTCTCCATTTGGCAAACTTTCTTCTTGGCATTTGCCAACCTCAACTCCAGATCAGCCTAAATTAGGAAAGGAGAACTTGGAAACCCCTGAAAGTCCTCCATTTCTGAAGAAAGGTCTAAATATTAAGAAGTTATTGAATACTAAAGAGCAGCCGTTACTCTGTTGAAGTAACTCTATTCCTTTGATGTGGTCACATCAAATCAAAATAGCAGCCACGATGCTCATAAAATACACCACAGTCTTCAATTCCATGGTTTTTAAGAGCCTGGCGGTAGCATTGTAACATCCAGCCGTGCAATCTGATAAAGCAATAGATTGCAAAGCTTTTGGAAAGTTTTAGTTTGGGACAATGTCCTCTTTCTGTTTGCTGAAAAATCCCCACCTGCGTTTACCCCAAAGAATGAAGGCCAGGAAATTTATGTCCGCAACATTAACAACATGCAAAATGAAATATCAACATTCAACTATATTCTCAGAAAACCTCAACTAACCCATTTTGAAAGTCAGCTCTTCGGGGAAACACATTGATTCATTAAATCATAACATCCTTATTATGTCAATAAATAAGTACTGTGGGTTTTTTTTTCATTTGATGAAAAATGCTCCCCAGGTACTGGAAGCAATATAAGTGGGAAGGTGTTATTGTTCACAGGCACACACACTGACTGAACTTAACTGAACAATTCTGAGCCAATTGCGAAAATTCCTTCCTGCCGTTACCTTTAAGGCAGCTGTTTTCCGCTGCTCTGCCACCAGCGTGTTGATCTCTTCCCTGGCAATTGTGATCTCTACAGGTTCCTGGAAATCTTCCTGGTCAGCCTCCTCGTCTTCCTTTTCACTTGGATGGTGTGTGTTGGCACTTTGTCTACCTTGATGAACTCTCTCACGTTCCCAGCTGGGAAGGAAGGAAGGAAGGAAAGAAAGAAGGAAATTATGACTAGACCTGTTCCAAGCTCAAGACTTGGAAGTCTACATCAGTTCTTCTCCAGTTGAGTACCCTTGAGTTGACTTCAATGCCCTTAATTGCAAGCTGTGACTGTTCTCCAGTGCTGAGTGACCAATTTTCTGGAAGGAGACTTTGCAACCATTGTTGATATCTCCTGCAAGATCTTCATTCAACTGGGATGGATCTAAAGAACCGTTGCTTTGATCTTCAATTCCCTACTGCTTGTCTAAATTCCTCTGCTTAAGCGTATCTAGTGACTTGGACCTTGTCTTTAGAAGAAATCTGTTTCTCTGGGATTTCCATTTCCATTTTGATGTCCCTCAACAAACTAAAGATGGGTTGCAAAAATAAAAAGGTCCTCTGGCTCACTCTGCAATCATGAGAAGGTGCCTGGAGGTATCTACGTGGAGTTCCATGTTGGTATTCTCCAGCTCCATCAAGCTACGTCGCATGTCCATCTGTTCCTTGAAGGCCCCCACCAGTTGTTTCTGTAATTTCTGCAACTGTTGATGACCATCCTCCTCCAAGTCCACAGGAGTCTCCCCTGAGGATGACAAGAAGTGAGACCGGTCTACACCTCAGCTTTACAATGTATTTTTGAAGCTACTTTCTAGCTTCTAGAATGGTGGCTTCAAGATGGGTGGAGTTCAACTCCCAGAATGTCCCAGCCAGCCAGAATTCTGGGAGTTGAAGTCTGACTATCTTAAAACTATCAAGGTTGGAAAACACTATTCTGGAATGAAACACCATGCACATTAGTGTAAGTATAAACCCAGATTAAACAGGGTTAATTCCAAGGAGCCATTTAAGGCTAATTGAGGAGTCCTACTTTCCCAGCCTTCATTTTTTCCCCCAAAGAAGTTATAATTTTGCAAAGATGGGTTCCTTTGATCTCCCTTCCAGCTCTTCTCCATGTCTTTCTTAGCAACCCTAGCCACATGCCCCATACTGACATCTCCGAAGTATAGAAACTGTTTTAAGAAAACCACATAGTGATTTAATTCCCTGAAGAGGCCAAACTCTCACCTTGACCTTGTCCATCTTTGGCCCCAGAGCTCAAGAGGTGTTTCTCCTTCTCCTGGTTTTCAACCTTGGCCTTTAAGCATTCAATCTCACTCCGGAGGTTCGAAATGATGCTGGTGTACTGAGCGATGTGGTAAGAGACGTTGAGAAGATTACGCTTCACCTGTAGAGGCAGAAACATCCGGTCAAGCATCCCAAGAATACTAATTGATACGAAGGAGGAGAAGAACAAGAAACCAGATTGTGAAGAATCACAATCTCAATGATGCTCTGAGGCTCTTTAGCTCAAATTTTCTGTATCTGGTCTCTTTTGGGGTTCATGGTCTGTTGAAACATATGTACCACCCCTAGGAGCGACTGCAAACTGGATTGTATCTGAAAGTGGGTGGGGTACCTGAGAAATGAAGAAGCTGCTCTGTGGAAGGATGATGCTTGTAGAATATCTAACTTTCCAACTATTATTACAAAAAAGAAATTATTTCCCTTCTGTTCGAAAACCTATAAGTCTAAACATTCTGTTTAATAACTATGAATGAGTATGGAGATAACCTCAAAGAAAGGAAGGAAGGAAGGAAGGAAGGAAGGAAGGAAGGCAAGAAGGAAGGAAGGAAGGAAGGAAGGAAGGAAGGAAGGCAGGCAGGCAAGAAGAAAGGAAGGAAGGAAGGAAGGAAGGGAAGGAAGGAAGGAAGGCAAGAAGGAAGGAAGGAAGGAAGGAAGGCAAGAAGGAAGGCAGGAAGGAAGGCAGGAAGGCAGGCAGGCAGGCAAGAAGAAAGGAAGGAAGGAAGGAAGGAAGGCAAGAAGGAAGGAAGGAAGGAAGGAAGGAAGGAAGGCAAGAAGGAAGGAAGGAAGGAAGGTTAAGTAAACATCAGCTTAATCCCAGGAAAGAAGAGTAGATAAGGAAGAAGCTCAAGATAAACCCAGTTTGATTCTGTTTTGTATACAATGGAGCAGAAGGATAATCTGGCCGGCTTTTGAAATTCAGTTATTATACCTGAGTATAACACAACATAATAATATATATTATATCATATCATATAATAAAAGTAAAATAGAGTTCTAGTAGTGCCTGCCTTGCCATTTCCTCAGACCCGGCCTACTTCGAAGGCTGGGCAGTTAGTTCAAAGAAATCCTGTCATGTCGGAAACCCAAATCAACTTTGGTAAGCAAGCCTTGGTGCTGTTGTTCTTGGCTATTGTTGTTAGATTGGACAACCACTTGTCTGACATGGTATAGGGTTTCCTGCCTGAATAGGGGATGGACTGGAAGACCTCCAAGGTCCCTTCCAACTCTGTTATTCCGTAAAATAAAATAAAAAACCCTAATTTTGGAATGTCAGCCACCAGTTCTTGTGCTCGTGGTTTATCCATTTCGTTTGTTTATTTATTTATTTATTAAATTTCTTGCACTGGCCGCCCCTCCCATCTGGGCGATAGTCCTGTTGCTCTCTCTCTCTCTCTCTCTGACCCTCGTTTTGATGTTCTTGGCTCGATAGGCGTACATCAACGTTGTCCGAGATTCTTCAAAGCAGCTGCTGGCTGGGCTGATGTGAGCGATCATAACTGTCCGGCTGTTGCCTCCTAAGGAATCCTAAAGAGAGAAAGTTCTTGGGAGCATCTGGCTCTGGGTGCCAACAGAACAAAACTCTAAAAAAGTGCATTTGGAGGCGGGTTGTACGACCAGGGCAGAAAGATGCTGCAACTGTCATAAATAGAAATAAGTTGCCAAACATCTGAATGTTGATCATGTGACCGTGGGGATGCTGCAACAGTCCTAAGTATGAAAAACGGTCACGAGTCACTTTTTTCAGCGCATAATTTTGAATTTTGAATGAATTGTTGCAAGTCGAGGGATAATATTTTTTTCCTACTCCCAAGAAACCAAAAGCACCCAGAGATGAACTCGCGTCTTCTTTCTTACCTTCAACAAACGGGTCAGTTTGCTGTCTCGGAAATTGATGTATTGAGTCCGGCTGCTCACCTTTTCGCTCAGGGCATTGATGCAGTTCCCCAGAGCAAGGAGGGACCGGTTGATGTGGGCCCCCTCCCTCCTCCGTTTGCCCTGATTTTGGGTCTGTGGAGAAGGAAAGAAGACATTAACTTTTGCATCAGGAAGGGGTGAAAACACACACACACACACACACAAGAATGATTTAGCAGCAGAGGACGTAGAAGTTCTGGTGGTGAAAAGTTCTTTCAAAACCAGATAGGATCGTTTTTAACGGGGGGTTTCCCCAAACTCCCCCCGGAAAGGTGAATTTTAAGCAGAACTAGGAAACTCCGTTCTAAGCAGATCCTTATTGACCAACTGGTTGACTCTTCAGTGTGCAAACAGATTCCTTAGTCCCAAGTCACAAAACTTGGCGTCAGAGCAAGAAAAAAAACTTGCAAATTTGGAGGGGTCTATTTCAAGCAATGACCACCGAGAGGTGAAAACTGATAGCAGAGAATCTTTGTAGCTTAGTGGTAGGATTCAAATTTTTTTACTATTGGTTCTGTGGATGTGGCTTGGTGGGCGTGGCATGGCTTTGTGGGCGCGGTAGGGGAAGGATAGTGCAAAATTTCCATTCCCTCCTCCTGGGGGAAGGTTACCACCGGTTCTCCAAAGTGCTCAGAATTTCTGCTACTGATTCTCCATAACTGGTCAGAACCTTCTGAATACCACCTCTACTCAGGCTTGAACCGTGGGGGTTGCTTGGTGTTCTCTGAGCTTGGTGGTTTTCTTGCAGACGTTTCATAACCCAACTAGGTGACATCATCAGTGCTAGAAGGGAGAAGGGTTTGTGGAGTGGAGGAGGAAGAGGAGAGAAGGACTATGGGTCCTTGGTGGTCTCTTCTTTCTTCTTCTTCTTTTTCTTCAGCGTTTGTCTCGCGCTCGGGCGAGGTCCGCTAATGTCCTTGAGTACTGCTTCCACACCTCTCTGTCTGCCACGTGTGTTGGGTCTGCCTTCGCGATCTCTAGATCGGCCTTGATCGTGTCCATCCAGCGTTGTTTAGGTCTACCACGCGGTCTCGCTCCTCCGACAGTCACCTTCATTACAGATTTGATGATGGATTCTTCCTTGGCGCGGCTCACGTGGCCGAACCATCGTAGCCGGGACTGCCTCATGACCGTGGGGATGGGCACGACGTTGAACCGTCTACGCACTTCTTCGTTCCTGACGCGATCGAGTAGGGTGAGGCCTACCGACCATCGGAGCATTCGCATCTCCATTATCTGGAGTCTGCTTTCGGCTTCTTTGGTCGTCGGCCAGCACTCTGCGCCGTATATGGCCACGGGGCGCACCACAGAGTTATAGATTTTCGCCTTCAGGCGCATCGGCATCTTCTTGTCACAGAGGACGCCCGTGACGGACTTCCATTTGCCCCACGCTGCATTGATCCTGGCTGCCACCTCAGTTTGTAGTAGGCCTTCTTCCCCAAGAGTAGTTCCCAGGTACTTGAAGGTGGAGGCGCGCGGTAGCTCCTGCCCGTTCACGTGGATGGAGCCTGTCATTTCATTATCAGTGGTCAGGTATTCGGACTTCTTTAGGTTCAGCCGGAGCCCGAACTGCTCGAGGCGGTCGTGCCACTGTTGGACTCGGTGCTCGAGTTCAGCCTTGCACAGGTTGGCCAGGAACACATCATCGGCGTAGAGCAGCGTCCATGGGGCGGGCGTGTACAGGTCGTGTGTAATTGTGTCCATCACCAGAATGAACAGCAGTGGTGAGAGAGCAGAGCCCTGGTGTACGCCGACAGTAATATTAAACTCCTCTGATATCCCAGCTGCCGCTTTTACACGGCTTTTGTGACATCTGTATAGGAGTTGGACCCATTGTACGAGCAGCTCAGGCACGCCGTGATCTCGCAGTGCGTACCAGATGAGATCGTGCGGGACTCGGTCGAAGGCCTTTTCCAAGTCTAGGAAGGCGGTGTGGAGCGGGATTTTCTTCTCTCTGTGAGCCTCCATCAGCATCCGCACACCGAAGATGGCGTCGGTGGTGCCGCAGTTCTTGATGAATCCAGCCTGGTTGACGCTGATGTCGACGATGTCCCGAATGCGCTTATCAAGGACGCGTTCAAAGATCTTCATAGTGTGTGACAGTAACCTGACCGGTCTGTAGTTGGAGCAGTCCGCTGGGCTGCCCTTTCCCTTCCAGATCGGAACAGTGGTGCTGCGGTACCAGTCGTGTGGCACTTTTCCCGTGGAGACGATATTGTTGAACAGCTCGCACAGCCACAATGCCGAGCCCGGTAGTGCCTTTTTCCAGAAGTCGGCAGGGATGTCGTCTGGTCCTGTTGCCTTACCGTTTTTCATGGCCTTGATGGCGTCGGCGACCTCGCTGGCATAAATGCCTGAGACTGGGCCTTCAACTGGGTCACCTCGCGGGGTTCGTGGGTGTGGGAACTCCTCGGTGGAGATCTTCTCGAAGTATTGCTGCCACCTCTCCGCAGCGTCTCTGGGGTTGACGACCAAATTTCCCCTTTCATCGTTGATCCCATGAAACTGGTCAATGTCCAGGGTCTTCCTGTGTCTGTGTTTGGCTAGGCGGTAGATCTCATTCTCGCCTTCTCGCGTGTTCAGCTTCTCGTAGATGTCATCGTAGTGGGAGCTTCTGGCTGTCGCTACTGCTTTCTTGGCTGCCTTTTTGGCCGCCTTGTATTCGCAGAGCTTCTCGCTGGTCTTGTCCTGAAGAAAGGCCTTGGTGAAGAAAGGCCTTGGTGGTCTCTGAGAATGGTAATTTTCTTGAAGATGTTTCATGACCCAACTGGGTGATATCATCAATGCTAAAAGGGAGAAGGGTCTGCAGAAAGGAGGAGGAGAGGGAGGAGGAGGACTATAAAGGGTCTTTGATGACCAAACTAGAAAATGTTATCAGTTCTAGGTAGCATCATTGGGTAGAGAATTGAAGGATGGTTGACCTTACCTGAACAGCCCTTTCTGATCCAGCCAGGTCAACCATGAAGAGCCTTCCGACACACACTTCCTCACCAATGCCTTTCACTCGGTTGATCTGCTTCACGGACACTTGCAGGACAGCATGTGACCGTGAGGAGGTCTTGTTGGCAGCTGTGGGCTCCTGAGTACGTTCCTTGTTCCCTTTGGTCAACAACTGCATGATCTTTCAAACACAAACACATCTATGTGTCTACAAAGACAGGATGAGATTGGAAAGCTGAAGAACTCGCTGGCATTCATAGGAGACCCAGGAAAGCTGGTCCTTAACTCTGATTCATCAGAACTTAGAAAAACATAGATCCTTGGATGTCCCAAAGGTGCTTTTTTCAAGAGGCAACTGGACTTCCTGGTTTTTCTTTGAAGACATTTCACTTCTCATCCCAGAATCATCTTCGGTTCTCTTCTAAATGTCTATGGAGATTCTCAGTCCTCCAGGTCATGGTTGTCCCAAAGGAGCTTTTTCAACGGACTTCCTGGTTTTTCTTTGAAGAGCTGAAGAAGCTTCTTGGATGAGAAGTGAAACATCTTCAAAGAAAAGTCCAGTTGCCTCTTGAAAAAGCACTTTTGGGACAACCATGAGCTGGAGGACTGAGAATCCCCCATAAATCCTTGAACCTTTATCGCAAGTCTTGAGTAAGGTTAGAGCTCTGTTTGACCTCAGCCTTTCTCCTTCAACATCTGGTTTCCAACTCTTCCCTGGACTGTATGGATCAACTGGATGGAGGCTCTTCTTGCAACAGGTTTAATTCCTGCATACTGCCTTTTCCCCTTCCCACCGAAAGTTGGTGATACTTACCTCCTGGGCATTTGTCGTGGAGACTTCCATTATTCCCGCAATCTGGATGCACCCTTTGGAATCTTCTCTCAGCTCCAGATGGCCTGTGGATGGATTCAGGAGATCACGGATAATTTCATTATAAACCTGGAAGGAAAAGGAGAGAAATGAGAACACCAAGCTGCCTCTTTCCCATCTTGTCCAAAAGTGCCTACTGAGGCTTGGCATTCATTCGTCTATCTTGTCGATCTTTTCCATCAGTTGCTTCTAGAGCTCATTTTTTTCCCCCCTGAAGATTCAACTGGCTTATTCTCTTGCAAAGTGAGTAGAGGACTCAAGGATGGGGCTTCTCTCCTAGAGGGACAGGGATGCCTGGTTTGATTTCATTCCTACTACCCCTTCAGATGCTCCAAGATATGTCTCTTCTCGCTTTAACCTGCGATCCTCCACATTTGGTGATCTCACCTCCAGGTACGACATGCAGACCAAATAATTCTGACCATCTTCTGTGGCCTCAATGGCTTGAAAGAGATCGTGGAGGGTACGGATGTATATTCCGGGTTCTGAATCTGTCCCCAGCATAGTGTAGGTTTTCCCAGTTCCTGAGAGAAGGAAGAGGAAGGAAAGAGGAAGGAAGATGAAAGGTACGTAGATGAAAGATGAGAGAGAGAGATGAGAGAAAGATGGATAAATAGAGAAAGGAAGGAAGGAAAGAGAAAGCAAGGAAAGAGAAAAAGGAAGGGAGGAAGGAAGGAAGGAAGATGATAGGAGGTATGTAGATGAGAGATGTGAGCAAGATGATAGATAGATTGATAAAGAAATGAAGGAAGGAAGGAAGGAAAGAAAGAAAGAAAGGAAAGGAGAAGGGAGGGAGGGAGGAAGGAAGGAAGTAGTAGGTATGTAGATGAGAGATGTGAGAAAGATGATAGATGGATTAAGGAAGGAAGGAAGGAAGGAAGGAAGGAAGGAAGGAAGGAAGGAAGGAAAGGAGAAGGGAGGGATGATAGTATGTAGATGAGAGATGTGTGAGAGATGATAGATGGGTAAAGGAAGGAAGATAAATGGACATCCTCAATTCCATGGTCAGTTTGGGGTGGAATTCATAAGAGAGAGACTCTTCTTCCATCTCTCTTCCCCTCGTTCCACCAATCCCAACCTCAGCAAGAAGAGAAAGTGATCTACCTGTTGGTCCATATGCAAAAATGGTAGCGTTGTATCCCGAGATGATCCCTTCGATTAGGTTTTTAGTAGTGGACAAATACACCTGCTCCTAGCGAAAATCACAGGAGACAATAATTGGAGATGCTTTCAAGACCTCTTGCATTCATGCCTTCGAACTTCTCAAGGCCAGAAACGGGTTTCAACAACCAGATGACTTTATTGTGCTGCGGTTTGAGTTCAAACTCCTAGTTATGGAGGCTCCTTTTTTGTGTTGTCCTCAAGTTATGACCATCATTGAACCAGGCCATTACAATCTTAACTTGCGACGGTTGTAACTCAGTTACATTGGGGGCGGGGACAACAAACCCATCATCCCCAGCCATTCTGGGTGAGGATAAGGGGTCTTTCATTCCAGCTCAATGGTGGGTTTTTATTTTTATTATTTAATAAAAAGAGCCGGTATGTTTGGATTCAGAAGCAACTGGAAATCTAACTTGATTGCTGCAGTTTCCATGTTCTGCATGTTGACAGCTGCCTGTTCCTGCAGCATGAAGCTATCAATGATGCAGCCTTGCTGTGTAGCACGTCATTGTATGAACACCTCTTTCCCTTGGCTGCCCAGCCCACCAAGCACTAGCACATCAGCTTCTTTACTTCTTGTTAGGACTTTTCCATTACCAAATATTTTTGACACTTTTATGGCTCAGGAGGTTTCGCCTCTCTGGGTACAAGAAGCCACAGTGACTTCTGTTCCTTAGCACATTTCCTGAGCAGCTTTGGAGCCCTTCTTCACGCCCTTCACAAGTGTGAAAAGATTGTGTACTGCGTAGGGCTCTTAATGAAAGTCCCACCTCAGCAAAGCAGAGACGGCAGCCTTTAGTCATGCAAGGGCAAATGGAAACTCTTCTCCTCCCTCCCTCCCTTTCCCTCTCCCTTCCTTCCTTCCTTCCTTCCTTCCTTCCTTCCTTCCTTCCTTCCTTCCTTCCTTCCTTCCCTCCCTTCTTTCCTTCCTCTCCCTCTTTCCTTTCCTCCTTCCCTCCTCCATTTCCCTCCCACTCCTCCCTCCTTCCCTTCCTCTCTTCCTCCTTCCCTTCCTCCCTCCCTCCCACTCCTTCCTTC
>NW_020769332.1:13773669-13794480 GCF_900518735.1 Pseudonaja textilis
TCCCTCTTTCCTTCCCTCCTTCCCTCCTGTTTCCCTCTCACTCCTCCCTTCCATCCTCCCTTCCCTCCTCCCTCCCTCCCACTCCTTCCTTTCCCCCCTCTCTCCTCCTCCTTTCCTTCCTTCCTTCCTTCACTCCCTCCCTCCCAGGATATTTTTTACACCTCTATCTGAGCAGACAATTCTCAAAATTATAACTCCAAAACATGAAAGAAAGCTAAGTATAGGTTGTTGTTTTTGCATCATCTTATTTGAAGGAGGGATACTTTCCTTTAAAAAAACAAACAAACGTAAAAGCTTCTGCTTTGTTGGAATTACCAAATCATGACCGTGGGGGCTTTTCTTTAATCATTTTCTTTCTTCCATGGAAACTCAAAACGAGGCACGAACTTGTAGAATTGGTCCCAGCAGAGTAAGCTTCCGGAGCTACTGAGATGTATTCATGCTGGAAATTTTTCAAGAGCGGTACCTAGCATCCTAAGTAAACATGACTTCATTCTCTCTGGAGTGTTCCAACTTTTAAACTTGGTTTGTGGGTTTGTAAAGGCAATAATTTCGTCCCCAGGGACTTAAAGCAAAGACACAGAATGGCAACAAGAAGAAGGAAACGATGAATACATATTTCCTTTTTTTCTAGGATATTATCTTTATAAAATTGTATTGAGATAGACTTGCTGTGACTTTATGATTTGTTATAAAATAAATTAAGTAAACTATAGTTATCTCGCTAAAGTATGAATGAATAAAATCATAGTCCAATGATTGTTTAATAATGATATCAGGCTATATCATTGTTGATTGATAATATGAGCTATTATGTAATATAACTACAATGGAGACTATGAAATGGATGCACACACAAAAAAGGGATAAACCAACTGATAAACTGTCTGTAAACTCATGAAGGAAAGGATGATGTTTTTATGTTTTATCTGTTTTTGTTTGTTGTCAAAATTAATAAAACTGTTTTCAAAAAAAAAGAAAAGAAACTGAGAGCGAAATTTACATCAGGAAGAGTAAAAGGGAGATGGGAGAGTGAAGCCTCTTCTTCAGCATTAGATACAAAGACATCGATAAAATATTTAATGATCTCACTCATTTCAGACCAAGAGGTACTGATAAAGGCAGATGAGGCCCTGGGCTTAGAAGAGATAGACTCGGAAGGAAAAGAACCAACAGTGAAAAGATGACACATCTGTGCAAGCTACAACTGGTGGAATAGCCAGTGGGTCCTTTGACCTTGGGTTTCTCAACCTTGGCAACTCTTAAGATACTTGGACTTCAAATCTCAGAATTCCCCAGCCAATCTACTCATCTGAACATTGCGAAGGCAGAGAAACATTGATTAAACCAATGTGAATGTCCCCTCTATATTCAGTTTCACTTCCTATTCAGATAAAATATCTTGAGATTTACATCTGTCGAACAAAATGTACATTCTCTCTTGGATGCTCATATAGGAAATATCTGCAGGAGCTTCACCCAACTATCGCCTTTGAGACAGAGTAGGACAACATCCATGTTGGTTGACTGATAGGACGTCTTCCTAAAATGACTAAGCAATGCATTGAGAGCTAGCATGAAATAAGATTTGGGAGGAGGGGGAGGAGGAGGAGGAGGAAACCAGTTAGATTAGCAGCTTCCAAGTTACTCAGCCAAGAAGGACTTCCTCACCTGTGTTGCTTGAGGGCCAAAAACCACGTCAAAAATGAATGTTTTCTCCCTTGACCGATTGGCACGCAAAATATCCTCTGGATCTTCCGTTGGGTCCATCAAAACCACGATCTATTTCACAGAAGTAGATTTGGTTGTTGATAGCCATGAGGCCAGCACCAGAGTCCCTAAAATCATAGGGTTCCAGGAAAGAGTTCCGGGAGATCATCCAAACTCAACCATTGGCAGTTACGCTTCCTTGATGGAGAATTTAGAAGTGTTTTCTTTTTTTTTTTGTCAAGCTTTAAGATGTGTGGACTTCAGTTCCCAGAATTCCCCAGTCAGCTGGGAAAGGGGAACCTGTGTTTAATTCTTCTCCATTGAAACACACCCAACGGAGGCACTGAAAAGCAATTTTCTGACAAAAAGTTGGCCGCTTTGCAGATAAAGGCATACAATTAAGGAAAGGGCTTGCAGTATAGATTATATATCATTTGCCCTTTAAAAAAAAAAAACCAGACAAAATTACTGCTGAACATATGAGGGCATAAATGCCAAATTTGGACAATAAACCCACTGGAAATTACAAGACAGTATTTATCCAATTAAGAGGGATGGAATATCAAATTATTATGTCTTGCCCCACCATATTCCAGCTTCTGATTATACTCCATAGCTCATAGCAAAATCCAATTTTCCGAGAATGCTAGTGGATGAGTACATATTTTGTAAATTTCTTTGGCTGTCTTGTCGGCTATTAGCTTTTACATGCAGCAGCAAACTGATGAGGGCTGTTTAGAGCTGTAACTCCTTTGATATTAAAGTTTAAATTAAACGTTTGGCCATGGGGTGAGAACCTTGTGCGAAAGGAGCAAGATCTCTGGAGTTGTTGGGAAAATACAAGCCCAACTGCCTCTTATTCTTATCCACCCTACCTCCCCGTTTGAAAATGTGTTGGCACGAGGATAACCGGCTGCTATTCCAACTTGTAAATATTTTCCTGGACAGGAGAGTTTACATCCAAATAAAGTAACAAATTGCAGCCAAGCATGATTTTCCACTCCTCTAAGAACTGGCCCTTTGGTGTTATGTTGATTTATTTCCATTTTCTTTTTCTTTTTTTTGTAAAAGGAGGAAGGGTAAAAAAGCCGCAAGGATCATAGAAGAGCTAGGCATCAAGGAAAGGCAGTTCTCTTCAGAACCGGTTGTTTTTCCTCCCCAAATTTGCCAGCTTTTAAGAGGTGTAGACTTCCGCTCCCAGAATTCCCCAGCCATGATGCTGGCTGTGGAATTCTGGGAGCTGGAAGTGCACATTTCTTTAAAGGAATGGAGTTTTTGGGGAAAAAAAAACCCCATGGCTTTAGATAAATATATTTGTAAAGTCAGCTCAGAGTGAGATGAGTAACGCGCAGTATAAATGAAATATATTATATATATATATAATTTCGGATCCACTTTCTCCAGCATTTATCATTTCCGTGGAACCCAGAGCCCCCCCCCCCCCTCTCCGCCCCCCCTCCCCCCCCCCCCCTCTCACCTGCTCCCCCACTCTGTGGCCAGTGACCGTTGCACCTTCCTCCAATTCGGCCTCGTTGATGGGGCGAATACGGAGAGCCACCTGCAAGCGAGACCCAAGAATCGGGCTTTTTCCAGAAGTTTGGCATGTTTTGCACTCGCAATTTCTGTACGGCCACTACAGGCACTGAGGAGGGGGGGGGCGTTCAAGGTGCCCATTTTTGAAAGAGGTGGCACGGCAGCCCTTTGCGAGGGCGGCAGGTAGGTGGAATTGCCTTGTATTGCACCACATGGACAAAGCCAGCGATGGGAGCGGACGGTGAAGAATTTGAGCATCAGGTTAAATGTTGTCCTTTCAACTGGACTCATCCTGCAGAGTTGTGCCCAGCTTGGAAACTTGAGCCTCTCTGGCGGGTGTGGGGGGGCATCTTCTGTGTCAGCAAACCCCCCCCCCAATCTCATTTAAAGGCAGAATTACTAACACACAGGGGGGGTGGGGTGATGGGGGAAGGGCAGGGGCCTCGATCTACCAGCTCTGAAGGACTCACCACCACCTGGTGTTCTTCTGTTCTCAGGTCCTTCATAGTAGCCGAGCCCCCTCCAAATCCCCTCCTGGCTGCACCAGGAGACACGGAGGGTGTCAAGATACCCATCTGGCTGTCTTCAACCAAGCCATTTGCAAGAATGGGAGGAGCAGCTTGCAAGGGGGGGGGGGAAACCGGGGGGTTTCGGGGGGGGGGGGGCGGAGAACAGGTGATGCAAGGCAGACGCAGGGAAGGTGCAAGGAATCGGAGGAAGGTGCAGCGCAGATCTCAAGGAAAAAAGGGGCTTTTGATCAGCATTTATGCACACACACACACACACACCCCTCTGGCTTTGCTACCATCGAAGAGCAGCTCTCAAATCCGGATGGGGCGTTTGAAAGCCACGTCAGCCCCTTTCAACTTTTCCCCCTGTCCTACCAGCAGATTTTAAGAGAGGTTAGCAACGACCACTTACAAAGCACATCTCTAAACAGGGCACAAAATACTGAGAAAGGGAAGCCGCCATCGTTCAACAGCTCCCGCTTCCAAGTTAAGAGCAACTTTTGACTTCGACGTGTTCCTTCCGCACAAAACTGGAACTGGACAATCTAAATGGACCTCAGTGTTTTGCACATCTCTGCACACCCCCACCCCACCCCAAATATTCCTTACTGATTTTAGCAGTGACTCAGCCTGAGAAAGGCAGGCTATGGAGCATGCTAACTCTAACCCAGGGGTCCCCAAACGTGGCCCCTTTAAGACTTGTGGACTTGAACTGGCTGGAGAATCCTGGGAGTTGAAGTCCACAAGTCTTAAAGTGGCCAAGTTTTTTGGGGGGGATCCCTGCTCTAACCCTTAACCCATGGAGCGGGGATAAACCCCCGTTTTCTAAAAACGGCGCCCCAATATAATACACGTCAAACAAGACACCAGAGACGACTGCAGGTTGGCTTGCTTTATTTCCAATCTTCAACGCGTGGAGAGATCCCGTCACAACCGGAATATGGGGGAGTCGAGAGTCCACGGCGGTGCGGCTTCAACGCAACCAGTCACGCCGGAAAGAAGAGCCTCCCTGGCTGGCCCGTCTCTGGGTCACACCAACCTTCTCCCCCCACTGCCCCCCCCCCGGTCGGTGTGAGACGCAGCAACCGTCCTGGGCAAAACAGAAGCGCTGGAGTTTCCCGCACTCAAAAGAGATCTTGGAAACTGTTTCAAGGCTGCCGCCTTTGGATGGAGGGGGGGACGACACACCACCCCCCTCGTGCTCCGGGGAACATTTTAGCAGCAGCAGCAGCAGCAGCAGCGGATTCCAGTGGTAGATTGCTAAAAATTGGACTGGTCCCTCCCCCACCCCAGCTTCAGTAAAGAAATACAAAATTAAAAGCAGTGCCTTTCGAGGGAGCCCAGCAATTGATGTCGGGGACCAAAAGGCACTACAGCATGTCAGAATGAGTGGATCCTGCGCGGTCACCCCGTCCAGAGAGAGAAAAAAAATACGGATTTTAAAATACTTCCAAAGATGAGGAGACCTCCTGAAAAGGAACTGCTCTCTTCTCAGGACGATCCAGGGTGGCCTGTAAAGAAAAAAAGGGCTACTGACTAACGCTCGGATCCCACGATTCGCCTGCCTTCCTCCCTCCCTCCTTCCCCCCGCCCCCCGCCACGGATGGCGCCAAGAGGAAGGCTCCTTACCACGGCTTTGGGATTACTCTGCCTCTACAACTGTGATGATTTCTTCGTTGATAAAAAATTCAACGGTCTCTTCCTCCCAGTCGTCCACGTTGCTGTCCAGCTCGTCTGTGTCCACTCCTGGAAAGAAGGAAATGAGCTCAATGGCCAGAAGTTCAAACGAGATGGACCTGAAGGCTGAGCTCTGTTGGTCTACAACGGTCAGGAAGATCTGGCTTGATTTGAAGGCGGAAACGCGGTCCTTCGATTGGAAACAACGCGGCCAGAGGGGATTCTTAACCACTTTCCTTCTGCAATCTTGCATCTTCGGTTTGGTTTGGTCACAGACTCGTTTTCTTCATTAACATCCCACTAATTAGGTCAATTATAGCCTTGTAAAGCAGTATCTGCCTTCATCAGAATCCCAAAAGCCTGACATGAGCAATAGCACCTAGATTTATATACCACTTCATGCATTTACAGCCCTCTCTAAGCGGTTTACAGAGTCAGCATATTTGCCCCCAACAATCTGGGTCCTCATTTTACTGACCTCGGAAGGATGGAAGGCCGAGTCGACCTTGAGCCGGTCAGGATCGAACTCCTGGCAGTGGGCAGTGAGTTAGCCCTGCAATACTGCCTTCTAACCACTGCGCCGCCACCGCTCTTTAAACTGTTCGATATTAACTACACGACCCAATTAGGCTGTACTTCTCAAAACAAATCTGCATAACCTTGCATTTTCCGACCAGGGATTCTGCAGACGTTTGGGATCTCGGCTCCTAGATCCAGGCTGGTTTAATACATCTGGAGATGAACCTGAGGTAAGCCAGCAGGTTCCCCTGTCCTACCTACCTCCTCGGAGCTCCAAACGCTCGTTCCTCTGCTCCATGTACAACTCCTGGGCCATCTTGCGGTATTTTTTGAAGTCCTCCATCATTGTTCGCCGTTTGTCGACCAGTTCCTGTAAGAAACAGGATTTAATTTAAACGATCCCTCTGGCCGCTGGTCCAAAACTGTGGTCCCAAGTACCCTAGATGCCGAGCTAAACGCACAAAGGACTGGAGCTCCTCACGGTGTTAAGAAGCCTCCTTAGCACATTCACCAGAAGGGACTGAGGTCGATGGGGGCTAAAGGAAGTAGCCCCTGTGGTCCCAAATCACCTTTGCTTCGTATTCCCTGGGCAACTTACCTTGGAGGCTTTCGATTGGCTCAGGCGATCTTTCTGCTCAAATATCTTAGAGTACCTCTTGAGATCTTTCTTGATTTGCTGTAGCAAGGAAAAAAAAAAAGAGAGAAATGCTTCACGCCTGAAAGGGGAGTTAGGCAGAGAGAAACTGCACTCTTCAAGCCAAGGAAAGTTCATCGGTGTAACTGTTACCAGCCGCCCTGCAGATCATCAGGGGTTTAAACCAAGGATTCCTGCAGGCCAAGCCCTGTCCCGCCCTTTCTCCATCTCTCTTTTGAGCAGGGTTGTCACTTCCTCTTGGCAACAGCACCCTGGAAGTCCTCCGATGGGCTACTTCGAGCGGATTTCCGCCCCGAGGGACGCCTCACCTTGATCTGATCCTGGGTGAGCAGAGTTGGCGGCCTGGGTCTCCATAGCAACTGGCAGAACCGGTCCTTGTTATTTTTCTGGAGGAGGCGACCTTGGAAAGTCCACAGCCAGTAGGCATTGTCCACCTGAGGAGGACATTTTGCTCAGGTGAGGGCGTCCCAAGACAAAAGCATCCTGGCAGGCAGCACCTGGGAATTCACTATCCTGGCGCTTAAGAGGGAGAAGCCACATCAGCCTGGCTGGCGTGCAGCAATGGGTGCGGAGTGGGGTGCTCTACCCAGCTCAAGGACGTCTAATCGTGGCAACCTGGAAGACGCGTGTGGGCTTCAACTCCCAGAATTCCCCAGCCGGCATTCTGGGAGTTGAAGTCCACAAGTCTTCAAATGGCCAAGTTTGGACAAGTGAACTGATTTTGCTGCTTGCCGAGGCAGAAGAATAAGACCTGGCTGAAATCTTTTAATTCACTCAGAAGAGATTGGTAAAGATAGCAGCCGCACAGAAAACCTCAGTAACCCCAACTGAGCCCGTGCAGGTGGGAAAAAGATCAGGAGACGCGGCCTGCAGGTTACCTTGTGACTCCACCAAGACACAGATGTCACCAGGAAGCGGCCGGTGGGGTCCCATTCCACGTCCGAGGCAGTGTAGTGCTCAGCAATGTTCATCATGGTGCAGTCAGAGGTATCCACAAATGCTAAGGCACCATTCATGCTGAACAGAGGAAGAGAGGAGAGGCACATTACCCCACCGGCCTCCTTCAACGTTTTGGCCGAGGGGGGGGGGGGGAAAATTTCCCAAAAACTTCACCCCCCAAAATTGTGTTTCTGCCTGCCAGCGCACACTTCACTGGGGGGCCCCCCTGGGCGGATTGTGGGGGGGAGGGGGGTTCCCAGGGGGGGGGGGGGGGGGTACAGTGCAGATGAGTTAAGTGGCAACTCAGCCCAGAGGCCATGCCTGAGAGAAAGAGGGCGAAGACAGACCCTCCTCCATAGTTCCCAGAGTATATCGTCAATGCAGATAGTAGAATCTTCAGTCTGGCAACTACAGGCACGAAACAATAAAGAACTCGGCTTGGAAGGTTCACACCTATGGTTTTGGGGTCTGACACCTGGACAAAAATCCAGGGGTTGGGATCTTCTAACTTCTACACAAAGGAAGGTTCAAAGGAGCCAGGTGCATTTTCACTGTGTTTCTAATCATCAGAAGGAAGTTATGTGGATGATTATAGAAGTGGACACCGCTTTTGTTAACGCTTGCAAACCAAGGCAATCGTTTAAATTCTTCCCCGAAGCGAGCGCTCACCTTCTGAGACCGGCCAGCACCACAAACTGTCCCTGAGGGCTCCAGAATATCGTGTTTGCCTGCTGCTTGTCAAAGATTTCTGAGATAAAAACCAGAAACACGACTTGACTTTCAAATAGGGAAACAGCCACGCTGGAGTAACGAGGCTGCCATCATCTCCCGCCCCCCCTGCTGAGGCTGCTTCCGGAATTTGAACACCCGGGGATTAAGTGGGCGATCTTAAAATAACACCGGAGCAGAGCAGCCCGGTTGTGTCATCCCCCATCAGGCAGTCCCCCCACTTTTTAATCAGTTGCTCCAGCTATTTAGCAGATCTGGAGGTTTCATTTAGGCTGGCAGTGCTGAAAAACCCAGCGGCACGTAGTCTGCAACAGGGCAACTACAAAGCCCACGTTCACGGAAAGTTCCATTTTCAACGGCATAATTGGACAGGTTATACCACTATTTTCCTGCCCCGCTTGGGCCCAGGTGATTTGCAATGCAAAAATATGCCAACACTGGGGTAATTCAGCTGGGGAGGGAGGAGGAATGCCGTGGAAAATGCTTTCTTTTAGCTATCCTGTGTTTACATATTTAGGACTTTAGGGTAACAACTGACTTTAGACAGCTGGCAGTAGGATGCCAACGAAAACAAAGGAACGAAATAAGAAACAACGCACTCTGAAAAGCAACACACACTCTTGTTGTGTTTTGCTCCAGCCGAAAACCACAGCAGACTTAAAAGGAGCAGCACACCAGGCGAGAGCAAACTCCACTTACTAATGAGCTCTATTTTCCCGTTGTTCTTCACGTGATAGAAGGAACAGGATATCCGGGGTGACTCCCCATGCAGCACAGCAAACTTGCTTCCGTTTGGCTCCCAAGCAAAGGCGATGATGCTCTCTGCAAAGCAGGGAAGGTCCTGTCAGTTGGGACTAGAAACCCCCCTAAAAGCCCAGTGGGCGCCCCAGAAGTTTAAGGGGGAAGATGAAAGACTTTGCCAGATCCGGAGGGAAAGAGCCAAGACAAGTGTTCCTTCGTTACGACATAAACCAGATGTGTTGCTAAGGGCTGAGAAACCGTTGCAGAGGTAAAACACGCGGTATGTTGAACATGCTTTACTTCCGCTGTAGCTAACATACGACATAAGATCTATGGCCTCCCAAGGAGTAATTCAGCTGGGGGGCAGCAAACATGGTTCTTTGGAGAAATCATGCACCCATTGCATGGAGGCGACAGAAAAGGTGCCCTTTTTACCTTTCATTTCCACCACGTCAACGGGAACCTGCTTTTCTCTCATGCGGAAGATTTCAAAGTTGGTCACTACACCCTGGGATGGAGGAAGGAAAGAAAGCGTGATTGATCCCAAGTGGGACTTTTATCCTCGCTAATAACATGCATCGCGGACCGTTTTATCTGAAAGAGCATGATCTGTAAGTCAGTAGCGCTCTTGTGAAAAGCCGAACGACGTATTCTATTCAAAGGAGGCCTTTCCTCAGACACCAGAGGCAATTATGAAGCCACATCTCAGGCCTGTGCTGCTGGCTGGGACTTGATGGGGTTGCAGAAAAGGATGGCTTAACACCAAACAACAAAAGCGGAAGAGTCACACGACCGCATTTTGGCCCCTTGGCAACCAGCCTGCACTGACAGCCATTTGCAGCCTCATGTGAATGATCTGTGGGCGTCTCATGTTGGATTCGGATGCCTGCTTCCAACTTCTGGCAAAGAAAGCCCTTTGAGAACACGGTTCGCTTCACCATCAGGGAGATTTGTTTAGCCACCATCACAAAAATTACACCCGTTAATTCCAGGCTCAGTGGAAGTCCTCAGCCATAAGACGACCTGCAATCACCCCGAGAGGCAGCACACATTCTCCAACCGGCCACTTTTACGAGTCTGGTGAGAAGCAAGTTACCTGGGTGCCCTTCGGGGTCCGGTCCACTTTCACGCAGAGGTAATCCCCGTTCTTCTGCCAATGGAGTTTGCAGTCCACCACGTTGAACAGGTTGCGAACCCGGATCTCCTGCCGGGAGGGGAGCTGCATCAGGGTCACCCTCGCTGGGATATCTTTGTCTTCGGGGACCCAGAAAGCGATTATGTTTCCTCCGGGGGACCAGGAGAAGTCCCTGAGGGGGCAGCAAGAAAGGAGGAGTTCTCAAAGAGGAGGAGACGGGTTCCAAATCAGCCCACCCAACCCGTACTGTGGAATCGAATTCTCAGGGTTTGGAGGAAGGGAGGAGAGCCCCCCCCCCTTTTTAGGACAGGTACTGATTTTGTTAAGAGTGACCCCTTCGTAAAAGCAGCACCAAGCAGATTCAAAAGGAGAGCAGCACTCACTTGATCCCTGTGATTTTCAAACTTTTCTTATCCAGGAGGCCCATGGACTAGAAGGGCAAAAAACAACAACAAAAAAAGACAACGTAACAATCCTGCAGTCCTCATACCGAGACAATATTTAACGTAGAGACGTTTTCCCGTGAGAAAGGGATTCCCTTAAGGTCCCCAAAAGCATTGATCTATGAGCCCGGAAATGCATCTATGGATTCATTCATGTATAAAAATAAAATAAAAGGATGAGGTGAAAGGCCACAAAAGGGAAAAGGGAGGGAGGGAGAAGAGCTAAGCATGTACTTTTGCAACGAGCAACGTTTGTGTTAAGGCACGATCGGACTTACAGGCGTTTCGTAGATGCTCAGGGTGTCGGATGTCATCCGGGCAAAGAATTTGCCATCGTGACTCCATCTGAGCAGGAAAAATTTCAAAGGTTTAGTGCGTGTGTGTGTGCGCATATATACGTGGGCGCCATATTTCCCCATAGTCAAAAGAGTACCATAATTGTTTTTAGTCCTCTACAAACATACTTAAATATGGGCCAGTGGGCGGAGCTTTCACAATGAAACCCTCGTTTCTTCTGTCCAGTCAGGATATCCCAAATGATGATGGCTTGAGGATCGTCTTGGGTGTCCATCAGGGGGCTGAACGTTACCAGGTACCTTCACAAAGACAGCAAAATCAACTGCAGGAATACAAACACTCTTGAGCCATTTCATACTGATTTTAGTAAGCAAGATTGCTTCAAACAGCCAAGAGTCAGCATCAAAGCAAAGTTTTTCCTTCATTCACATACACGAGGCTGATATGCCAGCAGTTAAGAATCTAACACCGTGCGCAGAGCAGGATGGTTCCTCAAAAAATCATGCTACAGATGCCTCCGGGACCATTACAGTACATCTTCACAAGGTCATCCTAACTATAGTTAAATTATCAAGACAAGAGACCCAAGGAGTGGCAAGAAACTGGGAAGGTAAAGAGATTTCCATACAGAGAACCTAAGCCAACCATTACATACGCCAACGTTTTGCCATTCAGTGACAACTTATCCATGAGCAAGGCTGCTGAAGCGCTGACCGTTAGCTAATTTCCGGGAATACCTTTCGCAAGGTGAGAAGTCAATGAGCTGCACCCCCTGGTGGCTGAACCTCTGGATCTGTTTGAATTTCTCGCCACCCCACAGAGCAATGCCCCTCTGATGGAAGGTAGCCAGGTAGGTCCCCTTTGGAGACCAGCGCACGTAGGTTTCTGTCCATCGCTGCAGGGGGAAAAACCTACATTAATTGGGTCAAGCTACATTTGAATACTGAAACTATATGAAGATTTTATTTCTGAAGGTCTGCGTGGCATTTCTTTTAAAAAAGTCTATTTTAATGGGGAAGGACATCAAACTGGAGCTGATCATTCCCCGGAACTTCCCTCATCACAGTTAGCATATTATTTTTGTAGATAACCTGATTTAGTAGGAAAAAAATGGATATCAAATGGAAAACAAACATGATCTATTTTGGCCAAATAGAAAACCCCTTAAATCTTGTGAACAAAGAACATCTAACATCAGACAATTTTTGCACTTTGCTTTTCAACGAAGTTGTTGAAATGTGAACCTCATAATCAATCACGTCAGGATGAAACACCTTTTCACTGGCAAAAGCCACTTCGGATTGGTGAAATTTATGGCTCGGGTCAATAGCTATTATGTTCCTAAAATCTTTTTCTGTGCATCAACTAATTAAACCATTTAATTTCATTACAGATTTGGAATTACTTCTTACAGCCGCCAGCACACAAAGTGTTACCAAGAGAAACTTGCCCCAAACACTCACAGCTCTCTCCTCAATTGTAACAGGATCTTTCGCGTCATTCCAGTAGATAGAGGTTCGATCTCCAGATTCAAAAATTACACTATACTGATCTCTACAATCTGCGTCCTCCAACCAATAGCGCAAATTCCCCTAGGAAATAATCAAAAGGTTTAAAAAAAAGATGAAGAAAGAGGCTGCAAAAAACAAGAGGATGAGCATTCTATTGTAAAAGAAAAAAAACAAAACCATCCTGCCTGATAAGAAACTGTCCCTATAACACACACACAACTTTTGTTGTAGCAAACCAAGCGCACTCTTGCCATGTAGCAAAACGAATTTAAATTGTGATGTTTTTATTTGGACACCAACAGTTCAGACGATTTCTGCAGTACTCCAGCAAACAGCACGTAAATCAGTCCTCTCACTCAGACACAATTTTTATTTTGCATTTTCAGGAGTTTCATTGTTATGCGTATGAATTATTGAGCTCGCAGCTCTTGCTGAAGACTCATTTTTTTAAAACTGAGACATGCATCCTGGGAACCATCAGAGTTTGGACAGTGCAACTGCCAGCCGCACACTGGTAACTTCAACCGATCTCTTGATAAAAATACATCAGACAACGGTGTAATCTTGGTTAGGACAAGGTCTGCTTCTCCTGCTCAGCTAGGAATGTCATATCTTGGGGAATGTCTGGAGTGATCTCTACATGCCATTCGGTCTTCTGAATACTTACGAGATCTTTAAATGGCTGTTTCTCTGGAATTTCCCACTCATCACTGATTGTCATGTATCTGAAAGTGCAATTAAAATTAGTCACATATACATACAGGTATGTGTTTTTGAGGAAGTCGTGGAGATAAAACTGTACTCACTTGTCAAAGTCAGTGAAAAGATTGACCCTGAAAGTGTGTTGTTTGTCCAGCTTGTAACCATCTGTGTTTTTGACAGCATCCAGAGCATGAGTGGGAGACATATATTCCAAGAAGATATACCTGCAGCGAAACAAAACCAGTTCACTTACATTCCACCTTTCACTCAGAAGTGTGATGCAGCATACAAGTTATCTTATCCTCCCCCCAAGCTACCACTCTCATTATCTAAACTTTTCAAGAGACCATGTTCATTGTGGAAGAAGCTCCCATGAGCAGAGCAAGTAACTAGCTTGCCTTTCCTTTCCTTCTTTCTTTCAAACATGTCTTGTATGTTACTTACCTTCCGAAGACTTTGCTTGGTTACTCTGGATGGAAGCATCGTAAAGTGTTTTATATAAAAAAAAAACTTTAGCAAGGTGCCTTCGAAGCAGGATAATGTGGTGGTCAGCTTGGAGAAATTTGTTGGAGATGCACAAATGCACCAGCTACTATTCTGGCTTGCTGGATGGGCTAGAAGATTATGCTTCCTTGATGGAGAGACTTGGCTACAACAACCACAACAAAGAAATGAAAAACATCTTCAGCACTCACCCTTTAGTCTGGCCATCAGCTTCCGGGTAAAATTCATTGGTTATCTTCCCAAACTTTGAGAAAAACTTATGGATAACATTCTTCAGTTTCTCAAGGCGGTCTGGTCCAACCTGGGGGACATTGTCCACCACAATCACAGAATCAATTCCATCTGCTTCCTGAGGGAGCTCTTGTAGAATATCTCCCAGTAATTCTGTGGACAGTGAAACAGAGAGAGCCAATGAGATCATTTACATTAGGTTTGCCTCCTGAAAGCACCCAGAAAGGAGTGATGAAAAGTGGAATCATTGGGTGGAAAGGACTTTCTGGTAAGCGGTTTTGATAATGAAGGAAAACATTTGGGAAGCACTGCTTTGGAGGGTCTGTATCATTAGACTCTGATCAAAAGGCCAGTGATAATTGCTCTGAGATGAACCCCTGAACAAATTATCTCCCACAGCACTGTCTTGTGAGCTTGTTCTTCTCTCTGTCATCTGCATTATTTTTTGATGTTCTAAACCTGGAGAGCTTCAAAACTATCAAACTGTGACTGAATTATCTTTGTTGAATGATAGTGATACTATAGCATCAGTGTAACTTAATGTAAAAAACAAATATTCTAGTTATAGTATAAGTTATCATGGCTTTTAAAAGTGCACTTTAATTGAATGTACCACAGCATATCGTCACACGTATATTTCACCCTTTTCTTTTAAAGCCAGCCGTATCCTTCACAGTTCTTCAAGGTCTTTTGGATTACAAGGTATTAATTTATCAATCATGCGTAAATGTGGGTACTGAACGTTCTAACAATAAACACAAATTGGACAGTATGTTCAACTGCCTATTGGGGCATCTTGCCCGTTTTATTCACACAGTTCTTCCAGGTTGGTACACAGCTCATGACAGTCAGAAATAGAAGCTTCTACTTTCCCAAGTAACCTTGGCTGATTAACTGGGATTGCTTTGTTCTCCTCTGTGGTTAAAATACCTCATCATAAAGCATCAGATTCTAATCTGGGATACCTGGTGCGAAACCCAGCAGCCTCTCCAGTTCTGTGTCCCTAATTTGGGACACAGAAGCACTGAACAACTCTGGAAGAGATCCTCTGTACATCAGATTTACCTAAACTGACCCCAGAAAACACAACAGATCTGAATGCCACAACTCTGGGTCTCCTCTAACTCAACCTACAGGTTAGGTTACTACCACAACCTTCATGCTAACGGGTTTTAAACAAGGTTTCTAATAAAAACCCCAAGGGTTTTTTTCTGAATAAATTTAATAATGCAAGGATTTTTTTTTTAAAAGTGTGACCTGTTCATAGTTCTCAAGGTTAACCAGAAACTGGCACAGCTACTGTTCAAAGGATTCACAGGTTTTCCTTTTCCAAAAACAAGGCTGCTTGAAACTGACAACAGCTCTTGAACCACGTTCACTCAATATTGTACAGATATTACAAATACAGTCCACACACACACACACACACACACAACCGCTTCCCAATTTCCTCAGCTGTGCTCACCCAGCAAAAGGCAGGACAAGAAACTGATTAAAAATTTAATGATTTTTGATTATTGTTTGGGGTGCCTGGAGAGCAAGAATGACCAGTGAGAAACAGGGGCACACTAACCCAAACCCCAAGACAGCTGTCAATCCCACATCACTCAAGACCCTCCCCAAGGGGAACACCCAACAGCCCTTTCTCCTCCTCGCCAGCTGGGAACCGTGGGACTTGTAGTCCAGGCCCTGACTGGGAAGCAAGGTGCAGAGAGTTCCCCTGCCTCTTCTTGACACCCTCGGTCTCAGGCAGAGACGCTTGGGACTGGACTAGAAGATCTCCAGGGTCCCTTCCAACTCTTGTTATTCTATTGATATTCTACGATTCCCATCTATGCCTCCCATCAAAGCCCCCTCCCCCAAAAGCCCCAAATGCTACAAGTTTTCCTGCTCAAAGAGGGGGTGGGGGTGGACTAGAAGACCTCCATAATCCCTTCCAACCCCCATTATTCTGCCAAGCCACCCTCATCAAGTCTTTTTTTCTTCTTTGCTGCTTTGGGGTTCCTGGAGGGTAAGAAGGGGGAGGGGGTTTGAAACAGGGACCTGCTACCCCAACCCCAAGACAGCTGTCATTCCCACCTCACCCAAGGCCCCCCCCTCCCTCCCCACCCCGCCCTGGGGAACACCCCACAGCCCCTCCTCCACTCCAGCTGCGAACCCTGGGGCTTGTAGTGCAGCCCCTGACTGGGAAGCCAGAGGCAAAGACACACACAGAAGCCCAGGCAGGTGTGTGTGTGTGTGTGTGTGTGTGTGTGTGTGTGTACACGTGTGTGTTGTGCCAGAGAGACAGCCAGCTTGCTTTGGGGGCCAGGCCTCCAGAACACCCGCGAGGGTCCAGGGGAATCAGGAGGCTGCGAGTTCGATCCTGGGCAGAGGCTAGTATTTGGAATAGACTCTCCTGCTTGAGCAAAGGGGGGGGGGGGGGGCAGGAGCCCCCCCCGGGGCCCCCCCCCCCCTGTGTTATTCTGTGTCGAACGGGGGGGGGGGGGGCGCAGGAAGGTGCCCTTCTCTCCCATTTCCCCCCACCCCACCCCAAAAGACCCCCCTCCCCTCCCTCCCTCCTCGGGGAGGGCGGACCTTCATCTTCGACGTCGTCCACGAAGTCCTCGGGGTCGCTGAAGGAGGGCTCGTCCTCGTCTTGGCCCAGAGGCGGGAGGAGGAGGACGGGGGGAGTGGGAGGCTGGGGCTGCTGCTGCTCCTCCTGCTCGGAGGAGTCCGGCGGCGGCGGGGGCGGCTTCTCTTCCTCCTCCTCCTCCTCTTCCTCCTCCTCCTCGGATCCTTCCTCTCCTCCTCCGCCTTCCTCCTCTTCTTTCTCTTTCTTCTCTTCTCCTTCTTCCTCGGCCTTTTCTTCCCTCGGCTCCTCGGAGGCGGAGGCGGCGGCGGCTACCGGCGGCTGTTCTCGGGCGGGCGGCGACGGCGACGGCGGCGGCTTCTCCTCGTTCACCGCCGGCGGCGGTTCCTGAGGGGGAGGAAGCGGCTCTCCGGCTTCTTCTTCTTCTTCTTCTTCTTCGCCCCCGCTGCTTTTTTCCAACTCCTCCTCCTTCTTTTCCTCAGCCTCGACGGCGCCGGGTTTGCCGTCCGGCTGGGCCTCCCGCCCCTCAAGCGACTCCGCCGGCGGCCGTTCGGCCTCCGAGTCGCTGCTGCTGCTGGTGGTGGTGGTGGTGCTCCCTCCGCCGCCTCCGGACCCCTCGGCGTCGGCGGGAAGGGCGTCGGAAGGGGAGGCCGCGGCCGCCGCTAAGCTCTCCTCGGTCTCCTGCATGGGAAACTCGGGGGAGGCTGCGCGGCCTTCCCGATCGCCTCACGCGCACACCGCTCGGAGAGGCCTCGGCCGAAAAGGAAAGGGGGACGCATGCGCGAGCGCACGCACGCACGCACGCACGGGGAGGTGGCGCCCCTTGGCCGGGCCATGTGCGCGAGCGGGCCGCCGCCCGCTCTCGCGAGATCGGAGGAAACCATGTCTGGGGGGGGAGAAAAGCAGAGCCGCTCGAAGGGAAACTTTCCTCGGCTTTAGTGAAAGGAGGACGAAGTCACTCGAGTCGCTTTTCTCCTTTTTCCGTACTTTTCCCACGATTGCTTTCTTTGAGAAAGGTTATTTCGGGATTCTACACAATCCTCCCTGCCCCCCTCTGGATCCTTCCAGATGAGGCAGTCCAAAATGGCGACCGGTTTGAAAAGCGCCTTTGAGGTGAGGCTTGCATCCGGCATATGAAGTGGGTAGTCTTGGCAGGGTACTCCTGATAAAACTATTGCTTTTCGCATATACTATTAAAATAATAGGAAATCCTTTATTTAGGAAGGCAAATTATGAAAAAAATGCAAAATATAGTCGCGCCGAAGAAGGAATTAATAATGCTTTACCGTAGTGACATATCACCCTTTCAAGGGTTCACAATAGTATCGTCTAGGAATTTGACGTATCGGGAGCATGGACCATACTAAGTGTATCATGGGGGAGCTTTGAATTAATTATTGGCACCTATCCTGAAATCCCTAAGCCAAGCAATGACTGGGATATGTTACAAATTGAATAGTAGATACAATCCTATATTGTGATCGGCGTTTTTTCCTATGCTTTATTTAAAAAAAAAAAATCCCTTGGAATGGTACGGCCCGGCGAGCCCCGCCACATCAGCTGTTTCTTGCTCACGTGATCTTTCTCTTAAAGAAACAGTGCACACACAAAAAGAGCAGTGAGCGTTGGGTCCTATACAGGAGGGGGATATTAAAGTTGAGCGTTCCCCACCGAACTTTTAAAACGCTTTAAATACAGATTAAGAGTTGCAATGATTTTATATACTTCATTCTTTTCTGCATTAAGTGGCATTTATTTTTGTGAAGATACACTTAGGACTAACCATGCGCGCACGTGTGCACACATGTGCCTAAGAGCAACAACGCGCCTACTGTCCCTGTCCTATTGTTTCTTTTTATTTTTCTTATATGTATCCATTTAATGTATTCATAACTATGTTTATACCTATACCTATTATCTTGTAAGCAATTGACCAATCAAATAAATAAAAAATAAATCATATCCCTGACTAGGTTGCCTCAAAGCACAGGAATAGATTTTTGCAACTTTTGCAATTTCTATTATGACATTTCGGTTGTAACTGTCATATAAAAATAAATATTATCTGTCATATTCACGTGGGGAGGGGAAATAATCGGAATAAAATTATCCATGATTTTTGTATTGCTGCATTGTGTTTATTAGGAGAAACCTTGCAAGACGGGATAATCCCTTAAGGACTAACATATCCTGACAGAAGCCAGCCTTCTCCAGCTCCAAGCATCTGATTTCCAGTTGTTTTGGACTCCAAATACTGTTATATATTCAAAATGGGCTGTGATAATATAGATGTACGTGTATGTATGTGTACATATATATGTGCGCTGCATGCAGCTGTGCTTTATTTGTGCACTGTGAGCTCTATGCACTGGAGACAAATTCTTTGTGTGCCCAATCACACTTGGCCAATATAAGAATTCTTTTCCCTCCCCTCCTCTCTTCCCCCCCTTCCCTTCTCAACATTTGTATATGTGTATGGATAGATATATAGATATGAGATTGAGCATCAGAATTTCGTTTTTAATGTGTGCAGTGTGTACACAGTAATAAGTGACAATGCAGGCTATCTTAACCATTGTTCTCGTGGTGTGTTAGACTCCAGCAATCTTTCTCAACTTTAAGAGGGTTGGTGCTGGATGGGGAATTCTGGGGGTTGGAAGTGCACCCCTCTTAAAAGCTGGTGATGATACAGTATGCGAAGTTCCCACAATCACCCCGGGAAAGGGTGTGTCCCCTTAGGGACAGCTAAGGAAGACTGTTACCCCCCCCCCAGCTCTTGCACAATCAACTGTGCAACCCTGGCTGGCGCTGCCCCCATCTGGGCATTCCAGGCAGTGCTTCCCCCCCCCCCCATTGACGCACATCTGCTAAGTCAGAGCCTTCTGCTCCAATCCGGCCTTGGCAATTGCAACGGAGGGTTTCTGGGGGTGCCCAGGCCTGTCCCAGCCAAAAGGGGCTGGAGGGGGTGGGAGAAATCCCCTTACCCTTTTAGCCCAGCCCTGTGCAACGCCCCCCCTCCCTCCCTCCTCCTTCCCCCCTCCTCTCCCTCCCTCCTCCCCCGCTCCCCCGCGGGACTTTTTTGCAGGGAGTTTTGCAAAGTCTGCGCAGCCTTGCAAATCGCGCGGGCGCTTATTGCGGCCGGAGAGAGAAGGGGGGGGTCTCTTCCCTTACCCCCCCCCCCCCCCCCCCCCCCCCCCCCGCCCGTTTATAGAAACCCCTCCCCCCACTTCTGCACCCCCCACCCCCCCGCGCCGATCCGAGCCATTGCAGAAGGGCGCAAAAGCGGCGCGCAAAGAGATCCTTGCAGCAGCGGCGGTAGCGGCGGCAGCGCAGCGGGCAGCACGTGTCGGCTCGCTTCGGAGACGCCTCCCCGGCCCCCTGGCCCGAGAGCCGGAGGAGGGACGCTTCCCCCAGCTCCTCCCGGAGGCTCACATGACCGAGGCCAGCGATGGACCGAGAAGAAGGGCCCGACGCGAGCCCGGGAGGAGCGGCGGGTAAGCAGCCTGGCCGAGACGCGCGGGGCGCTCGCCTTGCCTTGCCTTCTGCGCTCCCCCCACCCACCCAGCCCCTGCCTTGGCCAGCTGCGCCTGTCTCTCTCTCTCTCCAACGCCGGGCCTCTTCCCCAGACCCCCGGGGGCTGGGGACGATGGGCAGGGCGATCCTCAGCCCGGCAGAGCCCCGGCTGGGTTTGGGCACTTGGACAGCTCCCGCGGGTTCCCATCCGGGAGCTGCTCTCGGCCAGGGGTGGGTTTTTTTCCCCCTTTCCTTCCCCACCTGGAGCCTCTCGGCCGCGCAACCAGAAGGGCTCGGCCCAGCCGCGCAGGGTCGGGGAGAGGCTCGGTGGGCGAGCGGGGCTTCAACGCCCCCCCCCCGTCCTCTTCCTCCTCCTCCCCATTCCTCCTCCTTGCGCAGCGGCCGCGTTTCGTAAGCGCCGCGCGTAACCTTGGAAGGCGGCTCGGGAAAGGATTCGGGATCCAGGGAAGACGTGGGTGGCAGGGCGGCAGCTGGGGAGCCGTGGGGGGTGGGAGGTGTAGTCTTTGCCTGGCTGGGGGGGTGGGGGTGAGGGGGGGACACTCCGAGGCAGGAAGAGCCGTACTGGCCTTACTCCCACCCACCCACCCCAAGTCCAGATTTTGAAAAGGAGGCCTCTGTACTTCCTCCCATTTTCCTTTTTAAAAGAGGTGCTTAGGATTCCGAGCTGTGTTTCCTCCCAAGTGGGGCACCTTTTAAAGCTCTGGGGGCTCCCAGCTCCCAGAATTCCAGCTGGGAAACTCTGGGAGTTCAAGTCCACCTCCTGTCCTCGACTTACAACAGTTGGTTTGGGGCAGGGGGGTCTTCCAACTTGACAGCTTTAAGGCTTGTGGACTTCAACTCCCAGAATTCCTCCTCCTCCTGTCGTGTTAG
>NW_020769332.1:13794490-13808036 GCF_900518735.1 Pseudonaja textilis
CTGGATCAGGGCTCTCCAACCTTGGCAGCTTTAAGACTTGTGGACTTGAACTCCCAGAATTCCTCCTCCAGCCATGTCAGCTCAGGAATTCTGGGAGTTGAAGTCCACAAGTCTTAAAGTTGAAGATCCTTGGTGTAGGGGAATTGTTCCAAGTTACAATGGCACTGGGGGGGGGGGGGGGGGAATGGGACTTAGGATCGTTTTTCATACTTAACAGCCGTTGCAGCATTCCCCAAGATCATGGGATTAAAAAAAAAAAATCAGATGCTGGACAACTGACTCATATTTGTGACGGTTGCATTGTCCCCTTTTGCAACCTTCTGTCAGTCGGTGAGGAAACCTGATTTGCTTAACAACCAGGTGACTAACGATGGCAGGGATTCCCTTAACCCCTGTAGCAAAGAAAGGTTGCAAAACCGGGCAAAAATGGGACTTGTCTCACTTAGCAACCATAAATGTTGGGCTCACTTTGCGGCCGTAAGAAGTCAGAGGACTAACCTGTATCTTAAAAGGTTGCTCGGTTGTTCTGGGAAACCTGGATTAGAAGTTGGGCTGAAATGACTTGTCCTGGGCAGGTGAGCAGGACCTGGGTGTCAACTTACCCTCATCATTATTATGGTTATGTTCATGGTTGAAAAGAATTCTGCCTTCCTCACATGGTGGATTTGTGGTCACACCGAGCTGGTTATGTGGATCATGAGTTGCCTGTCATGACTTCACACAACTCGTTGTGACAGCCTCATGTGGTGTGTGAGGGAGGTTAGGGTGCATCTACGGTAGATAAGGCCAGCCTTTGTGGCCCGGAAACTGTGGTTTGTGGCTCGTCACGCTGCCTTAGTCCAGCCAAAGATGCTTTACCTTCAATAAACCAACATTAACCCAAACATGGCTCGATAGGCATGAATCCAACCCAACTCTCAACATGCGTCCCTGTTAGTTGCCTGGTTCTCGTTTTTCTGGCTTTTTGTGCTGGCTGCTAAAGCCTGGATTTTATTTTTGCGTGTTATGCCAATTGGCTCACTTGCTCGATCATCTCTCTTTTTTTTTTTCTTCTACACAATGAACTCGGCGTATTACCCAACGTCCTCTGTGCGGTGCGGATTGATTTAGTATGGGCTGATGAAGTTTTCTAGGCAGGAACTGAACGAGAGCAAAGGAAATAAAACAATGCTCACAATGCACTCGGTTAACTTTTGCACTTTCTGGTTTTTAACATGAGAAAGTTCTCTGATGCATCGGTTTTTTTTCCCCTCCCCTGGACTGGATGCAATCTGTTTTTATTTCCTAGAAAACTTCCTTTCCTGTCTCTGAGCTTTCTTGGGCTGACAAACCTCTGACTAATTTCTTAGCAGCACCAGGGTTTGGGCCCCTGTATTTATCTGTAGCATTTTTTACTTCTCTGTTTACCCCAAAAGGGGAAAAGAGCTTGGATTTTAGAGGCTGAAAGGGAAGGCGCGCAAGGAATAAAACATGTGAGGTCGGAGGGAAAAAAGCAAGCTCAGGGCACGAGGCTTTTCCTGGGATGCTTCCCTAGGCTCCATGGAGTCAGGTTGGTCCTGTAGTAGGGATTCCTGCCTGCCTGTCCGTCCCCAGCGTGGCTCTCTCCGCTTCAGGCTCTTTATCTGTTCCTTTGTGCCTTGTGTTTGTTTTCTGCCATTGTTTTCCCCCGGGGAGCTTAAAGCCTTCGGGTGCCTGTGTGATCTTGGGCTAATATTTCCAATATTTAGGCTCCAGAAAGCCGGGAACAGATTCTGCTCTGCATAAGGGATGTGTTTGCTGGTTCATACAACCGTCTGTTGCATATAGGGGTTCGGTCAGCAAATGCCTTGGAGATGCCCTGTGTGTGTGTGTGTGTGTGTGTGTGTGTGTGTGTGTGTGTGTGCTGGGCCTCTTTGCTGTGTTAACTCTACCAATAAATGAGAATATTTGAACTGTGGGGTCCTTGGTGCTCTCTGAGCTTGGTGGTTTTCTTTCTTTCTTTCTTTCTTTCTTTCTTTCTTTCTTTCTTTCTTTCTTTCTTTCTTTCTTTCTTTCTTTTTGCAAAAGCTTTATTCAATTTTCACATATTAAAGAAAGAAAAAAAAAATTCTCTTTTCAATGAACAGCATGATTCCAGGTTAACGCATTTCCATTACAACCCTGACTTTCATTTCCTATTCTGCTTTCACATTTAATAACTTACCTTGATCTTACTTTATATATTTTCTTTTAATTTTAATCATCCAGCTCTTCCCATTTGATTTTATAATAAGCTTGGTGGTTTTTCTTGTAGACGTTTCATGACCCAGCTAGGGAACATCATCAGTGCTGGAAGGGAGTGGGGTTTGCAGGAAGGAGAAGGACTGTGGTGGTCTTGGTTACATTCTTACGAGCCCCGGGGGCCCAATGGTCAGAGTGCCGTATTGCAGGCTCCTTCTGCTGACTGCCGGCTGCCTGCAGTTTGGCAGTTCGAATCTCAACAGGCTCAAGGTTGACTCAGCCTTCCGTCCTTCCGAGGGGGGTAAAATGAGGACCCAGATTGTTGGGGGCAAATATGCCAACTCTGTAAACCGCTTAGAGAGGGATGTAAAGCAGTATATAAGTCTAAGTGCTATTGTTATTACAGACGTTTCATTACCCAACTAGGTAGCATCAGCAGTGCTAGAAGGGAGTGAGTTTTTTGTTTTGATTTTTTGAGGAGAGGAGGAAGAGGAAGAGGAGAAGGAGGAAGACCGTGGGGTCCTTGGCTCTCTTGGAGCTTTCTTGCTTTCTTGCAGACGTTTCGTGTCGCAACTAGGGAACCTCATCAGTGCTGGTGTTAACTGTCTTGCCAAGAGCAACATCCCCATTTCACACATGATTTACATTCGGCTATTGGGCTGCTGGTTCACATTTATGACGGTTGCAGCGTCCCGGGGTCACGCAATTCCCCTTTTGCTACCTTCTGAAGAGCAAAGTGCATGAGGAAGCCTGCTTCGCTTAACGACTGCCTGCCTAATTTTTTCAGCTCTGTCGTAACTTCGAACAGTCACTAAACAAAACAGCCATAAGAGAAATGAAATAGACTAAATTTCATAACAGAAGATCAATATATATATATATATATATATATATATATATATATATATATATACACACACACACATACATCTTGCTACTGAACTTACAGCCTGGAGCTTGGGGAGAGATAAGGAACCGTTTCAGACATCTGGCTTATGTAACTCAACACTCAGCCACCAAGTCCTGTGGTTTGGGATAAAACATTTAAAAAACTAATAATTTTTTTTAAAAATAATATTTCTTAAGGTTTCTTTGCAGGCCTGGAATGGATTGGGGATGAGATTTGGAGAGGCACGTTTTCTTGTTTTTGGGTTGTTGTTGGTTTTTTTGCGGGATTTAAACCAAAGAAATGAACCTTGGAATTTGACTTACAGACCATCCCATTCATCGGTGATCAGGTTGGCATCGCAAGCGGGTTATTTTGTGTCTTGAATCCCGCACAGCCTGTTTTTTTTTTAAAAAAAAAACAAAAACCTTAAAATTTTTAATTTTTTTCCCCAGCTGTTTCTCATTGCTGAAAATTATTTGGCAGGGTTTTTCTCTTATTTTTCTTTCCTCGGGCCAGAAAATTGCAGAAGTACGTTGGTTTGTGTTACTTTCCGAAATCATTTCGGTTCCATTTTCTGATGAATTCTAGAAACATTAAAGAGTGTGTGTGTGTGTGGTGGGGGAGGGGGATTTCCTGAGAAATTGGGGAGGAAACCCTAAACTTTTATTGATAAGAAACTCTGAATGAGAAATTACAACGCTTCCCGACTGGTATTTCTGAACTTCTCCTTTTTCCCTTTTACAAGCTGGATTAACAAAAAAAAAGGAAGCGAAACGGCAGTAAACAACCTGGGATGGTTTGATTTGGGGCTGATGTCCCTGTTATCCTGTTTTCAGTGATTGCCTTTCGCTGATTCTTTGCATTCCATTGTAGCTCTTGTTTTCTTCTCTCTCTCTTTCTCTCTCTCTCCCTCCCTCCCTCTTTTTCATTATCTTTCTCTATTTCTTTCCCTTTCTCATTCTGTTCCTTTCTCCCTCCTTCTTTCTTGCTCTTCCCCTCTCTCTCTTTCTTTTTCTCTCTCGTTCTCTCTCTCTTTCTCATTCTGTTCCTCTCTCTCCCCCTTTGCTCTTTCTCTCTTCTTCTTTCTCGCTCCCTTTCTCTTGCTCTCTCTCTCCTCTCTTTTTCTTTCTCTCTCTCTTTCTGTCATTCTCTTTCTCTCCCTCCCATCCTCTTTTTCACTTTCTGCCGCTCTTTTTCTCTCTCACTCTTTCTCTCTCTCTTTCTCACTTTCTCTTCCTCTCCCCCGCCCCCCCCCCCCCGGTTTAACCCCAGAATAAGTGAGATGTGGAGAAAAATTGCTTTCCGAGGCTTATTTTGGCGATACAGTGGCAAGGAAACATCTGTTTTTTGCTTGTCGGAGAGCCCCATTTCCCTCTGCTTTGCCAGGGCTTGAGATTGGAATGAGGAATCCTTGATATTATTTTTTCCTGCTCTCTCTCTCTCCCCCCCCCCACCGCCTCCTCCAAGTGGAATTTGCTCTGTTCCTTCCAGAGGAATAATTTTTCTCTCTGGGAGAGAAAACCTTGGACTTTGGGGTGTTGCTGAGAGCACCGTCTGTGTCCTGCTTTTGACGGAGCGTGCCTTGGAACGCGTTGGCCTGGAATGGATGTTGAGAGATTTTGCCACCTGGCATCGTAACCTTAAAAGAATGTTTTGGCTTTCAAACTGTTCTTTTATTTATTTTATTTTTGAAAAAAAAATAAATTCTGTTCAATCCTGTCTGATCCTCGGAGACGGGGCTTGGACAAGTCCTTGTTTTCTTGGCGAGGTTTTCCAGAAAGTTTGCCCTTGGCTCCTTCTAAGAGCTTTGGAGAGACAGACTGGCCTGAGGCCACCACCCAGCTGTCTCAGTGCCCAAAGCGGGACTAGAACTCATGGTCCAGGGGGTGGGATTCTACGGGTTCGGAGCGGTTCTATAGAACTGGTTGTTACGATTCTGCGCAGTTTGGAGAACTGGCAAATCTCGCCCCTGGCTGGCTCCGTCCCTCTCTGCCCAGCCAGTGTGATATCGCTGACTGTGTTCTCCCCTACCCAGTTACTCCTTAAAGTCCGCCCTTCCTTCCTTCCTTCCTTCCTTCCTTTCTTTCTTTCTTTCTTTCTTTCTTTCTTTCTTTCTTTCTTTCTTTCTTTCTTTCTTTCTTTCTTTCTTTCTTTCCAATGATCAGCTGTTCTGACGATCAGCTGTTCCGACGATCAGCTGTTCCGGGACCCCCCTCGCTCTCTTACAGCTTCGCCCAGAAGGCTTCCCTGGGGCCCAGGAGGCAAAAAGGGATGCGTGGGGGTTGTAGGTCATACAAGTCAGTGGCCAAGCACCTGAATTTAAATCACAGGGATGTTGCAACAGTCGTGATTGTGAGCAACGTTCCTAACGTAATTTTTTCCCAGTGCCGTTGTAACTTTGAACAGACGCTGAATGAACTGTTGGAAATCAAAGACTGCCTGCACGAGTCTTCGCCCGGGTTCATTCCTTGCTCTTAGCCATGATTTTTGGGGTAAACCATAATCGGCTGGCTTCGTGCAACCCCCATAGGCAAAACCCCAGCAGTTGGGTTTACACAATAGAGCCAAATCCAAGCCGTGTTGCAGCTGGTTCAATGTGATGGATGAAAACCTTGCATTGAATTATTTGATGTCCTCCAACCTTGACCTTTTGTAGGCACTACAACTCCCCGTGGACACCTCTGGAGAGCCTCACCTTGGAAAAGGCTCCGGCAGATAAAAATAACGACCATAGGAAGCAAAACGGCCTCCAGCGGGCGACTGTCCTTCACCCAACCTCCTTGGCTCCCAAAAATTTAGCCATGAACATTCTTTGAGCAGATAGGAAGTATGGAACAGTGCTTTTTTTTTTCTTTCTTTCTTCTGGCATGGAAATCTTCACACACACACACACACACACACACACACACACACACCCCTCCCATCCCATAGTTGGTTGCAAACAGGAATCAAGAATGCCAGCTGTAGGCTTTGCTGCGTTTTGATGTTCAGTAAGAGCCAGTTTGACAAGAATTACCAGCCGCTCGGCTGGCTCCCTCGCGTGATTTTTTGGCTCCTGGCCCAGCAGAGCCAACTGCTTTTTGGAGAGAGAGGTGTGGGGTGTTTTTTTGTTTTTTTTTTGAAACATTTCTGGGTAGTTTAGGCAGGTAGAGATAATTCTCCCAAGGTAGGTGTGTTCCTGTTTGGGTAAGAGCGGCTTGGAGATTGGGTAGCCGTACGTTTCTTCCCCTTGGCTTTTTTTTTCTTCCTCTCAAGAAGAGCATCTCCTTTCGCTGTTCCTCTTTCTCCTCTAGACTTGGGGGAGCCTCAAATCAGTGACCCCACGGACCCGGAAGAACCCCCGATGCAGAAGCCTCCGGGAAGCCCCTTGGTCCTCCCTCACACCCTGCAGGAGCTCTTGAGCAAAGACACCGTTCAAGTGCAGTTAATCCCGGAGAAAAAAGGGCTGTTTTTGAAGCACGTGGAATATGAAGTCTCCAGCAAGGTTGGTGATGAGGAATACAGTTCGATTCCTTGGGCTTGGCTTGGAGCAACTTGGTTGATCCTCCAGGTGGGCCGAGCTTGAAGGAATAAAAGGGGTGTATTTGCGGAAAGCCGTTAGATTGGTCTGAGGAAAGAATGAAGCAACCTCTTTTGGCTCTTAGCTGAAGAGTTGCAACAGGCCGTGTCTTGGGAAAGCCGCCTCTTCCTAAAAAAAAAAAGAGAGAGACTGTCTCTATTTTGCAGTTGTTTATCAATGCTGGGTTTAGTTTTGGATGCAGATGGTCCACACCCCCTCGTGCAAATTTGCAACGACATTTTAGAAATCACAGTTAATAGGATATAAATGTCTACTTAAAAAAAAAAACCTCTAACGCAGCGTTTCCCAAACTTTGGCAGCTTTAAGATGGATGGACTTCAACTCCGAGAATTCCCCAACCAGCCAGGTTGCCAAGGTTGCAAAAGGATTGAGGGTTAACCCTTGGTTAGAACTGTTGTCAAATAATATATAATGGGTTTCTTATATTTTATAATCACACTATCAAACAGATTATAGGACAAGAAGAAGAAAGGACTCCTTTTCCACTCTTATGGAGCCTCTCTGTGATCAGTATAATAAATAATAACGGCTTGGTTGGATTGGATTTTCACCAGATCAATTGATAAAATCAGTTGCTTAGATCTTAGAAAGCTTTCTATCTCCATATTTAAATCTAAAAGTTAAATGCCAGCTGGCTGTAGGAAAGACCTCCTGTAGGAATAATCTCTACATTTTAAACGTTTTTAAAAAAATAACCTGCAAGTATAGTACAACTATAGTGTGAGATTCTAAGATTGGCAAAGAAGGTTGGCAGGTAGAAGAAAGAACAAAATATTATTCCATTTATAAAGATAGTTGGCGTGCTTTTAGGGAATTGATAAAGCTGTATCGATTTTAGCCAGTTCAATCGTGGGCGAGCAGCTGAATCGAACTGACTTCAATCCATTTCTCTGGCCGGTGGGGGAAAAAAAAAATCCCAATTTAAAGCGTGGCTTTCGGTTCTCCTGGAAGAAATGATTTCTCCCTGCAACAAGGACTTTTGTTGTTTTGCTTCTTTCTTTCCACATTTGCTCTCGGCAAGTTTTTCTTAGCGCTTATTTTTCAGAGTGATTCAAACTGTAGCAGTGACGGTGACAGGAAAAACTTCCAGCTCGTTGCATCATTTAGCTTTTTCGGGAGGATTTATGGCTGCAAGATGTGGCGGTTGTGGTTTGTTTGGATCTGTTGCGAAGGGAGGACGGGGCGGATTCTTGGATGTTTAAGCAAGGGGTGAACAGATAAAACTCATTCTCACCCGAGTCCTTCAACTGGCTGCCCATCGCTCCAGACAAGGTCTATTGATTTATTTACTGAATCGCTGTAGCTAGCTCCTTGTCCCAATAAGGAGATCTGGGCAGTGAACAATGTGAGAAGTAAAAATAGAAATAACAACAACGGCAGAAATCAAAAGTAGAGAGGGGCCAAGGGAAAGGCTAGAGAAATTTCCTAAGGATGAGCTCCAGCTCGGAAGACTAAACCTTTGGTTCCGGTGACCGACCCGGATTGGATCCTGCAACATTGTCCTGGGACACGTAGATCCATCTTCGTTCATGAGAAATGCAACAATTGTTAACACAACCAGGAAATGGGTCCTTTCACACACTCGAGGCAGAATGAGCCAACTCGCTGTGGGAGCAATTTAACAATTCAGTTTAATTATTTAAAATAGTTTAAAGATTATTTCGTGGTTTTTTTGGTCATTCACATTTCACATCATCCCTCTTTTTTCATCCTTTCTTGAATTATTCTGTTCCACCATTTCTTCAATATTAGTGTAACTCTTGCCCTGCAACGACTTGTTGAGTTGCCTGTGGCATGTTGTTGTAGATCCCACTTGGGGATCCAGGCCTGGGCACAGAACCAAGTGTTGGGATCTTGTGAAAGGCCAGCAGGACTGGGGCCAATCTCATCTCCGGTGGGAGAAGGCTCCATAGGGTGAACAACTATGGCAGGCAAGACATATCTTCTGGGATCCACCTGCTGGCATTCCTTAGCCGATGAGATGTGGAGTGTTGTGCCCGTCTTGACGGATGAGATGGGATGGGTAGGAACAACCAGGGTCCCTTAAGTAATCTGGTCTCAAGCCAGGAGATGCTGGACCAGAGAGTATTGAGATCTTCTGTTCCTGGTCCAAGGGGCCGAGAGTTCCAAGCATCTCCTTTGGAGGAAGCTCTGAATGGACTCCTTCATTCTCCCTACAGCGTTTTAGGTGCTCCGTTTACCGGCGGTATAACGACTTTGTGGTTTTCCATGAGATGCTCCTTCAGAAGTTCCCCTACCGTATGGTTCCTGGCTTACCTCCCAAGAGGATGTTAGGAGGTAAGCTTGGAAGGGACAAGATGGGAGGTAACTAAACTCCAGAAAGGCCATCCATGATGACCTTCCCCAACCTGGGTTGGAACTAGGACTATCAGGCTTCCTAGTCAACCAAGGCATTGTGTTGGGAATCGCAATCCTGGTGTCTTGTTGACCATAGCTTATGGCTGGAATTGGTAGAAGAAGTGGGACTTCCTTTTGTGCATAAACCTACCAGGAAGGTTTTGAAGATTGAGGTTCCTCAACCCGGACCTTCTCCATTCCTCCAGCTGACCGAGAATTCATCGAGACCAGGCGCCGTGCCTTGAAGCGTTTCATCAATCTGGTGGCGCGACACCCTCCTTTTTCAGAAGATGTCCTTCTGAAGTTCTTCCTCTCTTTCAGCGGGTCGGTAAGTGTGCCTGAGAAGGACTCCGTGGGTAATTGAATATGTTGTAGAGATCAGTGCCTGCTGGCTTATCTAGCGCTGGTTTGCCAGATGCCTCCTACTAGTTAGATATCTACCATAACGTTGTCCACAGCAGGACTTTCTTGGATGGCCAACCTTTAAAGGATCTTGAGGCAACTAGTAATTTTTCATGTATATCCAGGGAAGGAGAGAAACCAAGTTTGTGGTGGTCAATCTAGCACATGATCTTACTCAGGGTCATCCCAACATCAATGAACTAGATGACAGAGGTTGACTCAGTCCACGGACACTTCATGTTTCTAGTTAATTTTGCAATTCACCACCCAGTTTATGGTATCTCAAACTCCTACAACTCCTACACCTAGAATCCAGGGGTGACCTTTGAGTCAAAGATGAGATATTATTAGTTCCTTCACAGAGACTACAAAACGTTATGCTGGTAGAAGTAAGACTCCAGGAATGGGAAAGGAGATAGTCATTGCTAAACTCCAGTGATGGTTGTAGCAATGCTCTCCAGTTCCTGTCTGCCCTTTTGGATTGCCCCTTCCTACTTACCTTCTTCTTGTTGTTCCAGGATGTTCAGAACAAGCTGAGGGAGTTGGTCCAAGGTGTGGGAGATGAATTCATGGTCTGCAAGTTCGCAATGCAAGCAAAGGTATCATCTCCTGTTAGAGACCTGGGCGTGGGGCGGCTTCAGCAGAAGACTTCTGTTTGGAACAGAGAGATACAAAGGCTCAATCCTGGTCACTTAGGATGGTGTTTCTCAACGTTGGCTGCTTTAAGATGGGTGGACTTCAGAATTCCCCAGCCGGCTTTAAGATGGGCCGACTTTAATTCCCAGAAGTCTACCCAACTCGAAAATATTTCTCTGGTCTTTTAGAGTTGCCAGCAGAAAGGGAGTTGGGGAAGAAGTGCATTCCTTAAATGCTTATAGATAATTTCTAGGAGACCGTAGCTTCTGGCGCGCAAGATTATTACTGGAGAGCATGATTGATGACTCTTGGCTATGGATGTCTCCCATTGGATGGCCCTGACACCCATCTTAAAGCAGCCAACATTGAGAAATGTTGACTTAAGAGGCTTGAGCTGCATTGAGAAGGACAAGCTGGGGAAGATTGTGCCAGCTGGGGTCAACATCTCCTGCTATATAGGACTCTTCCAGCTATATGGAAACTGGCTATCCCTCCCCAACCTGGCGCCCCTGTAACATCCCCACGTAGCTGTCGTTGAGTCTCTTGAACTTTGCTACCCCTCTTTCAGGAGTATTTGCCTACAGACATCCAAATCCAGTTTGCGGCCAGCCGAGAATTGATCAGGAACATCTACAACAGCTTCTACAAACTCAGGGACCGGACCGAGCGAATAGCCTCCCGGGCGGTGGACAATGCCTCAGACCTTCTCCTCTTTGGGAAGGAGCTAAGGTGAGTGGCCGTAGACTGACCCACCTGCTTTCTGAACCTCAAGCCTTGGGGCTGAGCCGCCATTTTTTTAGAGGTGGTCCTCGGCTTGTGGCCGGTAGCGATTCTTCGAAGTTAGGACAGACCTCCCGGGGTTACTTATGGCCCAAATTCAAAGTTTTGTCAGCAACCCCCATTCCTGAATTTTAGATGTTGGGTAAATGGCCTGCAATTAGCTGTGGTAGCGCAGTGGTCAGAGTGCAGTACTGCAGGCTACTTCTGCTGACTGCCAGCTGACTGCAGTTTGGCAGTTCGAATCTCACCAGGCTTCAGGTTGACTCAGCCTTCCGTCCTTCCGAGGTGGGTAAAAGGAGGACCCAGATTGTTGGGGGCAAGAGGATGTAAACTGCTTAGAGAGGGATGTGAAGCAGTGTGAAGTGGTATATAAATCTAAGTGCTAAGTGGGGAAGGAGGGAAGGAAGGAGGGAGGGAGGGAAGGAAGGAAAGGGAGGGAAGGGCTATTGTGGCACAGTGGTTAAAATGCAGTATTGCAGGCTCTGCCCATTGCCAGGAGTTCAATCCTGACTGGCTCAAAATTGCCTCAGCCTTCCGTCCTTCCATGGTGGGTAAAATGAGGACAGAGATTGTTGGGGGCAAGAGGCTGACTCTGTAAACCGCTTAGAGAGGGATGTAAAAGCACTGTGAAGTGGGATATAGGTCTGCTGTAGCTTGTGAAGGAAGGAAGGAAGGAAGGAAGGAAACCGTGGTGGCACAGAGGATAGAATGCAGAATTTCAGGCTGATTCTGCCCGCTGTCAGAAGTTCAATCCTGACTGGCTCAAGGTTGACTCATCCTCCCGTCCTTCCATGGTGGGTAAAACGAGGACCCAGATTGTTGGGGGCAAGAGGCTGATTCCATAAAACGCTTAGAGAGGGCTGGGCGTTGGGTGCACACAGGGGGGAGGGGGTTTGGTGCAAAGGCTTGGCAGGGTCTTCACAGATACCACCCCCCTCCCTCTTCCGGCAGTGCTTTGGGCTCGGACACAACCCCGCTGCCTTCCTGGGCGGCTCTGAACCACAGTGCCTGGGGCAGCCTGAAGCAGGCCCTGAAAGGCCTCTCCGTGGAATTCGCCATGTTGGCTGACAAAGCCGTTCAGCAGGTGAGCTGGGATGGGCAAAGGTTTGCAGAGGATGCAGGGGGTGATGGTGGTGTTGGTTGCCCAGGATGATGGGTCTGGGTACCCCTCCCCCTCTGAGATTCACCGACCTTTCAGTGAAGATTGCAAGGAAGCACCTGGGGGGGGCGTCCTCGTTTAGCGACTGCCTCCGTTCACACTGACCCAGCGGGGGATGAAACAGCCCCTTGGAAACATCCCCCCACCTCCTCACATTGGCGGCCTTCGCCAGTCTGTAAAACAGAAGGAAGGGAGGAAGGGAGGGAGTGAGGGAGGAATGGAAGGAAGGAAGGTAGAAAAGGGAGGGAGGGAATGGAAGGAAGGAAGGGAGGGAGGGAGGGAGGTAGAAAAGGGAGGGAGGGAAGGAAGGAAGGAAGGAAGGAAGGAATGGAAAGGAGGGAGGGAGGAATGGAAAGAAAGAAGGTAGAAAAGGGAGGGAAGGAAGGAAGGAAAGAAGGAAGGAAGACCGTAAGCCCCGTTGCGGCTTCACTGAACAATGTTCGCTTAGCAACCAAGAAGCCAGTTTCCGGTTTCAGTCTCTGAACAAGGAGAAGGTCATAAATCTTATGACTTGCGAGCTCCTGTTGGTGAATGAATTATAAAAATCAGGAAACGCCATCCGGAAGACGTCTATGAAGACAGAGGTCAATTTTTGGGGGGTGGGGGCGTGGGAAAGAGGTTTTCTTTCAGCGACTGCACTGCTTAGCGACGGACATTCCGGTGCCAACTGTGACCACCACCAGCTGAGGACTACCCGTGCGTGTATGTGTGTGTGTATATATGTATGTGCGTGTGTGTGTATGGATATTTGCGCGCACACACATGCCCATACACAGAATACCTGCGCACTCACCCACCGTGGTCTCTTCCACCTTGAGTTGCTCTCCATCCCATCGTCCCTCTTGGTCTTGAAAAATTCCCCTGGATCCAGACTTCCAAGGCGCCACTGCCCACTGGCCCGCTTTCCTCTTGCCCTTGGGGGGCAGGTGGGGAGCAACTGCCCCCCCCCCCTTACTGGGTTCTCTTTCGTTCCGCTGTTCAGGGGAAACAGGAAGAAAACGACGTGGTGGAGAAACTCAACCTCTTCCTGGACTTGCTCCAGTCGTACAAAGTGAGTCCGGTGTTCAAAGTGCCTGTCAGGGAGAGAAAGGCTGGGTCAACGGGTGGAGGGCCGGAGCAGGGCTGGAGCAGGGAAGCGGGAGGGTCCGAAACGGGAGAGTCGAGGAATGAAAAAGGTGAAAAAAAAAAGGATGGATAAATGGATGGAGAGAGAGAGAGAGAGAGAGAGAGAGAGAGAGAGAGATGGACAGATAGGTTAGATGGATGGATGGATGGATGGATAGATATATTAAATAGATAGAAAGATAGATATATTAGATAGATCAAATAGATAGATAGATAGATAGATAGATAGATAGATAGATAGATATAGATAGATAGATGATAGATAGATAGATAGATAGATAGATAGATAGATAGATAGATAGATAGATAGATAGATATAGATAGATAGATGATAGATAGATGATAGATTGATAGATGATAGATAGATAGATAGATAGATAGATAGATAGATAGATAGATAGATAGATAGATAGATAGA
>NW_020769332.1:13808738-13821426 GCF_900518735.1 Pseudonaja textilis
CCGTCTCTTTTTTCCTCTCCTTTTCCTTCTCTTTCCCTCCTCCTCCTTCTTTTCCTTCTCTTTCCCTTTCTTCTCTTCGGTCTCCTTTTTCCCCTTCTTTTCCTCCCCTTCCCTCTTCTCCCCTCCCTGTCTTTTCTCCTTCTCCTCCCCTCTCCTCCTTCTCCTCCCCCTCTTTCTGCTTCTCCTCCTTCTCTCCACCCACCCTCAGCAAGAGAACGCGATCCTGACCATGGAGCAGCGTAACTACTTCTCCCTCTACTGCCTTCACCAAGAGACTCAGCTCGTCCACATTTACCTTCCGCTCACCTCTCATATCTTGGGGGCCTTCGTCAACTCGCAGATCCAGGGCCACAAGGAGGTGAGGGCCTTCCAGGTGGTGTGTCTGTGTCTGTCTGTCTGTCTGTCTGTCCAGCAGCTGGCATGTCTGTCCGGCTCTTGCGTTCCTCTCGCTTGTTTTCCTCAAGCACCCGAGGGCCTCTCTGTTGAAGGTGAAGATGTTGGAGGACATCTTCTGCAGATGTTTCCTCGCCCTTCTGCTGACCACTTCTGCCCGTCTCCTTTCCTTCCCGCAGATGAGCAAAGTCTGGAACGAACTGAAGCCCAAGCTGAGCTGCCTCTTTGCGGGAACCAGCGACGTGCTGATGCTCCCTTTGTCTGCCCAAGAGGACGATTTCCTTCCCAGTTAATGTTTTGGGGATTCAGGATGGGAGGAGCTGGAAGGAAGGCCCACCCTTGACACTTAACCACACCTGTCCAGGTATCCTTCTCCTGGCAAATCCTAGCTTTGCCTCCCGGAGCCTGAATTGAAAAGAGAGGTGTGGGGGGCGTTTCCCCACAAACTCCCAGCATGTAGAAATGTGATTTTTCTTTTCAAAGACTTTTTTTGTTTTTATTTTTACTGTCGACTGTGAAGGCTCAAAAAAATAGCCCTCGGGGCAGATTTGGGAACGGGGGCCTGTCCCATGTCAAAAGCGACAGATGGGCTTAGGTGAGCCACTCCACTCCAGGAATAAAACCCCATAATTTCACGGGGGTTAGGGCCTGGCAGCAAATATATGCACCATCAATTAAAGGGGCACAGTTTCCTTAAACAGCATTCTGAGTGAAGGGACCAGCGTGAGTTTTTTTCTTCTTATTTTGTTTTGAAAAGCCAGGTGTTTAAATGAACAGAAGCGTAACTTTAGGGACATGTGTGTTTCAACAGTAGACAGATGGCTATGCAACTCTGTGCCACGTAAGAAATGGCCAGCTGCCTCACAGAGCGCTAGGCTCATGAATTCATCTCTCAAAACATACTTCTAGCCTCTCAAACTTCTTAGAGCAAAGGTCTTCAAACTTGGCAAGTTTAAGACTTGTGAACTTCAACTCCCAGAATTCCTGAGCTAACATGACTGGAGGAGGAAGAATTCCGGGAGTTGGAAGTCCACAGGTCTTAAAGCTGTCTGGTTTGAAGACCCCTGTCTTAGAACTACAGGTAGTTCTGACTTAGGCCAGCTCGTTTAATGACCATTTGAGAGGACTTTCTGAAAGCCATTTAATGATTTAGCAAACTTCTTTTAATGACAAATGATGTGTGAAAGACCAAACCCAAATGGCTCACATTGGTTATCCAGATCTGGTATTTAGGAGCACATTTCAACGACATGCTGGCTTACAGACGCCGGATAGTAGTTGGCATCTGACCAGCTTTCAAAGACAAGATTGTGTCCAGCATTTTCATAAGTCAGTCCTTCTCGCATGCATACCTCATACCTATGTTCCTTTTGAATGAACGCAAACCTAGGAGTCTTAAGAGATGGGACGTTGTGCGTCGCTCTAAAGCAGTGTTTCTCAACTTTGGTCACCTTAAGATAGCCACAGCACTTAAGACTTATATCCCACTTTCCGGTGCTTTTACAGCCCTCTCTAAGCGTTTTATAGAGTCAGCCAATCTGGGTCCTCATTTTACCCACCTTGGAAGGATGGAAGGCTGAGTCAACCTTGACACTGGTGGGATTCAAACTGCCAAATGGCAGGCAGCCGAAGTAGCTGATGGGTTGACTTCAACTCCCAGAATTCCCTAACCAACCACATTGGCTGAGGAATTCTGGGAGTTGAAGTCTACAAGTTTTAAAGGGGCCAAGATTGAGAATCTCTGCTTTGTAGCATCCATGGGGCATATTCCTTCTCTTGTCCATTAGTCTTCCTCGTCAAAGCTATCCAAAGCTTGGCTGAACGTGTTGACCAGCTAAACTTAGTGCCTTATTCCAATGCAGGTTTTTAAATCTCTAGACAATCATCTTACTAATCAAAATGAACCTGGCTTAGCTTCAGAGTCTTGGTTAAGTTGGCCAGGGGCTACCAGCCCTGAAGTTATATAAAAGGAGAAACCATTGTTTGGTTCATGCCATAGTGAAATGAAAAAAAAAAACAGCTGTAAAAAAGCTTGTTCTGCTGGATTAAAAAAAAATGCAATATGCTACAAGGAAAACCATCTCTTCTCTTCAAGAAAAGAGAAGGTCATGAAGTTTATTTTTGAGGAAGCTCTGCTGTATTTAAAGTGGGACCACGGAACATTTTTTTAAAGCAAGATGATTTAAGGCTTCAGGGCAAAAGAAGCCATCCGAAGGGACTAAAGGCCAAATTCTCAGGAAAGTAAATTTTGCCTTTTTAAAAATGTTTTCCAAGTCATGTTTTTGGTTTGGGGTGGATGGGCTTCTTCTAGCATCCTGGCATTAAATCTGACTTTTGTAAAAGAGTGTCCACTTTACAAAATGTATTGTTTTTTTTTAAATGAAGCACTTTATTAAATGGCGAGAATGTCTTTATTTCCATAAATGTTTACGGAGTCTGACATCCCCAGGCCCCCTGCCCCAAAAGTTGCAAAAAAAAAAAGATCTATTTGTAAGAAGAGAAATGTAAAACTCTATTAAAAGTTTGAAAGTTTATTTCATGTTGAATGAATTTATTGCAATGTGTACGATCAAAGCGTTTTTTCTTCATGGTATTGAGGCTATCCCGGCATTTCTTCCTCTGGTTGGACCGTATTTTCCCATAATTTAATACTCTTTGATCACGGAACACATTTCTGTACATGAACAAGTCGTTTTGAAGGCTTTTTTTTTCCTCTAGAAAGTCAATTATCGATGAATTTGGCAGGAGAGTTGTGTTGCTATAGAGCCGGCGGTGGTTCTTTGCCTGCCATGGTCCATTATGTCTCCATCTTCTCCACCTCCTTCAGGCTATATTCTAAGATAGTTTCTTGCCCCTGAAATTTAAAATAGCCCATGAAATATTTTTTCTGGAGCAGAAGAGGAAACCAATAGATATCATCCGGCCACATCTCCTTGAAAGGTATCTGGTCCACGTCAAACCACTGAGGGCGCATTTCTGCAATAGGAGAGAAAAAAAGTACAGGTAGATCTTGACTTCTAACCACAATTGGGGCCGAAATTTTTGTCGTTAAGCAAAGCAGTTGTTAAAGCGAGTCATACCCTATTTTATGACCTTTTTTGTTTTTGCCATGGCTGCTAAACAAATCACTGCAGGTGAACCATAAGGTCACTAAACAAATCCAGCTTCCTCGATTTTGCTAGTTGGAAGCTGGCTGGAAGATAACAAATGGTGATAATTTCTCTCTCTCTCTTTCCGTCTCTACTCTCTTTCTCTCCTCCTTTCTCACTCCCTCCTCTTTTTCTCTCTGTCTGTTTTCTCTTTCTTTCTCTTCTCTCTCTGTCTCCTCTCTTCTCGTTTTCCTCTTCTCTCTGTCTCTCTCTTCTCTTCTCCTTTTCTCTTTCTCTCCTCCCTCCCTCCCTCTCTCTCTCTCTCACACACACACACACACGCACACATCCTGGAGGTTGCAGCCCTTGTAAAGTTGCAATGATGACACGATGGAATTTTGGAAAAAGTGCAGAGAAAAGCAACTAGGATGATTAAAGGCCTGGAGACTAAAACATAGGAAGAACAGTCGCAGGATTTGGGTTTGGCTAGTCTAGGGAAAAGAAGAATTAGGGGTGACATGATAGCAGTCTTCCAGTACTTGAGGGCCTGCCAGAAAGAAGAGGGGGTCAAATTATTCTCCAAAGCACCAGAAGGCAAGGACAAGAAGGAACAGGTAGAAACCAATCAAGGAGAGGAGCAATATGGAATTAAGGCTTCCTAACACTGAGGACAATTAACCAGTGGGATAAACTACCTTCTGAAGTTGTGGCTGCGCCAACACTGGGGCTTTTTTTTAAAAAAAGAGACTGGATAGCCACTTGTCTCAAATGGTACAAATGGCTTGAGCAGATGGCTGGATTAAAAGACCTCCAAGGTCCTTTCTATCTCCATTCTGATCAACTGAATCCTGTCAGCGTCATACCCACAGGCTAAAAACAAAACCCACAGTGGCAGCTGGGATCTTGTTATTACGGATGGAGGCCAGTTTAACCTTGCACTCTTCCCTAACTCTTACTATTACTCCCACACACGTTCCTACCGTCACTTTCGGTAGGGTCTCCATGGAAACTGTCAGCGCGAAAGATATGGACTTCCATCAGCTCCGAGTTGCCTACAAACTCAAAGGTAATCTGACCCATTTTCTGTAAGATGTCCACGGTCAAGCTGCTCTCTTCTTGAAGTTCCCTGGAAATAAGGGAAATAACCAACTACATCTTCAGGAAGCAAATAGTGTAAGTTTAGTGAATCTTAAATTTAGATGGAAATAGGCCATAAACCCAAGCAGTCTTTTAATAATCATGTAGTGTAGGTCCATACCTGCTGTTCATTGGTGAAATACTCTTCTATTTGTCATGGCTTTCTTTCCTTCCTTCCTTCCTTCCTTCCTTCCTTCCTTCCTTCCTTCTTTTTCTTTCTTTTTTTTCTCTTTTTCCTCCTTCCCATCTCTCCTTTCTTCCTTCTTCTTTTCTTCCTTCCTATTTCTTTTCCTTCCTCTCTCTCTTCCTCCCTCCCTCCCTTTGTCAAACAAAAATTACAAATTCCAGTGAACAAAATGAACAAACTAAAGTGTAACAGGGACACTAGTCACATTCGTGCACTCACTCATGCCCCTTTAGGAACCTCTTAAATACGGGGATGAGGTCCACAGAAGTCAAGTTGGAACGAAAACTGTGAAAGTCAGTAGCTGAGACAACTGAATCTTCCAGACTTTTGACACCGCCCAGGGAGCACGTGTAGCTTAAGGGATGCTACGGGCGCCTTTTGCTTTGAATTGTGCGTCTGTGTTTACTTCTCCTTGTCACATTCCCATCATGCGCTAAATAATAATGAAAGAAATGACTCCCAGGTGATGAAACACAGTGAATCCGCGCCCATTCGTGGCCTCTCCCAAAATGTTCCCCGAAGTCATTTCACCAATTTTTAATTTAAGAAGCGCCCAGCATCTAGGCGAGTCCCCCTGCTTGGCCGACAATTGAACTAAAAAAAAATCAAGCCAAAAGAAAACACCATCCACAAATGAATCATCCCGACTCCATTTGGCCCACAAAGTAGAACAAGTCACAAAGGCTGCATTGCGCAATTCCAAAATTGCAACTTCTTCCAAAGAATTGGAGAAGGCCGGCTGTGGGCTCATCCGGTTGTCCTCTCACCTTCGGGCTGCCAGCTCCACCGTCTCCCCTGCCTGCACCTTTCCCCCAAAGCCATTCCAAAGGCCGGCCCCGAAGCCACGCTTCTTCATGCCAAGCAGGACGCGCTGCGGCTGCACCACCAGCACCAAGGTGTACAGCTTAGTTGTCAGCATGCTGCACCCTAGGTCAAGAAGAAGGGAGGGGGGGAAGCATCAACAGGGAAATCCACAGAAATCTTGTAGGAAGCTCTGGCAGGTTGCAAGAGAGGGGAAGATAAAAGGAAGGGCCGAGGTCACTTATGCTGTGCTTTGCAAGCGGGACAGGTACATGGCCAAAGCACTAGTAAAAGGACAATCTGGGAAAAACATCTGGAGTATCTTTAAATGCTCCAATATATTCTATTTCATCTAAGGGCAACTTGCTGGTGAGGGAGGGAAGGAAATGAAAGGAAGGAAGGAGATGAAAGGGAAGGAAGGAAGGGAAGGAAGGAAGGAGATGAAACAAGAGGAAAGAAGATGAAATGAGAGGAAGGGAGGGAGGGAAGGAAGGAGATGAAAGGACCGAGATGAAAAATGATGAAATGGGAGGAAGGGAAGGAAGGAAGGAAGGAGATGAAAGGGAAGGAAGAAGGAAGGAAAGCAGGAAAGAAGAAAGGACAGAATGAAATGAGAAGAAAGGAGATGAAAGGGAAGGAGGGAATGAAGGAAATGAAGGAGATGAAGGAGATGAAAGAGGGGGGGAAGGAAAGGAGGAAAGGATGGAGATGAAATGAGAGGAAGGAAGGAGATGAAAGGAAGGAGATGAAAGGGAAGGGAGAAGGAAGGAAAACAGGACAGAAGAAAGGACAGAGATGAAATGAGAGAGGGGGGAAAGAAAGAAATTTCTATTATCTTCTAGACCAGCGTTTCTCCCTCCCTCCCTCCCCCTGTTCATGTCAAAGGCAAGCCTGCAAACAACATAGGTGGGGGAGGAGAAAGAGGGACACCCCAGACCCTACAGGGAGGCGACCCTCCCCAATGCGCTCCTTCCAAACCTGAAAGGAACGAAGCCCCTCTCGGATGCAATAAAAAAACAAAAAGCGTGCAGGGAAACGGAACGTAGGAGACGGACCGGTGTTTCCGGGGGGGCGGGGAGACAATGATTGTGGATGAGGGACGCGGTGCAACCCGACAAGTGTCCCCCCAGAACCCGGAAGTGGCCGGGGAAACCATGAGCCGGTGAGTGGCGCCGAATGCAACCAGAGCCCCCCCCCCCCAATTCCTGCTTCCTTTGTTCGGGGCTGGGGAAGGGTGGGGTGGGGTCTCACGAATTAGGCTTGCCAAGATTCCCACGCCCCTTTTCCTTGGGTGGGCTGAGGTGCCTTTTTTATCATGGTTGTTTAATTATAGCTCTTCCTCTTGCCTGCCCGGGTTATTTCCATAGAGCATCACTCTGGAGGGATTGTGGGAATGGAAAGCCATGCACGTGAAAGCACGCTGGCAGGGGAATTCTGGGAGTTGAAGTCCCCCCATTTTAAAGTTGCTGAGATCGAGAAATGCTGGTCCAGAAGATAAGGACAATTTTCTTCCCCTCCCTTCCCTTCCCTTCCTTTTCCTTCCCTTCCCTTCCCTTCCCTTTGCTTTGCTTTTCCTTCCTTTCTTCCTCCCTCTCTCCCTTGTTTCTTTCCTTCCATCCAGCCTTCCATCCGTCCATCCATCCATTGAACCATCTGTCTGTCTGTCCATCCACCCACCCACCCATTGAACCATCTGTCCGTCCATCCATCCATCCATCCATCCATCCATCCATCCATCCATCCATTCATCCACCCACCCACCCATCCATCCATCCATCCATCCATCCATCCATCCATTCATCCACCCACCCACCCATCCATCCATCCATCCATCTTGCTGTGTTTGTACCTGTTGCTAATTTTCAGCAACCTCACTGGTTTTTCTCCCTTGCAGACCTCGGAGGCTGCCCACCATTTTACTCCAGATCCAGAAAATCCACACAACGGGGCAACATCTGAAATCCAAAACCGGGGCAGAGCATCGCTGGCTGGAGAGACATTTCCGAGATCCATTTGTGAAGAGAGCCAAAGAAAGGAACTACCGTTGCCGAAGTGCCTTCAAATTGCTGGAGATTGATGACAAACATTGCCTCCTTTGGCCTGGCCTTCATGTCCTGGACTGCGGGACGGCCCCTGGTGCCTGGGCTCAGGTGGCTGTTGAAAGAGTCAATGCCGCAGGATCTGGTGAGTGGACGCTTAAGGCTGCTGAGTCTGTTTTGACCATTTTTCACACTTTTCATACGTTGCAGTCATGAGAGGCCAGGCGAGGAGATGCGTGTCTCGATGTGAGTGATATTGAGTTGGCCACATCCAGCCAATAACATGACCACCAAGCCATGTCTACCCAGTCACATGACCACCAAGCCATGCTGACCACCTAAGCCATGGCCACAGAACCCGTTGTTAAAAAATTTGAATCCCACCCCTGGTAAAACTCCCTCTAATGGGAAGGACAAACATATTTTGGCACATCTTTTCAGGTCAATATTCACATCCTCTATTCCCTGCTTGGTGACAGAGAAGCAAAATAATAGCGAGAACATATGCGGATTGGAAGGATACGCAGGTAGTCCTTGACTTACAACAGTTCATTTAGTGACCTTCAATGTTACGACGGCACTGAAAAAAGTGACTTTTGACTTACACCCTCCCCATGGTCACATGATTGAAGTTCAGATGCTTGGCAATTGACTCATATTTATGACGGTTGCAGTGTCCCAGGGTCATGTGATTGCCTTTTGCAACATTCTGACCAGCAAAATCAACAGACAAACCCGATTAACAAACCGTGTTACTAACAAAACATTTGTGAACAGTTTTGTGAACAGTTTGAACAACTGTTCAACAGTTTGAACAGTTGTGAACAGTTGTGAACAAAAAAGGTTGCAAAAAGGGGCAAAACTCTATTTAACAAATGTCTCATTTAGCAACAGAATTTTTGTTGTCGTAAATCAAAGGCTTCCTGTATATCTACAGCTTTGTCCCTCTTAGGATCTATTCTTGGCCTTTCCGGAAAAAAACAGTGATAGATTTTATGATTATAATGACATACACACAACCCCAACCTGGGAAGGAGATAGGCTTGCCTGTCTTAGATGTCAATAAACCCAGAGATCATGATTTAAAAAGAGGAACCAAAATGCCTAAGACTGACCTTGATTGCTTTTGCAATTCCTACCTGTTTTATGGCATTTTGCGCAAACTGTAAATCAACACAGCAGCCTTGGTTAGGAAGTAACTGGAATATTTCAAAGCTGTAAATGTGTTTTTCTTCAGATTCAATTTTTTCCATTCCCATTTCCTCTGCCATATGTAAGTGGGATGGTGGAAGTGGGGTTGCCGCAAACTTCATATAGTGTGATTGTTTTAGATCTGCCTATTTATATTAATCTCCTTCTATCCAATAAATATTACCATGCCATGTTTTTTCAAATATTGACAGAACATGGCTAGAGAAATTCTTCCCTCCGTTTGAATATGCATTTTTTTAAAAAAAATCTCTACCCAAGGCTTCCTTTTAATATCATGGGTTTTCCCTCTGGGAAATGATGGTGAGAGCTGTCTTGAAAAGCCTCAATTTAATTAATTAATGTCAGGCAAAAGTGCCCTGACAGCAGAAAATGATACTGTTGGCTGACTCTGAAGTGGTTTGACGACAGTACAAGACAGTGATTGATGAAGAAGTTTTCTGAATTATTGATCCTTACAGAAAGCTTTGCTCATAAAAAAAAGACCATTCTTGTTAGGAAGGTGCTAAAAATAAAATGATAGAATTGATTAAGAGGCTGGTCGTGAGTGACTTTCAGTAATGTTTCTTTTTTAAATGCCACGGATATGGAATGCAAAGTGGTTTTCCTATTTTCCTTGTCAGCCTGCACATAGAGAGAAGCTCTGTTATGGCCAGAGTTCACAGATTTTGCTGTCGTAAGGTGGCTTATTTAGTCCTGCTTTTTAATAACCTGTGGTTTATTGTCCCAGTGCATGTGTGACCTATCCAACTATGGCTTGTATAATACATATAAATAAGTCCCAAATGTGCTTTTTAAAAGGCAAATAGACTTCTTCGCTTTTATTTTCCTTGAAAGTGTTTCGCTTCTCATCCAAGAAATTTCTTCAGTTCAGCTTCTTGGATGAGAAGTGAAACATTTTCAAGGAAAAACAAACAAACAAGAAAGTCCACTTGCATTTGGGAAAACATCTTTGGGACAACCATGACCTGGATGACTGAGAATCTCCACAGACACATAACTAACAAAATCTTAGCTTAATGCAGTATGTCAACTCTGCCAGGAAGGTCACTCAATACTTCTACTTAATAAGTGAACAGAAGTCTATATTATTATCCCTGGGAAGAATACAGCAGTTCTGCCCTAACTCACGCTTTACACCTTGAACAATCAGTAAGTAGACCATTTGCTGCCTGGCATTTCATAGTTTCTAGAAACTGGGAAACAGCTTTCTGTTAAAAAGGAAGAATCCATTTATGCAGAGCCTTTAAAAAAAAAGATTTATTGCATAGCATTACTTCTGGGTAATAAATAGTGTATGCTAAAGTTCCCTCAAGCCACCGATACAATGACCTGTGGATTAGTAGATGTATCGGTCTTGTCCACTTGATAATTCAGGGGGTGTAGGTGTCTTTCAGAGCAATTGGACTCACTTGCCCCATAAATTTGCCTATCAGTGGCTATTATGTGATTTCTAGGTTCCCAGGCAATATGTCATTATATAACAGCTCCTGGAGGAGAACCCTCTAGCCAGTGATTTTATCTTTATGACCTCGGTTTCCTTTTCCTCATAAAAATGGCTAGAATTTACTCGCTCTTGTATTGTTCATCAGTGTGCCAGCAGTTAAAAAGGGGGGGCGAAACCCCCAGGAAAATTGATTCCTTCCTGGAATTCTGACTAAGCATCACAAGTATCTTTTTGTGAATGTTGATATCGTAATGAAATGTGAGAATAACCTTGGGGGACAAAGGGAAGAAATACGGCCTAGAAGAAACAATTCGATAAGAGACCCAGGAGCCCCCAGTTGCTTAACAGTCAGAGGAAGACACTTGAAAAGGATCCATCCTAATTGATCACAGAAGTTTGTACTTTCAGATCTAAAAGTCTCTGCCTTAAAATAAAATAGAATTAGCTTGTCGTGTTTTTGTCTAGTTCATCTGGGTGGACGGACTAATATTGGCACCAAGGTTTCAAAAGGAGCCAGGTTTTATCAACATTTTCTCTCTTTTAACAATTCTTCTCAGAACTATTCTTCCTCCCACAGAGGAAAAATCCAAATACTCAAATGCCAAACGTGATCTGCAAACTAATGTATGCGGGTCCAGCTCATTTAATTAGTTGAAACCCAGTAGAAAATCAGAAAATGGGGCTAATTGAGCACATCGGAGGTCTCCAACTTGAGAACTTTTAAAACTCGTGGACTTCACTCTTTCAATTCCCCAGGCAGCCATGTTGGCTGGGGAATTCTGGGCATTGAAGTCCACAAGTCTTAAAGTGGCTAAGTTTGGACAGTTGTAAACTACGGATCAGTTAACCAGCCTGGTGTCTAGCCAAAGTCTTCTTTGAAGACCGATAAATGTATTTTAATCTGCTTTTTGTGCCCTGTAGACCCAAAGCAGCCTGTTGGCTTTGTCCTCGGAGTTGATCTTCTTCATCTGTTCCCTCTGGAAGGAGCAGTTTTTCTCCCTCATGCTGATATCACTGATCCGGGCACCCAAAAGGAGATCCAAACCCTTCTCCCGAAAGGAAAAGCAGACATTATCCTAAGCGACATGGCCCCGAACGCAACCGGCATCCGGGAATTTGATCATCTAAAGTTGATTCATCTCTGCCTGTCTCTTCTGGATCTGGCCCGAGGCATTTTGCGGCCGGGAGGGACCTTGCTGTGCAAATTCTGGGATGGCAAGGAGACCCACCTCCTCCGAAGACGGCTGTTGCAAGATTTCCAGGAAGTGAAGACCCTAAAACCTCCAGCGAGTAGGAAAGAATCGGCGGAGACTTTTTTCTTAGCAAAAACTTACCGAAGCGTGTCAAATGTGCAGCAGAATAAGCTTGAGTAGCGCTACGCATTCTGTGTGGCATCACTTAGCATTGAAGCACCAGACGTGGTTGCAACAATAGCTGCATTTTTTTGTTTGCAGAGTAATGAATTACAGGTTGAAATTTTGCAGGCTAGTGGAGAAGTGAGGTCCTTGGTGTTCTCTGACCCTGATGGGTTTTTTTTTTGCAGACTTTTCATGACCCAACTAGGTAACATCATCAATGCTAGAAGGCAGTAGGGTTTGCAGAGTGGAGGTGGAGGAGGAAGAGCAGGAGGAGGAGAGAAGAAGGACTGTGGATCCTTGTGATCTTTGAGCTTAGTGGTTTTCTTGCAAACCTTTCATAACCCAACTAGGTATCATCATCAGTGCTAGAAGGGAGTGGTTATTTGTAGAGAAGAGGAAGAGGACGAGGACTGTGGGGTTCTTAGTGTTCTCTGAGCCTGATGGTTTTCTTGCAGATGTTTTGTGACCCAGCTAGGGAACATCATCAGTGCAAACCTCACTCCTTTGTGGCACTGATGATGTTCCCTAGTTGGGTCACAAAACGTCTGCAAGAAAACTACCAAGCTCAGAGAGCATCAAGGGCCCACAAATATTCTATAAGCGCTGGAAAAGTTTGTGTGCGGTGTTAATTTTAAGTTGTATAAATAAATAACCAGTGGGACAAAACACAATCTCTCTGTTGTGTCCATTCGGAAAGAAACTGTTGTGCGACTTCATCCCCAGAGCCTCTCTCTCTAGCTACAGCTGTCAACAAAACCTTGCATCGAAAAAAACAATTTATTTACTCTTTATTCATTGAAATATAGCCACTCGTCCTAAAACAACTCAGGGCAACTTAATAAACCAGCATAGCAATGTTATAAAGCAGTATAAAATCACACTGAAACATTATGTAAACAATGTAATACAGTGTAAAATAATGCAAAACAATACAAATAGTACAAAAACTGTAAAATAGTGTAAAAGAATATAAAACAATACGAATAGCATTAAAAACAGTATAAATGGTGTAAAATAATGCAAAACAA
>NW_020769332.1:13840339-13858855 GCF_900518735.1 Pseudonaja textilis
TCTTTCTTTCTTTCTTTCTTTCTTTCTTTCTTTCTTTCTTTCTTTCTAAAGAATCCTGACCCAGCCTTAAGTTTTAAAATGACCATTAATAGAATTTTCACAGACTTTGGTTAAACCTGAGTGGCATTCATCCTTCCGGATCTTTTAAGCCTACTGCAGGATGGACTATACAGGTCCTCCCTGACTTACGACCACAGGCGAGCTGCAAATGTATGCTGCTAAGTGACACATTTGTTAGGTGAGATTTGCCAGCTAAAAACTGAAGGACGCCAGCTCGGCTTACAAGCTTTCTCGCCATGGTTGTTAAGTGAACCCTTGCCGTTCTTATGTCAGTAACATGGTCGTTAAGTGAATCTGGCTTCCCCATTGTCTTGCCTTGTCAAAAGGCCACAAAAGGCAGTCACCACCAAGGTCAGAGGCCACCAAGGAGCCGATAGTTCTCCTCAACTCTACGAACCCCACTCCTTTCTAGCATGGATGATGTTATCTAGTAGGGTCATGGAACAGTCTGCAAGAAAACCACCAAGCTCAGAGAGCACCAGGGACCCCACAATTCCCCCCCCCCCCCCCCCCCCCCAACTCCTTTCTAGCACTGATGATGTTACCTAGTTGGGTCATGAAAAGAAAACCACCAGAGCTCAGCACCAAGGACAGCACCCACAATGAACCCTGAACTCCATATATTATCTTCCATTGGCACAGAGAAAAAGCATTTTTGTTGTCTGAATCTTCAGGATGCTCTCTGAACTTGGTCATTTTCTTGTGGGTGTTGACCCCACTGTCATTTACTGACCTCCCTCTGACCCCGAGCCATATATCAACACCTTGGATTGACCCTTGGGGTTGATGTCGACTCCTTTGGGGAACCCTAGTTTAGACTGACAGCTCATCCGTTGGTTAGGATGCATGTCTTAAAGGATGAAATGCATATTGTATATTTCAGGTTTAATGCATCAGTGCAATTTTGCACAAACCAGGGTTATCTCTCTCTAATTACCTTAAAGTTTGAATGATATTCTCTTCCAGCTCTTAACTCGTAACATCAGGAAATTTAGGCAGCGTATTTCTTCCAGCAAGGTCTAAAGCAGTTTTTCTTTTTGGTTTCTTTCATTATGTCTTCTCTATGATTCTGCCTTGGCTTCCATTTCTTGTGTGCATGTGAGAATTGGGCCCGAGAAATGACAAATAAGTTGAAAAACAACAACAACAGTTCCCCTAACTGAGAAAGCTATATTTTGTTCCGTTTCAGAAAATGTAGGTTACCCGTTAATTGTAATTGCCCCGAGGAAGTAGCAAAAATATCTAAGCTTGAGTTCAAAATTTTTCATTTCAAAGGGTAATTATGTTTGCTGTGAAAAAGCAATGAGTAATTTGTATCTTATTGATGAACGTAATTATAGTAGCATAAAGTACAGACAACATTTATTATAACAATTCATTTTTGACCTATAAGATAATGTCACACATGACTGTGCTTGTAAGAGGTGTAATATTCTACTTATATCTGTTTAGTTGTAATGTCCTGTGAAGAATCAAATTATAATTGAGTTTTAATAAAAAAACATGGTTTTGTTTTCTTTTTTCAATCGTATTCCAGTCAGTTTCTTGTTTGTGCACTATATATTCTAGAGGAGGGAGGGAGGGAAGGAAGGAGGGATGGAACGAAGGGAGGAAGGAAGGGAGAGGAAGAGGGAAAGGAGGATGGAGGAAAGAAGGAGAGAGAAGGAGGATGAAAGAAGGATGGAGAGGGAAGAAGGAAAGGAAAGGAAAGAAAGAGAAGGAAGGAAAGGCAATGGAGGAGAGAAGGAAAGAAAAGAAAGAGGAATGGAGGATGGAAGGATGAAAGGAAAGGAAGGAAGGAAGGAAAAGTCAGAAGAAGGGAGGGAGGAAGCGAAGGAGGGAGGGAGGAAAAGAAGAAGAAAGAAAGGATTGATGGATGAAGAAAGGAAAAGAGAAAGGGAAGGAAAGGAAAGGAAAGAAAGAAGGAGTGAGTGGTGCGGTAGCGTACAGGTGGAGCTCTTGCCTCACAATCAGGAGTCTGAGTTTGATCCTAGATAGAGGCAGATATTTCTCTCTCTCAGCACAATGGGAATATGTCTGGTGAACAAAACTCCGTATTGGCAACAGGAAGGGCATCTGGCCAGTAAATGCTCAGCTCCATTCAATTGCCCAGGCTCCACCCTGAAAGAGATGATGGGGTTGTTAAAAGAAACAAGAGGGAAGGAAGGAAGGAAGGAAGGGAGGAAGGTCTTTCCTTGGAAGGCAAGGGTGGCCTTTTGCCTTGAGTTCTGAAGCTCCACACGGCCAGAGACATTTAACAATTGTGTCATCCTTCAGGGGAAACCAAAGGGAAGCATTCAACCCCAGAAATGATCAAAACTTCCTTTCCAGGAGCCACGCTGTATTTATTTGAAGTTCAGGCAGCCCTTTCCTCCCCTAGCTAACCGGTTCAAAGAGGGCATCTCCCTAATCAGGAAGACGCTGCCTGCCTCCCTGGGGTGGCCACCACCGTTTTAATTGGATCTGGGGCGGCTTTGAAGTTCCTCTTAATCCTCCTTGAGCTACAGAAGAGCCTTGGAAGGCAAACCCCCCTGAACCTGACATTTCTTCATTTTGTTTACATGTGTCTAGGGAGGCGTAAAATTCATTCTCTCCCCCCCCCCCCCCCCCCTCCAACTTCTTAAGCTGAGTTTGCGGGGAAGCTTCAGGAGAAAGCGAGAATCAAGATGGAAGATGGCTCTAAGTGTGTGTGTGTGTGTGCAGGCAACTTGTGTTGTGACTATCATTAAGTGTTGTACCTGATGATTCTTGACTCTTGATGAATGTATCTTTTCTTTTATGTACACTGAGAGTGTTTGCACCAAGACAAATTCCTTGTGGGTCCAATCACACTTGGCCAATAAAAAATTCTATTCTATTCTATTCTACTTCTATTCCTATTCCTATTCCTATTCCATTCTGTTCTATTCTCTATTCTATTCTCTCTTCTCTTCTCTTCTCTTCTCTTCTCTTCTCTTCTCTTCTCTTCTCTTCTCTTCTCTTCTCTTCTCTTCTCTCCTCTCCTCTCCTCTCCTCTCCTCTCCTCTCCTCTCAAGGAACTGTTTGAGAATTCATTACCAGCTGGGAATGAAAATAATTCCCAGCGTTGCAATAAAACAAGACTTGTTTTTAAAATAAGTGTGTGCGTAATGACGGTCTAGGAAGCCTTAGAAGTCGGAACAGGAGACCCTCTTCTAGTCCCACGAAGCTCCAAAACCCTCTACCAGATTCTGCCACCAGAATCTGTCCGTAAACCATGACAATCAAGCTTGCAAATGGCCTACGTCCCTGTACCTTTTGTCGAGCTGGCAATAACTGGTACAGCAAACAAACATCAGGGCTATCCTTGTTAAAGATGTCGCCGTGCCCTCGCCATGCCCCCTGTAGCTAAAACAAATAAGAGGGAGTTTAAAATGTTACCTAATTTAATACAACCTTAGAGGTTCCCCATTTAAGGCAGCTATCTGTCTAATTGCTGCTGAGAGACACGGGGGATTTAAATGGTTCTAAATAGTCAGGAGAAGAATGCTTAAGGGTTTATGGGAAGATCACATTGAGATTAAAAAATAAATAAAAATAAAATTCTACTCGATGCATGATTTATATTTGAGACCATGTGAAAAATAATGTAACATTCACTCCTGTAGCCTGCTATCATCCAAAATTTGTCATTTTGATCTCTCTCTCTCTCTCTCTCTCTCTCTCTCTCTCTCTCTCACACACACACACACACACACACACACAAATTTATTTATCTGTCTCTCGATCTGTCTGTCTGCTATCTATCATCTGTCTACTCTCTGTCTCTCTATCTGCTATCTATCAGTCATATATCATCTATCCATCTATTCATCTATCCATCTATCAACCTATCATCTCTCCCTCTCTCTCTATCTAATCTATATCCATCCATCCATCCATCCACCTACCTATATGTCATCTGTCTATCTATCTATCTATCTATCTATCTATCTATCTATCTATCTATCCTATTCTATTTATAGCCATCCATCCATCTGTCCATCCATCCATGTACTATCTGTTTGTCTGTCTGTCTATCTATCTATCTATCTATCTAACTATCTATCTTATCTATCTATCTTATCTATCTAAATTTTCTCCTGGATTTTGTGAAAATCTCCTCCAAGGTTACCTAGGTTACTATTTTGTGTGTGTGTTTTTTTAAAAACCATTCCTTCCCTGTTTCCAATCTTCTTCTAGAGCTCCGATGCCTCTTTCCAATTTGCATTTGAAATTAAAATGCCGGGGATGTTGTCCCCAAAATAATTTATAGGTCCCAGTGAAAATAGAAGTTCAGCCTTTTGCATAATTGCATTCCAGCCCTTAATTTACAACGGTTGCGAGATTCTAGATTCAGATTTACGGTATCGTGACTGTGAGGTTTTTTTTCTTTCTTTCTTTCTTTTTCTTTTTGCTGTTAAGCCACTGACATCAGCTGTGTCTTCTAAATCACTCGTTGGTATGCTTGTGAGCAGGCCCATCCAGGCTGCGGATGGCGTGGCTGAACAATCCAGAAATCCTTTTTTTTTGTTGTTGTTGTACATACTACCCAAAGCCAAGATACCGGCTTCCTATGCCAAGAACAGCCCCCTAATTATGACTTCGATAGTTACAGTTATAGCGGAGAAAATTCCAGGTCTCTTGGGGGGAACTTCCTGTTCTAACAAGGAGAGATGTTTTGATCTCTGACCCAGCAGGTTTGGCTGCCAAGGACAGGCTATAAAAACCCCTGAGTGGAGGGAAAACAGGCATCCGAGAATGGATTTACTGGTAGTTCTCAACTTACAACCAACACTGGGGCCAGAATTCCCATCGCTAAACAAGACAGATTGGGAAGCGAGTTATTGACGAGCATTTGCCACAATTGTTCAGCGAACCGCTGCAGCCCTGACAGCTGTGAAGGTCACTAACGCTGATAGCAATAGCACGTAAGACTTATAGACCACTTCACGGTGCTTTACAGCCCTCTCTAAGTGGTTTACAGAGCTGGCCTCGTGTCCCCAGTAATCTGGGTCCTCATTTTACCCACCTCAGAAGGATAGAAGGCTGAGTCGACCTTTGAGCCTGCTGAGATTCGAACTGCCAACTTGCAGGCAGCCGGCAGTCAGCAGAAGTAGTCTGCAGTACTGCGCTCTGGCCACTGCACCACTGTGGCTCATCATGTGACACTGGGATTTATTTATTCATTCATTCATTCATTTATTTATAATGTTTATATCCCAACGACTCCGGGATCCTGCAGCCACTGTAAACATGCCGGTTGTGCAACGCCCAAATTTTGATCACAGGATAACGAGGATGGTGTGTTGGTTGTAAGGACCGGTTATGTTTTTTCAGTAACTTTTGAATGGTCGCTAAATGAAGAGTTATAAGCCCGAGGACTGTTTGTATTCCCCAGCGGAGGTGCTTCCGAAGACAAACTTAAACAGGAATATCGGGAGGACCAAAATCCATGGATCCACCCTGCAATCTTTGAAGCCTCAATTTTTCCCTGTCAGGATTGAAGCGCGATCGGCCAACCAATGTTGTGTCCTCCACAAATTCTCCTTCGAAGAGGCATCGTGGCTTGGCAGGACCAGTATCTCCACCACAAGACAAGCATCTGATGACTTGTCTGGTTTACCAATTTGGACCTCGGAAGGGAGTCCACCAGCTACACTTCCGTTCGAAATCCCTTCAGAATTCCCATTTGAGAGATGTGGTTGGCCGCTCAGTCAGACATCAGATCGGACAAGTATCCGTCGTCTCTCCCTGGCCAGGAGAATCCAGAAAAACCACTTGGTTTCATGGTTCTCTCTCTCCGGCTAGGTAACATCATCAGTGCTGGAAGGGAGTTGGGTTTTGCTATTTAGTTATTTACCAGGGGCTTGTCCTGTTCAGGATGGATGTGGGGATGTTCTGGATGGCCCTGGATTAGGCTGTGGTTTACTGAGTTGGTAATTCCTGGATTGTTTACTGCTTGGCGTGAACCCTCCTATCAGTGCTGCTTTAGTTTGGAATGTGGGAAGCTGCAGAAAAGAGACTATTTGGGACTCTTTATTACTATTTATACAGTATTGTGTGTCAACTTCAATTATTTCCTTAAGCCTACAAAAAGCCATTTATTCTCTACTGGGTTTATTATTATTATTTTTGTAAATGTCATTTCTTTATTGCTACATTAAGTTACCTACTCTCTGAGCTTGCTTGTTTTCTTGCAAAGGTTTCGTTACCCTAACTAGGTAACATCATCAGTGCTAGAAGGGAGCACTGGAAACAGCAAACCGCACCCCCTTCTAGCACTGATGATGTTACCTAGCTTGGTGAACCCCAAGGACAACCCTGAGCTACAGTATATTCTCCTTTATGAGCCACGGCGGTGGCGCAGTCAGAGCGCAGTGTTGCAGGCTACTTCTGCTGGCTGCCTGCAAGCTGGCAGTTCGAATCTTACCAGGCTCAAGGTTGACTCAGCCTTCCGTCCTTTGGTGGGTAAAATGAGGACCCAGATTGTTGGGGACAAGAGGCTGTGACAATAAACCACTTAGAGAAGGATGTAAAAGCCCTGTGAAGCGGTATATAAGTCTTGAGCGCTAGTGCTATTGTCGGTCAGTTATCCATAACACAATGGTCCCATCAGTTTTCGATGTTCCATGCATTGAACGTTTTTTAACCATGATTCCTTCAACACACCACCAGTTGGTACCTCTACACCACATTCTGAAACACGACAGCTCAATGTGTGGTGTGAATTGGGACCCCTGAGTAAACCTTACAACAGACTTGCAAGTACTCTAGTTCAGGGGTCTCCAACCTTGGCAATTTTAAGCCTGGTGGACTTCAATTTCAAAGCTGGCTGGGGAATTCTGGGAGTTGAAGTCCTCCAGGCTTAAAGTTGCCACGGTTGGAGACCCCTGCTCTAGTTAGTAGCACACCCGCCCTAGGAGGTGAATCTTCGGGTGCAGCCCTCTTGAGCCCAAAGGTAAATCTTGAGCCAGGGTTTTATAGTTTTCCCAATTTGGGGAAATGTTTTCCAGCCCAATAACGAAACAGTAGTTCCTGTCATCAAGTTAACATGTATGTCACTTGGAGCGGTTTTAAAATTTCAGAATGATTTTAAAATGACAGCGCTTAGAATTAGCCATACTCCAAAGGGCCTGTTGAGAGCTTTGCTTAAGTATGATTTATGTATTGTCCTGCCTAAAACTAATGATAGGCTAATGTGAACATGGAGACCTAATCTTTCCCTCTGTAATCTAAATGTTGCTTGCTCCCCTCATTATGACAAAGGAGAAGCTTTGTCAGGAGTGCTATTATTGATGTAGAAAAATGCTTTCTGTTCTTATGATTCATTGGCTCAGTCAAAACAGGGAAACAGCGAATTTACTAACCCTTCTATTTATACATGAATCATTTTTTATTTTTTTTTGCATTTTGCATTTGGGGCATATTAAATGCCACATTCCTTGATTTTAATCGAAAGCCCAAGCAGCAAAAATCTCTTCAGAAAGTCCACTTTGGAATAACCTTGAAAGGTTGCATCTCCAGAAATTGCCACCCTAATGCAGAAGCTCAGGCAGGTATAAATAAAACAACATTTGTCTGCGTGCGTAATCGTTGTCCCTTTTCATATTTATAGCCTCAGTCGCCTACCCTGCTAAACCCATGCTTGTTTAACAAGATTTATTTAGTAAACCAAAGTTGGCTTTGTTTTCCCTACATTGTAAGTGAAAATCAGACAAACTATATATTGATATTTACAGTGCTGGGGTACAAATTTTCACATTCTCATTTTTGCAGCCGTTGAAAACCTCTGCATGCATATCTGCCTGTTTGACTGAACAAGTTATCTTAAAACTTCTTTTTTCCTTGTGTAGGAAATATATATATAAAAGCGAAATACCACTAATGCGTCATCACAAAATCTCCAAAATTGTAAAGCCTACAAACTTGAAATTTGGGACATATCTTCCTCTTGGCTTCAGGGGCTCACTAAGAAAAGATTTTTCGGAATGACCATCAGAGCATTTATAGAGTATTTCCTATATTATTATTATTATTAACACGCTCGGATGCTAAGGAGTTAGACTCCCCCCTCCCCACCTGAAAAAAAGAAATCTCTTCCAAATGCAAAATACAAGCAGAAGAGAGGAGATTCAGTTTCACTTTCACAGCACCAAGCAGCTTTAGTGCAGAACAGTTGAGCTAAGCCACGCCCAGGCTCCTTGCTGTCTCCTCCTTGCTCACACAGCAAATACTGTTTCAGTTTCCAAACAGCCGTCAACTCTCTAACACACTGACAGGACGCTAGCTAGGTGAATACCGATGGATGCTGGTAGGCAGAGGCAGAATTTTTAATACTGTCTCTTTAAGGGAATGCTAAAATTGTAATTGGATGTGATTCCTCAAACGGCCATATGATAGAGCCAGAAACCTGGGTTGTTCTGTTGCTGAGAATGTTGCCGTTCCTGCATTTCCCTATTTTCACTGTTGCTGATCATAGTTCTTCTTGGATTTGATGTAAGTCTGTTACTGAACTGTTTATGGTACTGGGCTTTGTTTTTGGATTATCCCTGGACTGAATACTGACTGCCTTAACCGTGTATGACTTGAACTGTTTGTTGGACTTTGCTTAACCGTTTACTGGAAGTAAAAAAAACCTACATTTTACTATACAGTGTATCTGTGTGCTGGTTGTCTGTTATTCATCACCACTCTCACTACGTCTCCCTGTGTGCGCTTGTTCTCCTAACAGGGAATTACCTCAACACATACATTTTAAACTAATTAACCAATGCAATGAAGCTTCTAAGGACTTAAGTCCGTTCCTTTCAATCCCCTGGTGACTTCGGAACGGTCACACAATAAACTCTTGTAAGTTGAGACCTGGCTCTATCCATCAGTGAGACAGAAACCTTCTGTGGGAATCCTTTGAAGCCTTCGGTTCAACAGAGGGCAGTGCTGCACTGGGTATAAAAAAAACCCAGATGCTTCGGGGCTCCGAGCATGAATTCCCCCCCTCCCCCCCCCCTCATTTGCAGTGGGGAAAGGCGAGGATAATTTGGGCCTGCCGGAGTTTCTGGAGCCTGCGGGAACTGTGGCGGGCTTTTTTCCGCCGGCTGGAAACCTTTATCTGGATTAGCGGGGGAAAATAAAATAAAATAAATCAATTACCTTTTAATTCTCTGTCTGGTTCTTTGCCTGCAGGGGAGTTTGGCAAGTGGTTGTTTACAAGCTGCATATTTCAAATACAATATCGGATCATCAGCCACAGCTGACATCTCTCACCTTGCTCCTTGGTGGGTACATCAGCTATCAATAGCTGACACGGCTGATATTAAGCGGGAGGCTTTGTCTAGCCCGCCAAGGGGAGATGGTGGGAGATCTTAACAAAAGGAGCATCATCCAAGCAATGTTTGTACCAGCCACGGCTGGCGTTTGATAAGGCGATTCTGGTCTCTTCCTATCTGATGGGAGGCAATTAGTTTCGGAACAATTAGAATCTCTCTCTGTTTGTTTTCAAGGAGAGAGAGAGAGAGAGAGAGAGAGAGAGAGAAGTCTTCCTTAATGAGCAGTGGATTTGCCAAGCTTCTGGCAAAAGGTCTTTGGGAAAAAGAAAAAATAAAGAATTTTGAAGTGGTGTGCCTTTCTGTTTAGGAAATCCTTCCTTCCTTTCTTCTTTCCTCAATCCCTCCCTCTGTCATGCATTCCATCCTTCATATCTCTCTCTCCCTTCCTTCCTTCCTTCCTTCCTTCCTTCCTTCCTTCCTTCCTTCCTTCCTTCCTTCCTTCCTTCCTCCTCTCCCTTTCATGCTTTCCTTCATCTCTCTCTCTCTCCCTCCCTCCCTTCCTTCCTTCCTTCCTTCCTTCCTTCCTTTTTCATGCACCCCATCCTTCATCTCTCTCTCAGATCCTCCCTCCCTCCCCTCCCTTTCATGCTTTCCTTCATCTCACTCAATTTCTTCCTTCCTTCCTACCTACCTACCTTCTCATTCCGTCCTCCTTCCCTTCTTCCTCCATTCCTCTTTCATGCTTTCCTTCACATCTCTCACTTTTTCCTCCCCCCTCCCTCCTTTCCCTTCTTGCCTCCCTCCCTTCTTCTTTCACCTCCCCCCCTCCCTCCTTTTCCTTCCTTCCTTTTATTTGTCCTTTTCCTCCCTCCATCTATCCACCCTGCACCCAAATTGTTTCAATATCCTATAGCTGTCATTTATACACCTCCCTCCTTATCACCTTGTAGCCATCCGGATCTTTAGAAGAAATAGAAGAAAAAGCTGCTGTGTTTTTTTTTAACCCTTTAGCCTGCTCATTCTTCTTTATCTCTCTCTTCCAATTATTCAGGAGTCCCGACGATGTCTCCCAGCACATAATTGGCCTTCAGCAACGGGAGCTGATCCTGAAAGAACAGAACACGGCCATCGCAAACAGGTAAAGGACTTTGTGTTTCAAACTGGGTTAATTGTCCCTCTGATGTTTATCCCCAGCTGCTGGTGCTGCTGCTGGGTTGGCTTTTCTGCCTAGTTGAGACAGAAAGGCGATGTTCTCTACTTCAGATCCTCACTGAGCTCCAGAAACCTGGTTTAGAAAGCCAAGCAATTGCCTCCCTCTGCTTTTTTCAGTTGGGAAAATGGGATTGGGCCGCGTCGATCTTGCCTGGGCTGGGCGTCATTCATGCTTCAGTGCAGTGGTGGCGTTCAAATAATCGAACCACTGGTTCTCTGCCCTAAGGATTCCTTCCAACAACCCGTTCACCAAACCGCTCGAAAAGTTAGCAACCGGTTCTCCCAAACCGGTGTGAACCGGCCGAATCCCACCACGGCTTCAATGGGAAGGTAACAATTCCCCACCACCCACCCAGGCATTTTAATTCCTGGTTTGTAATACAAAACGTTTGTCTTTAGTGCATTAATTGGCAGGAATAGCGTTAATTTAAATGTAAGAAAGGGAGAATTAAGTTTAAGAGGTTTTGTTTTTATTTCAAAGGGCTAATGAGTGCAGTGAATTAGAGAGAGAGGGAGGGAGAGAGAGAAAGGGAGAGAGAGAGAGAGAGAAGGAGGGAAAGAGTAAGAGAGAAAGAGGGGGAGGGAGAGAGAGGGAGAGAGGGGGGGAAAGGGAGAGAGAGAGAACGAAAACGAGTACTAACTCTCAGAAATTATAACTTTCAAGTTCTTCCCAGACACTGTCCTATTCAGCTTCTTAAATGCTAAGATCTCAGTTCCTCTGTAATGTTTTATTCTCTTTTAAGTGGCGACTGCCTGCCTATATTTGAACTATGGCTTTATTTCAAAATTCCCAGAGCAGCATCCGGAACCACTAAAAAGCAAATTTTTATTATGTGATACATAAAAGATCTGATGGTCAGAATTTTTTTAAAAAAAAAAAATCCATAAGACATTTACTTCCTTTCATGTGGAAACGACTTGAGAAAGGACAGGTGGTGGTTGCAAAGGCGGCATCCGGTCGGCTGCAACAATAAACCAGGTGGCCTGATCCGAGGTCCTGGCATTTCGTTCCTTCTAAATGTACAGTCCAAGGACGGTGTTCGTATCTGGTATGAGATGTAGGTGCTCGGCTTAATTTTAGCACCCTAGACTGGCTTTTAGGAGAGGGAGACCTGTTTGAGCCACGATGGCGCAGTGGTTAGAATGAGTATTGCAGGCTAAACTCTTGCCCACTGCTAGCAGTTCGATCCTGACCAGCTCAAGCTTGACTTGGCTTCCTGAGGTCAGTGAAATAAGGACCCAGATTGTTGGGGGGCAAGAGTTGACTCTGTAAACCACTTACAGAGAGCTGTAAAGCACTGTAAAGCGGTATATAAGTCTAACTGCTAAGTGGGAAGGAAGGAAGGAAGGAAGGAAGGAAGGTAGGTCCGTGGTGGCCCAGTGGTTAGAATGCAGCAAGCATTGCAGGCTGTTGACTTTGTAAACCGCTTAAAGAGGGCTGTGAAGCATTGAGAAGTGGTATATAAGTCTAAATGCTAAGTGGGAAGGAAGAAAGGAAGAAGGGAGGGAGGGAGGGAAGGGCCATGTTGGCCCAGTGGTTAGAATGCAGCATTGCAGGCTGACTCTGCCCGCTGCCAAGAGTTTGATCCTGACCGGCTGAAGGTTGACTCAGCCTTTCATCCTTCCCAAGGTCAGTGAAATGAGGAGCCAGATTGTTGGAGGCTAGAGGCTGACTTTGTAAACCACTTTAGAGAGGGCCGTAAAGCACCATGAAGCAGTAGATAAGTTTAAGTGCTATTGCTAGCGCCCAAAACGTCGCGCTCATTTTACCAAACGCGATCCATCAAACATCCTTTTCATTAAGTTTCAGCAGTGGGAGAATCCGTTTTATTTTTTTTTATTTTTTTTGGCGGGGTGTGTGTGTGTTAATGTGTGCTTCTAAAATACGTTTTTTTAGCATCTTAACCTCGGTACATTTCTCTTGGAAAGACCGTACTGTCTATGGTTTTCGTTTCATCCGTTGTTTAGGTTTAATCTTGAGGACGTTATGTCCTAAAAGTACATTCCATCTCGGAGCAAGAAACAGTAAAATTGACTGTGATATTCTGTAGATTTAGTGGTATTCCGCGGCTTACGACTCCGGAGGGGGAAAAGTGTAATTGAGCAACTACCGAAGCTCCATTGTGATGGCAACCATGCCCGTTTTATACCAGCAAGCAAACAGCATCATCTTAATTAATTCTGGGTTATTGCTGCTACCCCTTTCGGCCCTCCAGGTGGGAAGCGCGCACATTTCCTTTTATTATTTGGTGTCCACTGTGTGCAATCATAAGTGATTATAGCGAGATGAACTTGCAAAGATCTGCTCTACTTCTTCCAAAGACGTGTTAGGAGCTTCATAGCATGTTCTCGGCTGCTTTTGGGGTGGGTCTTTAAGGAGAACTTCACCTGAGGGTGGCATTTCCATGTAGGTTTCGGGATGCTACAGAAAACCAGTTTGGGTCGTCGATGCTCAGATTGCATGGTCATCCCATTGGGGTGGCCTGGTTTTTATTAAGTCCGAAGTGGCCTCTGTTTTGGCTTTGTGAAAATATCTCCTGACCCCTCACATGCCAGACATAAACTATTTCAACTCCTACCCTCAAAACGACGCTGTAGAGCGCTACACAGCAAAACCATTTGACACAAGGACAGTTTTTCCCCGAACGCCATCGCTCTGCTAAACAAATAATTCCCTCAATATTGTCCAACTATTGAACAAGACTGTATTACAGTAGTGGTAAGCTACCGGTTTGGCCCGGTGCAGACGGCTGTGGAATCCGACAGTGGGGAAGAATGGGGGCCAGCCAGGGAGTCTGGGGAGGGCTCGGACGAGGGTCCTGCGTCCGATGCAGAGATGGGGCCAGGACCATCTGGGAGTGGGGTGCTGACTCTGGAGCCTCCAGAGTCTGGAAGCAGTGAGGCAGAGGAGCAAGGGGAGACTGTTCCCAGTGCGCGTGTGCACAGAGCTGCTAGAAGGAAAGAGCAGCTGAGATAAAATGGGCAACTCAAGAGTAAGTCTGGGAAATGATTGCCCCTCCCCTAAGGTATAAAGGACAGGAAAAGGTGAAGAAACCTTTGCAGGAAGCAAAGTCGTTCACTCTGTTCGGATTCAACCTTGAAGCTCTGTCTGGACTTTGTACTTCAGTTGGTTTTTTATAGTTCATTTGGCACTTTTGTGGTTGGGAGGAATTCAAAGGAGAGAAAGGTGGGTGCTTATCTCGAGGGACTGTTTGGGACTCACTACAGGCTGGGAATGAACATAATTCCCAGCATTGAAATAAAACGAGTTGTTTGGACTAAGCGTGTGCGTAATTACGGTCTCGGAAACCTTGGTCAGAACAGAGTCGCTGACTGTCTTGAATTTTGATCACGTAGTCGAGGGGGATGATGCAATGGTCATAAGTTGGGGGAAAGTGTTCCAAATGTCCTTATTTAGACTTCCCACCCAGCCCTGTCCATCCATGGGAATATTGATAATAAACAGAGCTCTGCTTCCCGTTTCCCGCTGGGCCCTAGTTCGATTCCTCCCGCTTTGGACGGGGAATGGAATCAATACTATCCTCCAGCTCGGCTCCTTAAGTACATCTCTCTTCGCCTGCTTCAGAATTGAACTTTTTATCGAATTAAAAACAAAATACGCAGCTTACAGCGTTGGTGCCGCCCAGTTGGCATGCTTCGACCCATGCCAGCTGCCATTGTTAAAATAGGACTGTGATGGCGAACCTATGTCACGCATGCCGGAAGTGACACGCAGAGCCATTTCTGCCGGTCGTCTGGAAGAGATGCGCTGCACATACGCCTCCCGACAGTCAGCTGGTTGTCGGGTATCTGTTGCACATGTCCAGGAGGCCGTGTGCCTGTGCTGCATTATGGGTGCAGCCGCACATGCGCACACTTTTGGTACACGGCAACGAAAAGGTCAGTCTTCACTGAAATAGAAGATGCTTCCCGCATGAGGAATTGGATCGAAATGGCTCTAATTGGTCCCCTGTACTTGGATTATTCGGGCGTCCCTGGCGGTAGAGGAGATCCTGAATTAAGCCCAACGATTCAGAATAAGCCAGGCGGGGTTGGGAGCATCTTGGCTGGCTTGTTTATAAAGATGGGAATGTTGGTATGATTGGATAGAACAAAGATAGGTAATATAATAGTAAACATTATTAAACCGTAAAGGAGGTAATAACTGTATACTCTCATTAAGACTTAATTGTAAATGTGACACCAATAATGATAACAAATAAGGAACCGCAAACTGTCGATAATGGGATTGCCTTTTATTAATTTTTTTTTGTTTTCTCTATTTTTCTATGTTGTGTATGTGGTTGTTCGTTTATTTTAATTGTATATTCAATAAAGTTTGTTTTAATATGAAGATGGAGGTGGGGCTTTGAAAGTTCAGGTGCCGGGTGGTATTTTCTGGGCAAAAAGTGGCCAATGGCTTTGGAGCAGGCTCCCTTCCTCACGTTGCTCGTAATCCAGGTCAGATTAATTGGATTAGTTAATTTGGTTTGATTGGAGGTCCGGCTCTCACGTTAGATGGTCTCTCTGGTTCATGGAGGCCAGGAGCATCTTCACGGGGAAGGCCGGTCTCTTGGCTCGGGGAAAAGACAATAAATTGGGAAAGGAATTTTACCTTCAGAACTCCTTCCTCCCTCCCTCCGTCCCTCCCTCATGCTCTCCTTCATCTCTCTCTTACTTCCTCCTTTCTTCATTCCTTCCTCTCTCCCTGCCTCATACTCTCCATCTCTCTCATTCCTATCTCCTTCCCTCCTCCCTCCCTTTTTCATGCTTTCCTTCCGTCATCTCTCACTCAATTCCTTCTCGCCTTCCTTCCTTCCTAGCTACCTTTCTTTTTTCCCTCCCTCCCTCCCTCTTTCATGCTTTCCTTCATCTCAGTTAATTCCTTCCCTCCTTCCCTTTCTTTCTCTCTCTCTCTCTCTTCCTCCCTCCCTTTTTTCTTTTCCTTCCTTCCTTCCTTCCTTCCTTCCTTCCTTCCTTCCTTCCTTCCTTCCTCTCTCTCTTGCTTCCTCCCACCCTCTTTTTTTCTTTCTTTCTCTTCTCTTTTTCTCCTTCTTTCTCCCTCCCTCCCTCCCTCCCTCCTTCCTTCCTTCCTTCCTTCCTTCTTTCCTTCCCCTCTCTCTCTCTCTCTTGCTTCCTCCCTCCCTCTTTCTTTTTTTCTTTCTTTCTCTCCTCTCTTTCTTTCTTTCCTTCTTTCTCCCTCCCTCCCTCCCTCCCTTCCTTCCTTCCTTCCTCTCTCTCGTGCGCGCACGCTTCCTCCCTCCCTCTTTCTTCTTTTTCTTTCTTTCTCTTTCTTTCTTCTCTTTCTTTCTTTCTTTCTTTCTTTCTTTCTTTCTTTCTTTCTTTCTCTTTCCTTCTTTTTCCCTCCCTCCCTCCCTCCCTCTTTATCTGGCTTTGTTTAGACACGAGCCTGGGAGTTCGCCTGTCTGGCAGGCGTTGCGTGGAAAGCCAGCCAGCAGCCTAATGACGGGGCTGTGAGCTATTTTGGCACAGTTGGAGTGGAAAGTTCTCTGCCTCTTTGCCGCCGTCGGCTTCCAGGCCGAGGATGCCCTGGCTCAGCTCCCGTGCAGCCCGTGCCGTCATTCTCTCCCTGCCTGGCCCCGCCCTTCATTTCACTGCCTGCCTTGCCGTAGCTAATAGCCACTTACTACAATTAGATGAATCACTATTAACTCTCAGGTGGCGATAGAAGAATTAGCCTCAGTGTAAACTCTCTGTGCTGGGGACAACATGGGTTTCCTTTTACAGACAGTCCTCGCTTAGCGACCGTAATTGCTACTGGTAATTCCATTACTAGTCCCAGGGGTCACTAAGGGGGAAAAAAAACTCCCAAGGAACTCGCTTTCCTTTCGGTCATTAAGTGAGTCACTTAAGTGGTCGTTCTGTAGCCGACTGCGGGACGCTGCAAGGTTTATAAATACGAAGATGGGTTGAAACTCTTTTCTTCATACAGCTCCAAACAGTCACTGAATGAGGCAAGGACGGTAAGCAAGGACTGCCTGTATGCAGGGATGATTCTGAGAACAGTGACTTGCAACCACCTCACACTTAAATGACCGACACAGTCACAAGATCAAAATTTGGGTGCCAAATAGTTGCATCTGTTCTTAAGTTAGTAACATGGTCGTTGAGTGAATCTGGCTTCCCCATCGACTCTGATCCATATGTATATCACGTGACCAGGGGGATGTTACAACAGTCATAAGTATGAAAAATGGTCATAAGCCCCTTTTTCAGTGCTGTGGGAACTTTAGACAGGTAACTCTTGACAGACTAGAATCCTGGGCCCTATCTGACAAAATGAAATTCAACGTAGAGGAAAGTAAAGTCTTATTACACTTAGGGAAGAAAAACCCAAAGGACACATACAGACTGGGTGAAACCAGGCTCAAGAGCAGGAACTGGGAGGGGGATCCCGGAGTCTGAGTGGACAACCAGCTAAATATGAGCCAGCCGTGTGCAGCAGCAGCCCAAAAAGCTAATGCAATCCTAGGTTGCATTAACAGAGGGATACAATCGAGATCAAGGGAGGTACTAATACCACTCTAGAAAGCCTTAGTAAGGCCACACCTAGAGTACTGCATCCAGTTTTGGTCACCACACTATAAAAAAGATGTTGAGACTCTAGAAAAAGTGCAGAGAAGAGCAACCAGGATGATTAGGGGACTGGAGGCTAAAACATACAACGGTTGCAGGAACTGGGCCTGGCTAGTCTAGGGAAGAGAAGGACCAGGGGAGACAGGATAGCGGTTTTCCAATATTTGAGGGGTTGCCACAGGGAGGAGGAAGGGGGTCAAGCTATTTTCCAAGGTACCTGAAGGCCAGACAAGGAACAATGGATGGAAACTGACCAAGGAGAGAGATTCAGTCTGGAAATAAGGAGAAACTTTCTGACAGGGAGAACAATCAACCCACGGAACGGAAGTTGCCTTCAGAAGTTGTGGGAGCTTCATCCCTGGAGGTTTTCAAGAAGAGACCGGACTCCCATCGGTTAGAAATGGTGTAGGATCCCCTGCTTGGGTGGGGGGTTGGACTAGATGACCTACAAGGTCCTTTCCAACTCTGTTAACGTAATCAGACGGTCACTAAGCAGTTGTAAGTCAAGAAGTACCTACATTTTAAAGCTGAAATGATCATTCCTCAGCCCAGTAGAAAACTTATCAAGCAGGAACTTGGTTTTTGGAAGGAACTGGGAGTTATATTAGAGTTTGCTCATCACCAGGCAGCTTTCCATCTATTTAAAGAGCAGCTATAAAATGCGATGATACCTTTAAAGTAAATTGTCTGAAAAGCCATCCAGGGTGCCAGAGCACAGACCTGACAAATTCCCCAGCTAATCAGTCATTAGCTCTTTTCTCAGGGCTGGTTGATCCCTGCCTGCCTGGTAGTTACCTGGTGGTAGGAGGCAGGTAATGACAGGTGTGCTCAAACGCGGCGGAGATGAAGGCACTTCACAGCCAGCCTGTCACCTGCCTTCTGCTCTGGAGGAGTTGGGGAACAAGCCACAGGGATGGCCACGCTTGCTCAGGGGTGTTGTCACCTGTTCTTGCCACCTGAGCCTAATGAACGTTTAGGATTATTGTGTCTTTGGTCGCAAGGATCCTGTCTTTGCTATGTCCCAATGCAATAAGTTTGAATGTGGACTTCCTGAGTCAAGCATGGATAGCGTTGTTCCATCTACCCATCCCCCATCCCAATCATCCACCCATGGATCTGTCCTTGATCTCTCCGTCCAGCCATCTCCATTGATCATCCCTCCATCCCTCATCATCCATCCCTCCATCCTCCTTCCACCCATCCATTCTCCAACCATCATCCATCTGTCTCCATTCATCAGTCCTTCATCGTCTTCCATCCCTTCATCTATCTATCCCTCCATCCACCTCCATCCCTCCATCCATCATTCATCCTCCCTCCCTCCATCCATCCATTCAGCATCCTCCATCCAGCCAACCCTCCATCAATCCATCCATCCATT